>JASVEL010003052.1:0-389012 GCA_032618575.1 Nicotiana noctiflora | reverse complement strand
TGAAACGCTGTGCTCAAATCAACTTGTGCCCAACTCTCGCTGAAATGATCTCTAGAAGCACGAGGTAAACTGCGTACCCCAGTCTGAAATGATAGATACCGGCACACCATGTAGGCGAACAATCTCCCAGATATAAATCTTATCCAACCTCTCATAAGAATATAAGATTGCCATATGAATGAAATGCACTGACTTGGTCACCCTATCAATAATGACCCAAATTGCATCAAACTTCTTCCGGGTCAACAAGAGACCAGTAACAAAATCCATAGTAATCCTCTCCCACTTCCACTCAGGAAGCTCTATCCTCTGGAATAAGCCACCAAGCCTCTAATGCTTATACTTAACGTGCTTATAGTTCAAACATCGAGTTGCATATGCAACTATATCCTTCTTCATTCTACGGCACCAATAGTGCTGCCTCAAATCCAGATACAACTTCGCTGTGCTCGGGTGAATAGAATACCGAGAACTTTAGGCCTCCGCTAAGATCAACTCTCGAATCTAATAGACATTAGGCACACAAACTCGCCCCTGCAATCTCAAAAGACCATCATCATCTAAGGTCACCTCGTTATCACCTCCATGTTGTACCGTATCTCTCAGGACAGACAAATGTGGATCATCAAACTGCTAATCACAGATCTTGTAATGAAGAATGATCAACCGTGAAAGCTAACACTCTGCTAGGATCAGAAATATCCAATATCACGAATCGATTGGCCAAGACCGAAATATCCAAAGAAAGCGGTCTCTGGCTGACCATAATATAAGCAAGACAACCCATGCTAGATACTTGCTATTGAATGCATCAGCCACCATATCGGCCTTCCCCGGGTGATACAAGATAGTAACATCGTAGTCTTTCAAAAACTCCAACCACTTTCTCTGCCTCAAATTCAACTCCTTCTGCTTGAACATATACTGAAGACTCTTGTGGTCAGTGTAGACCTTATATTGGAACATGAACAAACATATAAAGGAGAAAACGGGATAGTAACTCACGTGACGACGGACCGGTCGTCACATATATCGTTGTTGTTAATTGTTGTATTTATCCCTTATTGTGAATTGTAGCATTTTTGGTTATACACGCAGTCTTTATATATTCATGTGTCATTATCATTGTTCCTATAATTATACTCCCTCCGTTTTAATTTATGTGAACTTATTTGACTGGGCACGGAGTTTAAGAAAAGAGAGAAGACTTTTAAACTTGTGGTGTAAAGTAAAGCACATATATTTTGTGGGGCTATAAATCATTGTATAAAGGTAAATTATTTCCAATTAGGGAAAGTGGTCATTCTTTTTGGCATTGACTAAAAAGGAAATAGGTTCACATAAATTAAAACAGAGGGAGTATTATTTATTGACCGATAGGTGTCTCGACCGTTCCTCATCACTACTCCACCGAGGTTAGTCTTGATACTTACTGGGCACCGATGTGGTGTGCTCATGCTACTCTTCTGCACATTTTTGTTGTACAGATATGGTACTCCCACTCAGTGTTGTCAGCCTTGCAAGGAGGCATATCAGTAGAGACTTCAAGGTATATCTGCTACGTCCGCAGACTGAGGAGTCCCTTTCCAGCTTTCTGTAATAAGTATAATTCTTCCAGTATTTCTCTTTTGTATAGATATTCTTGAGTGAGAGCCTCTTATGCATTCATTAGCTTGTGATTTATGAGTTTTCGGATTTTGGGAATGTTGTTAGTTTTGAGAATTGTTATAGTATGTGTCGAGAGGTACCTTAAACACCATTTTATTTTACTAGTTCAGTTTTATTTACTTTCTTACGCAGTTATGGTTTATCTTCCGCATTGTTAGGCTTACCTATTCATAGGGACTAGGTGCCATCACGACATGTTCATGAAAGGTGAATTGGGGTCGTGACAGCATATTAAAAATACCAAAAAAAAGAGAAGAATTAAAATTTTAATACAATCCACAAAAATAAAAAGCCTTTATGGTAGATAAGCAAATTACTAATATAATTGAAGTAGAAGAGAGTAGAATCCAAGAAGAACAAGAAGAAGTTGGTGAGAGTTTAACAAATATATTTTAGTAAATCTGAAAATACCAATAGAATTGAATAATAACTATATATATATATATATATAAGCATAGTTAAGATATCAATTATAAATAAATTATTAAAAATTACATCTAATAAAGCTAGAAAAATAAACTTCAAAATAAAAATTTATTAAATGAGTTTTTAAATATGAAAAAACCTAGGGCCCTCGTTGAAGTTTGGCTTTAGGCCCCGGATACCATTGAACCTCCCCTGATCGGGATGTAAATATTACAAAATACTCAAGTAATGACCCGAAATACATATGGTACCAGAGTCAGAATTTTTATTAAGGAATAAATTAAACACCCAAAAAAGGTAAGAGGATTTAACATATAATACATGTGCATAAGATAGAATTTTTTTATTTAGTAACACATTATAATTGTCTGGCGAAGGAGTATGAGCTAACACCCCTCAGTTATACATGGCTCCGCTAATAAATGCATCTAATGAAATACTTTATGCAAGATGATATAGATATATCTATTTTTAGTAAATCACACAAATTTTGAAAATCTGTAAAATGAATTTTTGTTTTAGCCAAACAACCTTTTTAACTATTTGGAGTCAAAGAACAATATATGAAAGGGAATTATAAATTTTCATTGGTTGAATATATTGGTAATCCTCTAAATTTGTAAATTATTTTATGTGGACATCTTATTTAAGGTCATGACGTATTGAACACCTTATGTTAGTCAAATACTCTTTAAATAAATATTATTTTCCAGTTATGTTATGTCGTAATCTAAGTACCTTGCTATCAAGAAAATGATTGCATATAATCATTTAGCACTAGATGTGATATGACGGATAAGATCTCTTCAATCAATCAGAGTTCTCGAGTCTAAGCCCAAGGAATGAAGAAATATTTTGAAGAAAGCGCTTTCTTTAATAAGATACTAGTGGTCATACTCACGCAATGTGCGATCAATATTTAAAAAAAAAATATAATGACTCTTGTTTGATACTATTAGACCGTATTAATTTAATAAATTTCAATTATCATTTTATTTGTCAATACGATATATCCAACTCTCACCAATATTTGAGTATTTAATTTATTTGTTAATTTTTAATAAATAATTTTTCTGTTATTAACTAATTATGTTGTGTGACTTTTATCTAGGCTACCAGTTGTATTAATGTGGTGACTTTTTCTTGGCTTTAAGTAAGATATAGATAGATTATTATCATATTACTTGTTTAATATTTTTGGATTTTTTTTGTAATATAATAGAAGATATATATTTATTACTCTTGAAAATATATATTTTTTATTTTAAATTTTATTATATTCTTCTCAATAATATTGTTTGAATTTTAATGAATAGATATACTTTTTATTTCAAAAATAAAAAAGAAAATGATTTTAAAAAATAAAATAAAGAAATTAACTAACCTAAACCAACTCTCCTCCATGTTTTAGTAGTTAATTTAGGTAATTAATTTCTTTATTAATTTTCAATAGATAATTTCATTGTTATTAACTAATTATTCCATAAGGTTTTTTTCTAGATTATCACTTGGCATAAGGAGAAGACTTTATTCTCTCCTTTTAATAATATATAGAAGATATATAAAAAATAGAATATTAGAAAGAAACTACTCCACCACTTGGATCAAAAGTTTTTTATTGCTTTATTGTTGTCTTATTATTTTAAAACAATTATAAACCCCAATTAAAACTACTCCCAATTTGAAATGGTAATTTGTTTATTTTTTTATTTCATTCTGTTATTTTAAAACTCCAACTTAAAACTACTCACCGATTTTAATGGGAAGTTTTTCTTCTTCTTCTTTTTATTTTTTTATTATAGTTTATTTTATTTTTCTTTGTTTTATTTAAAATAATTTTAACATTGTGAGCACGTGATTTTTGCCACGCTTAATTTACTCCTATAATATTAGTTTTAGGAATTAATTGCATGATTTTTATATTTTGTTTGCATTTTTGTGTGCATTTTCAGTTGATATAATTCATAAAAAAAATATTAATTTGCATATAGAGTTCAATTATATATTTTTAACCAATTAATATTAAAACAAGAGAAAAATAATAAAAAATAGTCCTTTTGCATTTTTATATTTTTTGTTGAGTTTTCTTTAACTTAGGAATTAGTCAATACTTTAAAATTGATTAGTATAATATTAGATTTTTATTTGAATATTACATAAAATCAGATATAATAATAATGATAATAATAACAAATAATTGAATAAAAAGGAAAAGAAAGGAAAAAAGAAAATAAAGTCCAAGCATTCAATTTGGGCCAATTCAAGTGCCCGAGCCCAAATCAAATCCTTTCCAGACCTAGGCCCAAACCTTGTCTCGCCCGGTCCAGTTCCATTACACCCAAAACTACGCCGTTTTCAACTCTCTAATCCGGACCGTCTAAGTTTATTAATCTAACAGTCCAGGATTATTCTCACCCCATATAAAAATGTCCGAAAATCCCCCTACCCCCCCAAGTCCATATCTCACACCCCCTCAAACCTAAACCATAAATCCGCCGCCCCTATACTCTCTGGCCGGAACCTCGCCGCCGGCATGCGATATTTACACCAATGACCACCAAACTTACCCCACAAATCTCCTTGCCCTCCTCTTCCCATTACCATAAATGTTTTCCCTCAAATCTCGCCGGAATTCGTCAAATATCCGTTTGAATTTCTCCGGCCAAGTCGCAACCTACGGCAATAGCCGCCAAATTAACATCATAGATTCTCCTCTTCATCCTCTACCCAACCCCCATAGCCACAACTCTCAATTATAGCCAGAATTGTTCGAATTTCGATTTGAACTTTTTCGGCAAAACCCTAGGTTATCCAATCGACCTCAAATTCATACCATACCACTCCCTCACTTCCCTCATACCGAATATGTCATTAGAAGCTCTCAAATCTCGTCGGGGTTGGTCAAATTCTGAATCGACAAGGTGGCATAAGCCTAGGATTTTATCAGTGAGTCTCTTCAACCTTATTTTTTGTTGATTGTTCTTATTTTTCTTGTGCTATTTTGAGATAATCCCTTACTTAAGTTTTGCTTCATAATTAGTTGATAACAGTAGGCCCTTTCCTTTTTAATTTCGTGCTTTGAGTTTAGTTTTGAATTAATCTAGGTTAATTTTCGTTTTTAATATTTGCTATTTCTATTCTGATTTTGTATTCTAATTGTTTGTTTCCAGTTTGCTCTGATTTCTGATCTTAGCTTTATTGAATTGTGTTTCTATATTCCTTGTCGTTATTATTAGCTGATTTTGATTAGTTTAGCTCAAGTATAGGTAGATCAACAATTGATATCAGTACTATTTTAGTTTAAATGCTTAGTCTAATTATTTGTTGTGACTGGTTAATTAGTTTGGCTATAGCTGGTAGTTTTAACTAGGGTAAAAGAATATAGTACTAGGTTAGTAATTTCGAATTAAGAATAAGGGTAATTTAGTGATTCCATAAATGGAAAACATACTAGAATATGTTAGTTCTTCTAGAATAGGACTTTAGGATATATTTCTATAAACTTAGGGTACTTACTTTAGGCACAAGTCAGAAAATAAAGGACCAAATGAAAATAAATGGGGACTAATAAGGAAAAATAGAAATTGTGAGGGATGCCCCTCTTTTGCCCTATAAAAGGCATGCCTAATGCCTTGAATAACAAGGTTCTGAAGCTCTAAAAAATTCAAAAATCTTCCAGCCTTTTATTTTCATTCTAAAATCCTTCTTCTAAGTAAGAAATTTCAAATTTGAAGTTCCTGATTAAATAGTTTCAGATTTGAAGTTTTATAGTGATAGAAATCCTCATTTAGATCTAAATGTAGTGCTGTGTTTGGTCTGCTACAAGAGTTTGGTTTGGTTCTACAATAATTCCGATCATTGACCTAATACTGGGTGGGAATTGACTGTGTTTGGTTACTGTTTGAAATTCGAATCACTGTTGCTTGCACTGCTATTGTTAACTCCTCATCTTCCTGGTGTTTTCTGAATACCAGGTACACGCTTGAATCTCATTGGCATGTATATCTTCAGCTGAAAAATTAAAATAAATAGAAACACAATTTTGATCAAGTTCCCAGTTGATTCAATGTGATTATAGTAGTTAAAGGTAATAATGTAGACCGTAAGGGACTATTTAAATTACCATAGGATTGTTTATCACAACTACATAAAGCAATTGCCTGCATTTAGTTTTAAATGATAGTTCAAATGTTTATTCTCAATGTTTAACTTTTGTAGTTGAAATTGGCTTTATTGTATTGTGATTTACCTATTTTAATTTTTAGTTGCTTTTAACAGAAACGTTTGTGACGTCAACTTGGTGTAGCACATTAGTGTAGTTCAGATTATGTCACGACCCAAACCCGGTCGTGATGACGCCCAACCCTAAAGCTAGGCAAGCTAGACCAACAACTATTTCCATATTTAAAGACCAGTTCCAAAAAGACAAATTTTAAGAAGAATATAAGAGTCATTAATAATACTCCAATAATAATAGTAGAATCAAATACTGAGAAGTGCGAACACCGAAAATAACACTCTCAAAAGATCTGGGGTCACGAGTCTAGAGCGTCTAAGCAAAACTGAATAGTAATAGGAATATTGAACAAAATACTCAAGTGTGGAAGTATATAGAAAATAATCTGAAATATAGAGAGATGCTTGGTCCTGCGAACGCCAGCAGCTACCTCAGCAACTCGAATATACTCTGAAATAAGCTGAAATGCTCGTCTAACCCTCCTGTGTACCTGAATCCGCACACAAAGGTGTAGGGAGTAGGGGTGAGTACTAAGTACTCAGTGAGTAAAAAGTATATAAAATAGCTGAAAGCAGGAAATCCATAGAATGCCACAGAGCAAAGCTAAAACTACAGTCCGATACCTACCACGAACTAACAAAAACAGCAATTCACAAATATCACAAGTAATTTACAAACAAGAATGCAATGCAATGCACATGACCGCTACGGCGCGTAGCCCAATCCGTTTAACGTCGACGGCGCTCACTAGGGGTGTGTACAGACTCCGGAGGGGATCTTTCAGCCCAAGCACAATATTCATATCATCCGCTGCGGCGTGCAGCCCGATCCATCCTTAGTCCACAACATGCATATGAGTCACACAATAGTTCAATTTATTTATTTTCAGGTTCCAGTTCATTAACAATGAAAAATACTTTAATTTTATTTAATTTTCCAAGAACAGGTGACTTAGCATTTCATAATAGTGACTTCAAGGCAGGACTGAGATTAATGATTTTATAAATCAAGCTATCACATAGATATCTATCCCCTAGGGATACTATATGTTGGCACAATGCCTCAAACATGGCTTATTGCCCACATATATACTTAACACAGGGTTCGTTTCAACCGCCAATATAATATTTTTCATATTCGGGATGGACTAAGTCTCAATCCCCAGTCATAACCAATCCTGCACCTGCCATGGAGTGCGAGTCACGCCCTAATAGCGTCACAATGTGCTAAGCCGGGGTTTCAAACCCTCAGGCTACCATATACACTAACTACTCACCTCTAACCGGCCGTGGACTCGTCCGCGATTCCTTTTCCCTTCAAAATTTTCGCCTCGTGCGTCGAATCTAGTCAAAACCACATCAATTACATAAATATGGGTCAAAAAAACATAACCCAATCAAAATTACTCGAAAAACACAATAATTCACGAAGTTGGTAAAACCCGATCCCTGGGCTCACTTCTCGAAAAATTCTGAAAATCACACCAATGGATTCCTCGTCTTGCTACGAGTCCGTACATATAAAGAACTTCAAAATTGGAGTATGTTTGACCCCTCAAATTCCAACTTTACACCTTCTTAGGTTTTAAGCCCTAAGCTCCATTTTTACCCCTTAAATCCTTGGGTTTTCAGTGTTTAATCTATATATTTACATCATAACAACATAATACGAGTCTAAGAACTCTTACCTGATGAAATCCCACGAATTGTCTCTTAAAAATAACCTCAAAAGCTTCTTCCTGTTCCAAAATTGGAAGAAATCTCGACCTGCTCATTATAGGTATACTGTTCACGCGTTTTACTACTCCCAATGGATTCCTCGTGAAATTATAATGAATTTAGGCTTTTGAATCACTCAATTTGACCTTATAATGAAGGAGACATGTAGATTTTAAGATTTACAAATAGTGCAGGTTTTTAATACGCCGTCAGAGGCAATTTCATCGTTAACCTAATAATCTGGGCAACCTTAGTAAAATGGCCATACAATTCTCATACGATATCCAAATTGGATGATTCTTTTTGCTACGGGTCCATAATTACGATATGGATCTAATAATTCATTCAAAACAGTAATCGGAGTTCATTTGTTCAATATGGTACCCCTTTATGTCCAAAGATACGACGTTGAAACATCAATTAAGAGCGTGATCACAACCCGAAACACACCCGAGGCCCCCGGGACCTCAATCAAAGGCACCAACATATCCCAAAATATCATCCAAACTTGTTTCAATCAACAAAACACACCTAACAACACTGAAATCATGAATTCACATCGGATTCAGGCCTAAGCTCTTTAAAAACTTCCGAAACTAACATTCGTTCAAAAACCCAACCAAACGACGTCCGAATGACCTAAAATTTTGCATACATATTAGATATCACATATAGAAGCTACATCAACTCTCAGAATTCCATTCCGACCTTCGGATCAAAATCTCACCTATCAACCGGAATTCGCGAAAATCCAACCGTAGCCAATTCAATCCTAATTCTACATCGGACCTCCAAATTCAATTTCGATTGCGCTCCTAAGTCATAAATCATCCCCCAAAACTAGTCGATTCATCAGAAATCCATTCCGAGCTTTCTAACTCATCGGTCAACATCCGGTTGACTTTTCCAAACTAACCTTCCCACAAAGTGGTTTATTGCCTCATTTTTAACCGGATTCTATCCGATTTACTTCCAACTCTCCAAACACATAAATGAACATATGAAAGTATAAAATTGAGAAAACGGGGCGGTAACTCCCGTAACGACGGGTCGGGTTGTTACATTCTCCCCAACTTAAACAAATGCTCGTCTGCGAGTGTATCGAGAGTTGTTATAGAAGCCATCCAGTAGCTAAATGATCTTGCCAATCATGTACTCGGGGTGACTGTGTTTGGTTATTGTTTGAAATTCGAATCACTGTTGCTTGCACTGCTATTGTTAACTCCTCATCTTCCTGGTGTTTTCTGAATACCAGGTACACGCTTGAATCTCATTGGCATGTATATCTTCAGCTGAAAAATTAAAATAAATAGAAACACAATTTTGATCAAGTTCCCAGTTGATTCAATGTGATTATAGTAGTTAAAGGTAATAATGTAGACCGTAAGGGACTATTTAAATTACCATAGGATTGTTTATCACAACTACATAAAGCAATTGCCTGCATTTAGTTTTAAATGATAGTTCAAATGTTTATTCTCAATGTTTAACTTTTGTAGTTGAAATTGGCTTTATTGTATTGTGATTTACCTATTTTAATTTTTAGTTGCTTTTAACAGAAACGTTTGTGACGTCAACTTGGTGTAGCACATTAGTGTAGTTCAGAAGTAGAGCCAACGCCTCCTAAACACGGAGTTCATTATGTTTCACGAGGTCATCAAGAGAAACCATTAGTCGTGAGCACTCCGAGGAAGGTTGAAATAAAGAAAGGGACACAGATGTATGTGCCAAAAGGGGCCTATGCGGTACATGGAACAACTAAGGCATCTCGGCTGAACGAGCCAGTGGTTATTGGACGCGCACCATAGAAGGCAATGACCAACCCCTCTGCAGTGTCATGGACCTACCAACAAACTGTGGTTAAATATAAAGGCAAGGAACTTAAGGAGAATTCCCGGGAACCACCCCCTGTTGAAAAATATTCAAATGTACTTCAAGTCAATAGCGCTGCAAGAAAACTCTTTCCATCTAAGAAGTCGGTAAGTGCCGAAGAAGGAGAGGCCTTCTTTCAAAAGATTAATATGCCTGACTATGGAATGGTGGAGCAATTGAAAGAGTGTCCTGAACAAGTATCACTATTGTCATTAGAGACCAAGTTCGCCGAACAATAGAGGATCCTCATGAAAACCCTGAACGAGGCATATGTGCCCAGTGGAACATCAGTTGAACAACTTGAAAGAATGGTGGAAAGATTTTTCGCTATCAATCAACTCTCTTTCAGCAAGAATGATTTTCCATCAGAGGGAGCTACTCATAATAAGGCTTTACACTTAACCGTCAAATGCAAGGGTTACTATGTTAAGCGGGTCATGATGGATGGAGGCTGAAGGGTCAACATTTGCCCACTCTCTACACTGCAAAGAATGGAGATCGGAACAGGGAGGATTCATCCCAACAATGTCTGCGTGAGAGCTTTTGATGGCATCAAGAGGTACACCATAGGCGAAATTGATTTAATACTGACCATATTCCCGGTGGATTTCGAGGTTACTTTCCAAGTACTAGACATGGATACGTCATACAATTTTCTTCTGGAAAGGCCTTGGATTCACGCTACATGAGTTGTGCCCTCTACCCTCTACCCTCTACTAGATGGTAAAATTTGAATATGAGGATCAGGAGATTGTGGTCCATGGAGAAGATGAGCAGTATATCTATCGTGACCCGTCTATTCCATGCTTAGAGGCGAGAGAAGGAAGTGAGCACATTGTCTATCAAGCCTTTGAAGTTGTGGTAGCTTATTAATATGAAGAAGGAAGTCCATGCCCCCAGCCTTTCTTGTCTGTTGCTTCAATCATGGTGGCCAAATAAATGAATAAACATGGCTTCAAACCAAGAAAAGGGTTGGGAAAAGATTTGCAAGGAATAGTCGAGCCAGTAACTCTACCCACTGCGGAAAATTATTTCGGGATATGTTTCCACCCTACCCTAGAGGATGAAACATGGGCTGAAGAAAGGAAAAAAGAAGGATGGGTTCTACCGCAGCAGTGCCACATTTGTATGAGACCTTTGTCAAGCCTAAGTATGTTGAAGAAGAAGATTATGAGGCTTTCACGGCGGAGGAAATAGAAGATATCTGTGAAGCCATGAGGAAAATGCTTTATGAGACCCACATGGTCGAGCCAAGGGAAGGGACTAACACCGCTGAGGTGCTCTACATGGGACCAGATGCCAAACTCCAAAATTGGGAAGGCCACTCCATTCCCGATCAGGCAAGAGTCCTGGTAGATTAGCCATGTCACCTTTTCTGCATCTTTAGTTATTTCACGGTGTAACTCGGATATTTTCTTTTAGTCTCATGTCTTTTAAATTCATGTAAACCTTGTTATCTTCCCAAATTCCAAGAAATGAAATCAGTATTTCATCGTCCTTTTTCCTTTTAGTTTTTCTAATTTCTTGTTATTTTCCCTTTTTCATTTTTCCCTTCCAGTTATAATAATGCAGCTTTGAATAACATGACATGCCTGCGGACGCCACGCCCAGACTCAAACACGATGTCTAACTGTGAAATAATGAATCAAGAACCAGAATACAATGAAGAAGAGGCTTTTAGGGAAATAAACCGAGAATTGGAATAATTTGAGAACAAACCTAAGCCGAATCTGAATGACACCAAAACAGTTAATTTGGGAACTGCTGAAGAAATAAGAGAAACCAAAATAAGCATTCACATAGATGAGAAAACTCGAGATTCAATAATCCAGCTCTTATTTGAGTTTAAAGATGTGTTTGCTTGGGCATATGACGACATGCCAGGACTGAGTGTGGATTTAGTAGTGCATAAATTACCAATTTACCCCGACTATCCTTCAGTGCAACAAAAGTAAAGAAAGTTCAAAACTGATATCAGTGATAAGATCAAGGAAGAAATCACAAAACAGCTAAAAACAGGGGTAATTCGGGTGGTCCGATATAATACATGGCTAGCCAATATGGTTCCTGTGCCAAAGAAAGATGGGAAGACCTGGGTGTGTGTGGATGACAGAGATTTGAATAGGGCAAGTCCAAAAGACAATTTCCCTTTGCCTAACATCCACATCCTTGTGGATAATTGTGCCAAAAATGAAATACAGTCCTTTGTGGATTGTTACACAGGATATCATCAAGTATTGATAGATGAAGAAGATGCCGAGAAGACAACTTTCACTACACCATGGGGTACCTACTGTTATCGGGTCATGCCATTCGGGTTTCAGAATGCCGGGGCAACATACATGAGGGCTATAACTTCCATTTTTCATAATATGATGCATAAATAAATATAGGTGTACGTAAATGATGTAATTATAAAGTCCCGGACTTAGAATGATCATGTTCGAGACTTGAGAAAGTTATTTGAATGATTGCAAAAGTATGATTTGATGTTGAATCCGGCCAAATGTTCCTTCGGAGTACCATCAGGCAAGCTCCTGGGTTTCATAGTCCGCATGAGAGGTATCAAGTTAGATCCAACAAAGATAAATGGTATTCGAGATCCACCTCCTCCAACAACCAAGAAAGAAGTGATGAGCTTATTGGTCAGGTTAATTTTATCAGTCGGTTCATTGCTCAATTGACTACCACATGTGAGACCATATTCAAACTGTTGAAGAAAGATGCAGTGATCAAATGGACAGCTAAGTGTCAAGAGGCCTTTGATAAGATCAAGGAATATCTGTCAAATCCTCCAGTATTTGTCCCACCTGAATCAGGACGACCTATTTTCTTGTATCTGACGGTGTTAGAAAACTCTTTTGGTTGCGTTTTGGGGCAACATGATGTAACTGGCAAGAACGAGCAAGCAATTTACTATCTGAGTAAGAAGTTCACCAGCTATGAGACCAAATATACTTTGTTGGAGAGAACATGTTGTGCACTTATATGGGTTGCTTAGAATTTGAGGCACTAACTGCAAGCCCATACTACCTATCTCAAAACCAGGTTGGATCCTTTGAAATACATATTCCAGAAGTCGATGCCCACTAGGAGACTAGCAAAATGGCAAATCCTGCTCACTGAATTTGACATAGTCTCTGTCACTCGCATGGAAATGAAAGCCCAGGCATTGGCAGATCATTTGGCGGAAAACCCGGTTGATGATGAATACCAACCACTGAGCACATTCTTCCCAGATGAAGAAGTTAATTCAGTAAAAGTCATCACCGAAGACACTCGTGCTTGGAAAATGTTCTTTGATGGAGCAGTAAATGCAAGAGGTGTAGGCATTGTGGCAATCTTGATATCACCCAATAGTCAGCACTATCCAGATACAGCTAGACTCCGATTTTTCTGCACAAACAATACAGCTGAATATGAAGCCTATATCATGGGCATGAATATGGACATTGACCAAGATGTTGAAGATTTATTAATCATGGGAGATTCTGACTTGATTATTCCGCAAGCTCAGGGAGACTGGGAGACTCGAGATGTAAAGCTCATTCCATATCGGCAACATGTGGATGACCTTACCAAACACTTCAAGTCAACAAAGTTCAGGTACATTCCTCGATGTCACAGTGAACTAGCTGATGCACTTTCCACTTTAGCATAAATGTTACCTTACCCAAGAAATGCCCATATTGATCCCCTAGAAATTCGAATCAAAGAAAGGCACGATTATTGTAATGCGGTTGAGGTGGAATCTAGTACTCAACCATGGTATCATGTTATCAATAGATTTCCGAAAACAGAAGAATACACTGAGCAAGCCACAAGAGATAAGAAAAGAATGATTAGAAGGCATTCGAGTGGTTTCTTCTTAAGTTGTGATATTTTGTATAAAAGGACCCCGGATCTCAATTTGTTAAGATGTGTTGATGCTGAGGAAGCTGGAGGAATTATGCATGAAGTGCACGCAGGATTGTGCAGACCTCATATGAACGGATATGTTTCGGCAAAGAAACTCCTGCGAGTGGGATATTATTGGATAACTATGGAAAAGGACTGCTTCAGTTTTGTTTGGAAATGCCATCAATGCTAGTGCACGGTGATTCAATTCATGCACTGCCAACACAGCTTCACCCGATATCAGTACCTTAGCCATTCATTGCTTGGGGTATGGATTCCACTAGGCTGATCGAGCCAGAATCTTTTAATGGGGATAGATTCATATTGGCTTCAATTGATTACTTCATAAAATGGGTTGAGGCCATCACTCCTCAAGTTGGTCACCAAGAAAGCTGTGGTAGACTTTGTGCATTCCAACCACATTTGTCGCTTTGGCATCCCTACTACTATCATTACAGACAATGTGGCAAACTTGAATAGTCGTCTAATGGAAGAAGTATGTGAAAAATTCAAGATAACACATAGAAACTTTGCTACTTATCGGCCAAAAGCCAATGGTGCTGTTGAAGTAGCAAACAAGAACATCAAGAAGATTTTGAGAAAAATGATTCAAAGCTCTAGGAAGTGGCAAGAAAATTTACCTTTTGCATTACTCGGGTATCGAACCACAGTGCGTACATCAATCGGAGAAACCCCATATTTGTTGATCTACGGAACAGAAGCAGTCATACCAGCAGAAGTAGAAATCCCTTCACTTCGCATAATCGTGAAAGTGGAAAATAAGGACAGTGAATGGGTTAAAACCCGGATGGAGCAGTTATTCTTAATTGATGAAAAGCGAATGGCCACAGTTTTCCACGGACAGTTGTACCAACAAAGAATGGCCCGCGCCTATGACAAGAAAGTACGTCTCGGGAATTTTGAAGTGAGACAGCTCATGCTCAGATGCATTCTCCCTCATCAAAAGGAAAGTTTGCTCCTAATTGGAAGGGTCCATACATTATTCGAAAATATTTCCGAGAGGAGTACTGTATCTGGGAGACATCGAAGGAAATGATCTTGAAACAACAGTCAATGCAAATGCAGTAAAAATACTATGTTTAGACCTCCTAGGGTGATGGCTTTTGTGTAACTGAAATGCCGAAGACTTTTTTTCCTGCTACCTCAAACACTATCGATCCTTTGTAAACCCCTTGAGCCGGTTACGCTTCTTTGGCTACCTTCCTTGGAACCTTGTACAAAATAAAAGAAAAAGAAAAAGAAAAAGAAAAGAAAAAGAAAAACAAAAACAAAAACAACAATGATTTGCCTGAACTATGTTTTGACTTGATCTCGAAAATGTAGTAGGCAACCTCTCCCTGAGGTTCAGCCATACCAAATCAAAAATCCCAATTTCCCCAAAATTGAAATTGGGGCAGATGATATGATGGTTCGGTTTGAATCCGTCGAAATGGTTCCAAAGTTGTAGTTCCGCCCAAAATACTTTTTACCCAAAGACCTTGTTCATGTCCTTCCGATCAATTGGCAAAGGCAAGGAAGTGAAAATCGTCATTGATGGAATATGATACAATTCAAATTGAGAGAAATAAAATGAAAGAGTCTTATTGGTGAAAAACTTCGGGCACCATAAGGCGATGTTGAGTAGATAAATTGAAAATGAGAGAGCCCGCTTAGTGAAAACCCGCAAAGAGCACTATCGGGCGACGGTGAGAAGAGCACTTAGTGAAAACCCGCAAAGAGCACTATTGGCGAAAACTTGCAAAGGGCATTGTCGACCGAAAAGAAGATATCTCATCACTAAAAGAGTCTTGGAAAGGTCCCTTGGTTTTGAAATGCGGATCAAGGGGTTCACGAGAAGCTGGAAAGTTTATGGGTCGGGCGTCTAATCCAAGAAGCATGTCATGTTCATCTGAAGCCAGCATGCATCCCAAATAAGTCCTTCTTTTCCCCCTGAAAGGGATAGTTTGTGTGGTTTCTCAGTCTTCCTTACTTAATCGTATCATAGAGTGCCATTTTTATGATCCTCACTTGTTAGTCCTTAAGGACAAAGTTCAACACAGTGATTCCAGAGATGTGACTATTGGTGATAATGGGGTACTGATGATGCAGGCCGGATATGTGTGCCCAATGTAGATGGGCTTCGGGAGTTGATTCTAGAGGAGGCGCATAGTTTACGATATTCTATCCATCTGGGTGTCACGAAGATGTACTAGGATTTGATACACCACTATTAGAGGGGGAAAATAAAGAAAGATACATTGGGGTTTGTAGCTCGGCATCTCAATTGTCAGCAGGTGAAATTTGAGCATCAGGGAATGGGTGGCTTGCTTCAATAGATTGATATTCCAACATGGAAATAAGAGCGTGTCACCATGGTTTTTGTAGTAAGACTCCCACGAACTTTGAGGAAGTTCGATGCTATTTGGGTGATTGCGGACAAGATGACCAAGTTCGTGCACTTCATGCATGTGTGTACTACCCATTCTTGAAAGAGGTTAGTTGAGATTTATATCCAAGAGATTATTTGCCTGCATGGTGTCCTAGTTCCCATCATTTCAGATAGAAGTACTCAGTTTACATCATAGTTTTGGAGGGCCGTGCAGCGAGAGTTAGGTACTCAGATTGAGTTGAGCATAGTTTTTCATCCTTGGACGAACAGGCACACTACCAGAAAATAAGCCTATTGGAACAGATGTTTTAGCAACGGTGACATAACCGTTGCGATAGAAAATCTACGACAATGGTTATTACCGTTGCATAAAATATTCCACCCTATTGAAACACTTCTAAGAGTAAACCCGTACATTATGATAATAACCGTTGCCAAAGATAAATCTACGGCAACGGTTACGTTAACTGTTCTAAATGATTCATCAATAGCAACGGTTATGTGAAAAAATAGGCTATTGCTACGGTTGTACTATCCCACCAAATTTTCCCTCTTCTAATTTCACTATACTGGATTTACCTTTTTCTTTTATTCAATCGTAGATATTTTTTTATTCTCCAATTTGCCTCTTAAACATCAGAAGATATCCGCCCTTCTCTTAGCTTCAACCCTAACCTCTTGCATCACTCAATCCGGCAAGACTTCGTTATGACTCCGACAAAAGCTATGGTATTTCTTTTCCAGTACACATCCCAACTTACACACAACCTAAAGTAAGTAATTTAACAGTAGCTGAAGAGTCACCATCTTGCTTCTTTATAATCTTACCAACTGATGCGAGATATCACAAAATTCTATGTGCTTGGGCAAGCTACAAATTTTTTTTTCACAATATCTTTCCTTTGAAACTTTTCTATATATTAGTAGACATATAGCAGCCGTCAACCTAGCAGACCCTATCAAGATCAGTGACTACCCCTCTCTCACCAACCACAGGAGGAACCCTAGAAAAACATTAGCCACCTCTACCGCACCACCCTATCTCCCAATCGTCCAGTCTAAAACCCCTCTTCTCTAAGTGTTAATTGAAAACCCAAAAAGGATTAAACTAAAAATCCCCAAAATCACATCAATTTCTAATTCCCTAGCCAAACATTTGCGACAAATCTGTCCGAAAAACTCTCCAGGCCTCTGTTATATTCCACCATAGTGTTTGCCTTTCATCTCTCATCCAAGGAGCTTGTGCACCTCAGTGAATGAGTGCATTTGCCATGAAATTTTAGATTCACGTCCGCTTGATGTTTGCTCTACTGAATAGATGTTTTTTTCATAACCAAGAATTCAACTTAGCAACATGCTAACATTCTTATGTTCTGTGGTTTTTCATGATTTAGGATTGGGATATTGTCAATATTGGCGTTACCGTTTATCTTAATGTAAGTATTTTGTCGCAATTGATTAGTGTCCTTTCTTGTCTCTTCATTGCTTCAAGTTTTGTGTTTATACTGAAAGATGTTGTGTATCCAAGAAGAGATAAGATACCTTCTTAAAGCTATAAATACAATGAGGTAAGATATATGGTTTCTCATGGTTCTTCAAGATGCTATTATCCTTACTCTTGAGAACCAGGGATTTTGCATCTTCTTACATTTCATTTTTGATATAATCGTCTAGTTTTGATTTGCCTATCAGCTGAGTGGGATTAAATCACTAGATTTATTACTGTTGGTAGTGGTAATCTCTTGAACTGAATTTGTGCTTTATCTTTGTTTCTTGCTTACTTATGTCGTTATATGAAAACTAGCTATATCATTTTACTTTGTGAACCTCAAGCATAGATAGTACTTTTTACTCCTCCTCTTAATCTACCTTTATATCATTATTATTTTATTTTTAGTTTCCTGTGCCCTTTCAGATCTCCACTACCATCTCCTACTTAAGTCTCCAAATACTATTTTGCTCCCACTGTACCTACTTGTGTAGAAGCAGTGCTTGTGGTCATGGTGATGGAGGTTTAATCAATATATTGAAGGGTGGGGGTTGGGGTAGGGGTGGGGTTCTGGTGACTATATTTTTAGTGGGGATTGTAAAGGTAATAGTCAGTGGATGGGGCATTGATGGAGAGTGACGAGAATGTTGTCAGTAGGGAGTTTAGTATGTTGGATTGTGGTGGTGGGTAGTTCAAGATGGTATGGATATAGTCATTTGTTGGTGGTGTAAGATAGTTACTTGCTAGGTTGATCAGTGAAAGGAGATGGGTGAAGTTGATTAAACCAGTCCTCTGGTTTACCACATAAATAGAGAAAGCCGGGAAGTCTTTTCTTTAGTGTATAAATTTTATAATAAATTTTTTAATGTCAAGTAATATGGAGCGTGAGTGTCAGTAGTTTGACCCTTGTAAAATGCTTAAGAAAATCATAAAGATGTATTATCTTTACTTCTGTCAAAAAGGCCAGCTTCACTATTTTTATTACATTGACACCACTTCTCATTGTATAGAGGATGAGCCTCTCTTGATGCACCGTCTTCTATGACTTCCCTTCCTTTTGTGTTGCTCACTTGAAATTCAATTAGTTAAACATGGTTGTGTAAATGGAGTCTGCCTCCTAAAGATTGATTTTCTTTGTTTTCTCTCTTTGGCTTGGTTGATATATGCAGGGTTACCATGGTGACACATCAGCTATGTTCTTTTGGGGAAATGTTGATGACGAAGCCAAAAACTTGGTGCAGGTATGACATTCTAGTTGTATATTTACTCTCCGAATATAGGGAAATTTAGTACTAGTTTTTGTATCTATACTCGGCATTTGTGCTCATGATTAAAATCAAGAAAATATTATTTTTATGGCCCTCATGGCTGGAAGTTCAACTTTCTATTTTTGTTGATAACCTGATAAGTTTCTCCAGCTTTGTAAGAAAAGCATTTTTGGCAAAATTTCGATTTCACTCCGTGTATTAGGAAATCTCTTTTGTGTCTACGTGTCTGTTATGTTGTTCTTTTTTTAAATCATATCCGACATGAATAGTGCCTCTTATCTTTATTGCCTCAACAGATAACCCATCTCATTTACAAGTAAGTTAATGAGACTTGTGTATTATAATGTAAAATTAGAAAAATATATTCAAGTATAACATTTGAACTACAAGTGTGTTTGGGAAAAGATGACATCTTTGTTTGAATTTATACTTTTGGCAAAAGTGAAAGTTGTATAAGATATTGTTAAGTACATATGATCAGCTTAATCAGAATGTCAATGTAAATCATTTCACATAAATTGGGATATAGAGTATCTGTTTTTTGGTAATTCAAGTTGTATAAGATATTGTCAGGCCATATTTTTCATTCTGTCATTCAGTAGACTTCACATAGAAGAAATACTTGATTTTAGAGAAGGTTTGACTATATGAGCGAGTAAGAAAAGCTTACTCTTAGTCAATAAAAAAAAGACAAAAATCAAAAAGAGAAAGCATGGTATCTTTTTCCAAAATGGAACTACATTTTTTTTTAACTTTTTAGTTAGGTGCAATTTACAGATGACATGGTAAACAAGTTTAATTATTGATGCATGCTCAAAATTTTTAGCGTAACTGCACAAGTGACAATTACGTGGAATAGGCTGTCCTAATAACTGATCGTTGGTGATCAAAATTTCAATCTGAATAGAGAACCTCAATAATTGAGAATCTATGAATAAAGTGTAGTTTAAATCACACGTCGTTGCCTCTTTTGCTTAATTTGAATTTCTACCTTTCTACTTCAAGGATTTCTTTTTTGCTTTAACTTATCAACAATAAAATTTGTTTATTCTTTTCTTTGTATTATGGAAGAAAACATCTTATTTGATTGTACAGATACATCTGCAATAATCCCACCTATAATTTTCTATTTGATGTGTTAGGTGACTAAAGAATGCTTGGACAAGGCAATATCTATATGTGACACTATTTGAGAAATCATTTGAATTTTCTCTCTCTTTTCCTTTTGTCATTAATGTTACTGGCTTGGTCATGTTGAAATGGAATCTCTATTTTCGGTTAGTGGAAGGTTTATAATGTGTTGATATATGTTACCATCAAATGTTAGTATACCTTGTGGAATTGCACGTCATATGTTCTTGGAAAAACAAATGCACATGTTTTTAATGTCAACCAGGATTTTCTATAGTTCTCCTTTGAAGCTATTGGTTTTCATATTTCACTCTTCCGTCATATTCTTTCTTGCATTTTTATTCTAACTGCTTGTTCTTTCTTGTAACTATTAGTTAGAGCTATAGATTGTAATCATTCATTTCATTGCATCTACAAACATTTCTTTCTCACTTTCTCTCTATCTATCTGGTTGTTCTGTATATATACCCTTTCATATTTTTATCACTTTCTATGGTGAAATTGATCATAGCTCTACTGAGGTAACAAAAAATATGGAGAAGTGCAAGGATTCTGCTCTTTAGAGGAGGAAAACTTTAGAGGAACAGAAGGATCATTTTCAAAGAGCTGCTTATGCTATTTTGAACATGCTGAACAACCAAGAGAGCGGCTAGAACTTGTAAGTTTATTAGTGATTCTTTGATCTCTGTTTCTCATACTGTGATTGTGATTTCAACTCATGCATTAAGTAAACTTTGTTCTGGACTTCTAGAGGTGTTCTAAAGGCAATTGTGGTTGAGCTTTGCCTCCATCGCCTTCTTCACCCAGGAACAAATTGTTATTATTTGATATGTTATTCTTTATTAGTAGCTTGCATGTACATTTAATGTCTAAATTTGGGTCTAGGTAATGTGTTTATGTAGAAGAGCTTGGCTCATGACTATCATCTTGTATGTTCATTATTTTATTTTTCTTTTTTGATCAATTTATATAGTCTAGGCATTCCAGATGAAAGGCAATGACTTTATTTATCCTCTTTTATAGGTGGAGTAGAACAATAATAGAAGATAAAGGCAATGAAGATCTGGATCTTACTTAAAATGAATTTTTAATTGTTATAGATGAATGTTCTAGGAACCTTTTGTCGTCAATATTTTGAAAATTACTATCTTGAAATGTATTAAACTTATATACTTGGGGTAGAACATTTACTTTTATGGATATTATTAGCATGTTGGACATGTTATAATATTAATAATTTTATTTTATAATTATTTAAATTTTAGTATTATTACAATTTATTATATATATATATATATATATATATTACAAAAGGAGCTATATTACTATTTTATATGAACTGTTACAATAGCCTAGTGTAACCGTTGCAATATGACACAAGTGGCGTTCCATTAGAATGTAATATGTTCCAATAAATCCAGTAAACCGTTCCAAAATTCCCTTTAAACAGTTCCAATAGGTATTTAAAACTGTAGCGAACAAAAAACAACTGCTACTATAGCTTAAAGAGACCGTTGTTATATCCATAAATAACTATAACAATAGCTTACGAAAGTGTTGCATTAGATAATATGATAACGATTCGTTGCACACATATTATAGTAACGATTTTAAACCGTCCCAACTGGAAGGAATAATTGTTCATATAGAGAAAAGGAAAACCATTGCGATAGACATCTCTATAGCAACGGATATGAAGACTGTTCCAAGAATCGTTCCTATAGCTCTATTGACACATGAGTAGATGTGACAGTGTGTAACTATTCCAATATCGCTACATCAATAGTTTAGCTACCTACGAGAATGGTTTTTCATTCATTACGATAGACAATTTTTTCAGTAGTGACAGTCCAAGCACACTATTCAAATATTTGAGGATATGTTACGCGCTTGATTTATTGATTTTGGGTTCATGGGATCAGTTTCTACCACTTACGTAGTTTTCTTACAACAAGAGTTATAAGTCAAGTATTCGGATGGCTCTGTATGAGGCCTTATATTGGAGGCAGTGTAGATCTCAAATAGGTTGGTTAGAGCCAAGCAAGGCCAGGCTTTTGAGTACAAACTTGGTACAGGATGCCTTGGGCAAGGTGAAAGTTATTATGGAGCAGCTTCGTACAATACACTTAAGACAAAAGACTTATGTTGACAAAAATGTTCGTGATGTGTTGTCACGACCCGGATTTCCCACCCTCGGGAGTTGTGATGGTGCCTACTAATAAGAGCTAGGCAAGCAAACTTAATTCACTTCTTTTAGCAATTATCGTCCATTTACAGGAAGCGCTGAACCCACATATAAGACCTGTACCGGGCGTCGGAACCAAAATACAGGCGTGATACCAACACTTTCTAATCCATGTTCTTTTCAAATTTCCATATTAATTAGAGAAAAATAATTTCTTTTAAAAATTGATATCTCAGGCTCGGGACATCGGATTTCGATTCCGAGCATACGTATGAGTCCCATATTTTTCTATAGATCCTCCGGGACCCTCACATCACGGGTCTGGGTTTGTTTATCCAAAATATTGACCAAGGTCAACTTTAATCATTTTAAAGCTAAATTTTAGCAACTGTCACAGAATTTAACATATAAGCTTTTCGGCTATGTACCCAAACTGTGCATGCAAATCGAGGCAAGTAAAAATGAGGTTTTCAAGTTTTTAGAGGCGTGGAAATGAGAGAAAACAGGTGATGATCCTTTGGGTCGTCACATCCTCCATCTCTAAAATAACTATTCGTCCTCGAATGGACAAAGGAAATAAGTACCTGAGTTGGGAAAAGGATGATGATAACGCCTCAACATATCAGACTCGGACTATCAGGTCGATGCCTCAGGAGACTGACCTCTCCATTGAACACGCACTGAAGGATAACTCTTCGACCTCAACTGTCGAACCCGCCGGTCTAGAATAGCTACCGGTTATTCCTTAAAAGTCAGATCCTTGTCCAACTAGATAATGCTGAAATCTAACATGTGGGTTTGATCGTCGTGATACCTCTGAAGCATGGACACATGAAACACTAGATGTACGGTTGACAAACTAGGCGGTAAGGCAAGTCTATAAGCCACCTCTCCCACACGATCGAGAACCTCAAACGGACCAATGAACCTAGGGCTAAGCTTGCCCTTCTTCCCAAATCTCATTACGCCCTTCATTGGTGACACTCGAAGAAAGACCCGCTCACCAAACGTGAAAGATACATCCAGAACCTTACGATTTGCATAACTCTTTTGCCACGACTGAGCCAAATGAAACATGTCCTAAATTATCTTGACCTTATCCAAGGCCTCCTGAACTAAATCTGTACCCAATAACCGAGCCTCTCCCGGTTCAAACCATCTCACTGGAGACTGACATCGCGTACCATACAACGCCTCATATGAAGCCATCTGGATGCTGGACTGGTAGCTGTTATTGTAGGCGAACTCTACTAAAGGCGAAAACAGGTCCCACAAACCTCCAAAGTCAATAACACAAGTCTGGAGCATATCCTCCAAAATCTGAATAGTCCACTCGGACTGACCATTCGTCTGAGGATGAAACGCTGTGCTCAAATCAACCTGTGCCCAACTCTCGCTGAAATGATCTCTAGAAGCACGAGGTAAACTGCGTACCCCAGTCTGAAATGATAGATACCGGCACACCATGTAGGCGAACAATCTCCCAGATATAAATCTTATCCAACCTCTCATAAGAATATAAGATTGCCATATGAATGAAATGCACTGACTTGGTCACCCTATCAATAATGACCCAAATTGCATCAAACTTCTTCCGGGTCAACAAGAGACCAGTAACAAAATCCATAGTAATCCTCTCCCACTTCCACTCAGGAAGCTCTATCCTCTGGAATAAGCCACCAAGCCTCTAATGCTTATACTTAACGTGCTTATAGTTCAAACATCGAGTTGCATATGCAACTATATCCTTCTTCATTCTACGGCACCAATAGTGCTGCCTCAAATCCAGATACAACTTCGCTGTGCTCGGGTGAATAGAATACCGAGAACTTTGGGCCTCCGCTAAGATCAACTCTCGAATCTAATAGACATTAGGCACACAAACTCGCCCCTGCAATCTCAAAAGACCATCATCATCTAAGGTCACCTCGTTATCACCTCCATGTTGTACCGTATCTCTCAGGACACACAAATGTGGATCATCAAACTGCTAATCACAGATCTTGTAATGAAGAATGATCAACCGTGAAAGCTAACACTCTGCTAGGATCAGAAATATCCAATATCACGAATCGATTGGCCAAGACCGAAATATCCAAAGAAAGCGGTCTCTGGCTGACCATAATATAAGCAAGACAACCCATGCTAGATACTTGCTATTGAATGCATCAGCCACCATATCGGCCTTCCCCGGGTGATACAAGATAGTAACATCGTAGTCTTTCAAAAACTCCAACCACTTTCTCTGCCTCAAATTCAACTCCTTCTGCTTGAACAGATACTGAAGACTCTTGTGGTCAGTGTAGACCTTACGCGTCACACCATATAGATAATGCCTCCAAATAATCAAAGCATGAATAATGGATGCCAACTCTAGGTCATGAACCAGACAATTCTTCCTGCGGATCTTCAATTGCCTCAAAGCATAAGCAATGACTTTACCACCCTACACCAACACAGCACTAAGCCCAATACGAGAAACATCACAATAGATTGTATAAGGCCCTGAACTTGTGGGAAAAATCAACATCGGTGCCGTAGTAAGAGCTGTCTTGAGCTTCTGAAAGCTCGCCTCACACTGATCTAACCATCCAAATTGGGCACCCTTCTGGGTCAATCTGGTCATCGGTGTTGCAATAGATGAAAATCCCTCCACGAACCGATGGTAGTAGCCTGCTAACCCCAAAAAACTCTGAATCTATGTAGCTAAAGCTGGTCGAGGCTAATTCTTGATTTCCTCAATATTCTTCGGGTCCACTATAATACCCTATACTGATACAACGTGACCTCGAAATACAACTGAACTCAACCAGAACTCACACTTGGAGAACTTAGCATATATCTGACTATCCTTCAGAGTCCGAGGAATCACTATGAGGAGCTGCTCGTGCTCCTCTTGGCTATGGGAGTACGCTAGAATATCATCAATGGAAACTATCATGATCAAGCCCAAAAAAGGCATGAACTCTCTCATCAACTCCATAAATGTTTTGGGGCATTTCTCAACCCGAATGACATGATCAGGAACTCGTAATGGCCGTACTAAGTGTGGAATGTTGTCATGGGGACATCGGATGCCCTAATCCTCAACTGGTGGTGGCTAGATCTCAAGTCTATCTTTGAAAACACCTTCGCACCCTGAAGCTGGTCAAACAAATTGACAATCCTCGGCAGTGGATACTTGTTCTTTATCGTACTTTGTTCAATTGCTGTTAATCAATAAACAACCTTATCGAACCATCCTTTTTCTTCACAAATGACATTGGCGTACCCCAAGGTGAAATGCTCGGTCTAATGAAACCCTTTTCAAGAAAATCCTACAACTTATCGTTTAACTCTGGCGGGGCCATACGATATGGCAGAATGGAAATGGGCTGAGTCCTAGAGCCATATCAATATAAAAGTCAATATCCCTATCGGGCAGCATGCCCGACGGGTCTAAAGGAAGGACCACAGGGAACTCTCGAACAATAGGAACATAATCAATAGAAGGGACCTCCGCATTGGAGTCACGAACATACGCCAAATAAGCTAAGCACCCTCTCTCGACCATGCGTTGAGATTTCACATATGATATAACACTGCGGGTGGCATGACCTGGGGTCCCTCTACACTCCAAATGGGGAAACTCCGGCAAAGCCATAGTCACGGTCTTGGCATGACAATCCAAGATAACATGATACGGGGACAACCAATCCATCCCTAATATAACGTTGAAATCCATTATGTCTAAGAGCAACAAATCAACACGGGTCTCAAGACCCTCAAACACTACTACACAGGAATGATGCACTCGGTCGACCACTATTGAATCACTCACTAGTGTAGATACATAGACAGGAATACTCAAAGCATCACCAGGCATGACCAAGTAGGGTGCAAAATAGGACGACACATACAAATACATAGACCCGGGGTCAAATAGCACTAAGGCATCTCCATCACAAATCAGAATAGTACATGTATTGTCTACATTTGAAGACCCAGTCTCTAGCCGACTGCTAGCTGGCCTCTACCTCTGGCGGCCTGAACTCTACCTCTATGACTTCTACCAAGTGTTATAAATAGCGCTCGCCTCAGCGCTAATAGCGTGAGGCGAGACGAGGTGCGACTGTGTCGCTTCAGAGGGCTTGTGGCGTTGCAATGTGAAATGGCGCTCGCTTTAAACTGTGTAGCGTGAGGCGAGGCTGTGGCATGTAGCGAGTGAGGCGTCGCTATTTGAAAAAAAGAAGAAAGAGAAAGGTTTGACTTAAGTCATGAAATTAGGGCTTTTCACCTGCGAACCAAAAAACTTCGGAGATTAGGGCTTTTCATCTGGAACCAACGTTCTTCTTCATCTTCTTCAAGCTTCAAGGGAAAACACAGGTATGCTTCTTCTTTCTTCTTTCTTCTTTCTTCTCTTCTCTCCTTCTCTTCTTCTCTTCTTCTCTTTTTTTTTGTTCTGGTTTTGTTCGCAGAAACAGGGAAGTTCTATTTTTATGCTTTTTTCTTCTTCTTCTCTTCTTTCTCTTCTATTTTCTTTTCTTCTGGTTTTATTCACAGAAACAAAGCAGTGATGTTTCTCTGTTTCTTTCTTCTTCTTCTCTTCTTCTCTTCTATTTTTTTTCTTCTGGTTTTGTTCACAGAAACAGAGCAGTTCTGTACTTTTGTTTCTCTGCTTCTTTCTTCTTCTCTTCTATATTTTTCTTCTTCTGGTTCTGTTCGCAGAGACAGAGGAGTTCTGTTTGTCTGCTTCTTTCTTCTTCTCTTCCTCTCTTCTTCTTTCTATCTTTTTTCTTTTGGTTTTTGTCGGCAGAACAGAGGTTCTGTTTCTCTGCTTCTTTTTACTTCTATTCTTCTCTTCTTTTTATTTTTTTCTTCTGTTTTTTTGTCGGCAGAAACAAAGGTTTTTTTTCTCTGTTTTGTCTTCTTCTTTATTTGTTGTATTTATAGATACAAAAATTTCATTATTATTCTTATTTCTTTACTGTTGAATTAATTAATTGCGTAGTGACTTGATAATTTTTGTCTATAAAACAGTGTTGAAATGTCATCCGATAATACCAAACGAGATATAGCTTGGAATTATGCTATACCAGGCTCATCAAGATCTGCAATCAAATGTGTGTTTTGTGAAAAAACATATAATGGTGGGATAACTCGTCATAAGCAACATTTGATAGGTGGATTTAACAATGTAATACAATATCCAAAATGTCCGCCCGAGGTTAGGGAGGAAATAAAAGCATTCGTTGAAAAGAAAAATATTATAAGAACTCAAATGAATTTCGAAGAATCGGTGAATATTATTGATGAAGATGATGAAATGGATGAATATGATAAAATGAGACCTCCCCCCCAAAAAACTCAAAAGATATATTCTAGTTCTAGTGGGTCAACCACGTCACGTGCGGCAACAAAAGGTCCCATCAATCTTTATTTCCCGGCAAAACAACAAGAAAAGGGAAAAGGTGAAGAAGGCTCAGGTTTAGAAGCCAAAAATATTTTGAGGGATCATGCCGTAAGTGCCTTTGCATCATGGATTTATGATGCAGGGCTTCCTTTTAACTGTGTTAACTACTCTACTTTTGATAAATTCATTGAAACCGTATGACAACATGGCCCAGGAATGAAGCCTCCTAGCTATCATGAAGTTAGAGTAACTCATCTTAAAAAGGAGGTGAAAAAGATAGACCAAGTTATTGAGGAACATAAAGTGGAATGGAACAAGTTTGGATGTTCTATTATGATGGATAAATGGACAGCACAGAATGGAAAAATGATCATAAATGTGTTGGTGAACTCTCGAAGAGGGAGTGTTTTTCTTGAATCTCACGATGCTAGCAACTCTTCTACGGATGGAAGCAAAATGTACAGTTTGTTTAGAAATACTATTGATAAAATTGGGAAGGAAAATGTTGTACAAATTGTTATAGATAATGCTAGTGAGAATGTTAGTGCGGGGAAGATGATGGAAGCTATCTATCCAAACATTTATTGGACTCCATGTGCTGCACATTGTATCAACTTGATGTTTGGTGACATTTTCAAGGAAAACCCATATGCTTCAGGTAACTTTAATAGTTTAATATAGTTGCCTTTTAACTTTATTTATACTTATGTCCTATCCTATTAAGTATTAACTATAAAATTGTTATTGTTACTTTTACAGTTTTCAGTAAGGCCGTCAAGGCATATGCTTACATCAGTCAGAGGCCGTTGTTGTTGAATTTAATGAGGAAATTCACAAACGAAAGAAATTTGGTGAGACCGGCCAAGACTAGATTTGCAACGGCTTTCCTAACTTTGCATAGTTTTTATTTGAAAAAGGGAAATTTGAGAAAGCTAGTTCTTTCGAGTGATTGGAAAGATAATAAATATGCAAAGGAAGATGCAGGGAGAGAAATTGCCAAACTTCTTATTGCTCCATCATTCTGGAATGATGTTGTTCGGGCTCTTAAAGTTGGTGGCCCTTTGATTAGGGTGCTTCGTGTGGTGGATGGGGAGAAAAAACCACCAATGGGTTATATTTATAAAGCTGTGGATAGAGCCAAAGAGAGTATTGCAGCGGCATTTGATGGAGATGTTAGGAAATATCAAAAAGTTTTTGATATAATTGATGCCAGGTGGAACAATCAACTCCATAGACCTTTGCATGCAGCAGGCCATCTTCTGAATCCGAGATTATTTTACAAGAACACTAGAGATGAAACTTTGGATTCAGAGGTGTGGGTTGGATACCATGCATGTCTTGAGAAGTTAATCCCTAATTCAGCGACGATAGATCTAATAGGGGAGGAGTTTGGCAAGTACTCACAAGCAGAGGGCCTGTTTGGTTTACCGGCTGCCATTAGAGCCAGAGACAAAAGGTCTCCAGGTAACTAACTTTAATATAGATATCCTTATTAATTTAATTTAATTTATTTGATTTATACTTATTAACTTTCAAAATATTTTCTATAGTTGAATGGTGGAAGCAATTTGGACATCAAACTCCAAACTTGCAAAAGTTTGCCATCAAAGTATTAAGCCTAACTTGTAGTGCTTCTGGATGCGAGAGAAATTGGAGCGTATTTGAGCATGTAAGAAGTAGATTTATTAAATTAATATATTCTATATTGTATTATTATTAGTATTTATAATTAATCTAAATAACTTATGCGCAGATTCACTCCAAGAAAAGGAATAGGCTTGAGCTATCGCGTCTCAATGATCTAGTGTATATTAAATACAACAGAACATTGCGGCGACGTTATGAAGCTCGCGATACCATTGATCCAATTATATTGGACAACATTGACGAGGCAAATGAATTAACTGGAGCCCCCTAAAATCATGAAGATGAACAAGTGTATGAAGGAGATGATCTTGATTGGGGTACTGTTTCTATGGCCATTGGAGTTGAGGAGAATATCTATGGACTTAGAGCGAGTTCTTCAAGTTACAAAGGAAAGGGGGTAGCAAGTTCAAGCCGATCCCTAATTGATGAAGAGTCCGAGGAGGAAGAAGATGAAAGCCAATATAATGCTTACAATCATGAAGTTGTAGAATTTGAAAATCTTGAAGAAGAATAACTGTTGGTTGTTTTAGAATTTAGAGTTTAGACTATTAATCTTTATCATTAATTTATGAACTATTATGAGTCTATGACGATCTAGTATTGAGTCTTTAATTTTTGAATAACATATTTATTAATATATTATTGTTATTGAGCTTTTAGTTATATGTATATAATATTTTATGATTTTTGTATAAATTGTCGCCTCACATAAAAAAGGCGAGCGCTTCGCTGCACGCCTCTCGCCTCAGTGAAGCGGGCCCTCGTCGCTATTTGTCGCCGCGCGCTGTCCAAAACACTATCTACCCCACCTCTAACACCCCTACCACCACCTCTTGCTGGCTGGGCAGGCTGAGGAACCTCTGGTGCCCGAATCCTAGTACGAGAACTCTGATACCGAGAGATACTCAAAGATCAAGGGCAAAATATTACAATGTGCCTCAGATCACCACAAAAATGGAGAGACCTCATATACTACAAATGAGCACCCCTCAACCTTGGTCAAACCCTCTTGCTGTGACCATACCCACCACACTCATAACATCTACACGAACGCTGTAGCTGAGGAAAATGAGGCCGACCCTGTCGACCTGAATGACGACCTGAAGTACCATAAGTGACATAGGGAGTTGACTGAAAGGGCCTGGGAGGATGGCCTCTACAATAGGTACTCTAACTCGGGGAGGTACCACTGAATCTTCCTGCATGACGGGGCCTCTTATCTAACCTATGGTCGCCTCCCTGTGGCAGGACCACCTCAACTCTATGGCCTACATTGGCCGCCTCCTAAAACATTATCTCACTCCCGGCCTAAGCCACTATACCCGACTAATCTTCTACCACTAGTTGAACTCCAGGAAGAAAACCCACTTGAATGACACTCTCCATGAAGCCTACCAATCGGATTAGAGCATCCTGAAGAACCGGAATGGCAATGAACCTCTCTAAGACCTGAGCTGGACCCATCGGGACTGTTGGGGCTGGAACCTCCTCCTCCAAATCAACTTGAGGCTCCGCTACTAGAGCTACTACTGGGGGCTCGGACTACTGGGCGGTAGATGAAGAAGTGCATGTTCTCGCCATCTACGGAATAAAAGAGTAGAAATTCAATCAGTACTTGAGAAATAGAACCGCACGACAAGAAAGAACAAATGTGAAACTTTCCTAACTTTGTAGCCTCTGGGGGAAAAATACGGACGTCTCTATACCGATCCCTCAAACTTTACCGAGTTTGTCTGTGGGTTGTGAGACCTATGTAACCTAGTGCTCTGATACCAACTTGTCACGACCCAGATTTCCCACCCTCGGGAGTCGTGATGGTACTTACTAATAGGAGCTAGGGAAGTTAACTCAATTTATTTATTTTAGCAATTATCGTCCATTTAATGAAAACAAAAGACAAGAGGGGTTGCTCTGATGGTAAGCAACCCCCACTTCCAACCGAGAGGTTGTGAGTTCGAGTCTCCCCAAGAGCAAGGTGGGAAGTTCTTGGAGGAAAGGATGCTGGGGGTCTATTTGGAAACAGCCTCTCTACCCCAGGGTAGGGGTAAGGTCTGCGTACATACTACCCTCCCCAGACCCCACTAAGTGGGATTATACTGGGTTGTTGTTGTTGTTGTTAATGAAAACAAAACATAATATGACAAAGTAGAAGTCCCAAATATATTTAACTGAAAGAAATGCGGAAGTTTAACAAGATTCTCTACCCAAGGCCGGTGTCACAATATTCACGAACGTCTATAGAATACTAAATACAAGTTTTGAATGAAACATAAAACTATCTGCTTCGGTACAAATGATAACAAGCTAAATGAAATAGAAAGAAATTCAGGCTTGCGGTCGTCAGCAAGGCTATGTCGAATGTCCTTAGACTGAAAGCTCGCTCCCAGATGCTACTGCTACTCAAATGCTGCTCCAACTGCTACTGCTACTCAAATGCTGCTCCAACACCTGGATTTGTGCAAAAAGATGGAGTGTAGCATCAGCACAACCGACACCATGTGCTGGTAAGTACATGGCCTAACCCCGACGAGGTAGTGGTGAGGCTAGACCAGACTACCAGATAAACCTGTGCAAATATATATATGAACACCTGTATTGGGCCTGAGGATGTAGCTTATATGCTTTATACAAACTTGGGCCTGAGGTTATGCTTTGTGCATGTTTGGGCCTGAGGCCGTAATTATTTATACGTATACTTGGTCCTCAGGTCGTATCTTGTGCAAATATATATATATATATATATATATATATATATATATATATATATGTACAACAAAATAATAGCGAAAAGTAAATAATTAAAACTAGGAGGAGAACACGCTTATGAGGTAGAAGATAAAATAGAGTATCAGGAATAATAAAAGAAACTACATCTTATTTTTTCTAACACAGAATAAGGGAAAACAAACCACTTTCACTTGTTTCAATTTCCTCCCGTTTCAGGCGTGCAACTCGATCCCATTTATCATAATATCATGTGGTAGGCGTACCACTCGCTCCTATTTTATAATATCACGTGGTAGGCGTACCACTCGATCCCATTTCATACTTTCATGTGGTAGGCGTACCACTCGATCCCATTTCATAATATCACGTGGTAGGCGTACCACTCGCTCCCATTTCATAATTTTATACGGTAGGCATACCACTCACTCCCATTTGATAATATCACATGGTAGGCGTATCACTTGCTCCCATTTTACAATATCTCGTGATCAGCGTGTAACACAATCCCATTTCTTTCAACACAATACAAAAATAATCCCAGCAAGGGAGAAATATGTTATAATAAACTATTCCTACAAGGGAACAAGATAATATAATAAACTATCCCGGTAAGGGAACAAGATAATATAATAAATTATCCCGGCAAGGGAACACGATAATATAATAAACTATCCCGGCAAGGGAGATCCAACTATAACCAAACATATTCAATGTCTACTTAACACAATTAAATCAATAACCAGTCTCAACAATTACTGGCTCAATGTTAATGATTTCCAACCAAGTCCTCATAAACAACGATAACTTAGCAACTCGGGACTCATGATCATGCTCGACACCAGTGTATAGATACTCGTTACCATGCCTATAGACCATATTCGAAAAATAGCAATTATCAAATAAGACTCTACTCGTATTCCCTCAAGCCAAAGTTAGACCAAACACTTATCTCGAACGCTCCAAACTGAGCTCAAGCCTCTGGTACAACTTTACCACTCGAATTCGGCTCCAACTCAATCAAATCTATGAAATAACGACTTTATCATATCAATTATAGCTAAACAAATCAAACCCAATGCCTAAATATAGATTCGCAACCTTTCTTCCGAAACTTCCAAAATCAACCCCGGGCCCGCTTGATCAAAACACGAGGTTCGAACCAATTCCATATCACCCATTCCCCACGAGCCCGAATATATAATTTTTTTCAAATTCGACCCCAAAATAAGGTCTAAATCAAAGAAAATCTAAAAGCCCTAACTCTACCCATTTACTCCAATTTCAATCCTAGATTACATGATTTAGGCTTAGAAACCCGCTAATTAATGAAGGAAAATCAAGGAAATGAGTGGGAACTTGCCTACCCAAGTAGTCTTGAAGAATGGGGGCTTCAATGGATTCCTAGATCTTGGGGGAGATGAGAGTTAGTGAGAAATTTGAAGAAAACCCGTATGTTCTGATTCTGGAATTTTAAAATTATAGCTGGGCGATTTTTCTATGCGTTGGCGACCAAGGGGCTGCATTCGTGAAGAAGGGTGGACTAGGGTGGACTGGAAGCATCGCGTTCGTGATAGAGGGGCTGTGAATGCGTAGAGTAATTTTATTGGGTCTGGGGTCTGGGCCTACATGAACGCGATAGGAGTCACGCGAACGAGTTTAAGGAAATAGCATAGCTTCGCAATCACGGTGGCCAGGACGTGAGCGGGAAGGTGGAAGGGAGCAAGGCTATGCGAACTAGAAGGAAACACTAAGAACACGAACAAGGGTCCTTCTGTGTAAAAATTACAAAAAATCTGAAGACTTTCTTAGTTCAAAACACCCCAAAACACTTCCAAAACACTCTCAAGCCCTTGGGTCTCCTAACCAAACACATGCACTAACTCAACAACATCCTATGAAATTAACCGAGCGATCAAATCGCCAAAATAACATCATAAATGAGGAATCAAACCTCAAATTTAACACCTCTTATCAAACTTGATAAACTTCATTTTTAGATATTTAGGCCCGAAACACGTCAAATGACGTTTGATTTCGACAAAATTTCATAGGAAGCGCTTAAACCACATAAAAGGCCTATACCAGGCGCCGAAACCAAAATACGGGCCCGATACACTATCTAATCCATTTTCATTTCAAATTTCCATATTAATTAAAAAATCAATTTCTCTTAAAAATGCATTTCTCGGGCTCAGGACCTCAGATTTTTATTTCGGGCATACACCCGAGTCCCATATTTTTCTATAGACATTCTGGGACCGTCATATCACGAGTCCAGGTTCGTTTACCTAAAATGTTGACCAAAGTCAACTTTAATCATTTTAAAGCCAAATTTTAGAAACTTTCACAAAATTTAACATATAAGCTTTCCGGCTATGCGCTCGGACTACGCATGAAAATCGAGGCAAGTAAAAATAAGATTTTCAAGGACTCGGAAGTGCAGAAATGAAAGATAATAGGTGATGACCCTTTGGGTCGTCACATGTGTCGTACATGGTTGGGAGAATGTTCTATTGAAGGTTTCACCCATGAAGGGTGTTATGAGATTTGGGAAGAAGGGAAGTTGAGCCCTCGGTTCATTGGGCCTTTTAAGGTGATTTGAAGGATTGGGGAGGTGTCTTATGAGCTTGCTTTCCCACCTAGCTTGTCGGATGTGCATTCGATATTTCATGTTTCTATGCTCCGGATGTATATCGGCAACCCATTACATGTCTTGGAGTTCAGCATGATTCAGCTAGATGGTCATTTGACTTATGATGTGGAGCATGTGGCTATTTGGAGCGGCAGGTCCAAAAGTTGAGATCAAAGGATATAGCTTCAGCGAAAGTGCAATAGAATGGTTAGCAATGGAGGAGGCTACTTGGGAGACCGAGCAAGAGATGCAAAGTAGATATCCACACCTATTTGAGGCTTCATGTATGTTTCTATACTCATTCAAGAACAAATGTTTGTTTAAGAGGGGGAGGATCTAACGACCCGATCGGTCATTTCATAAATCATAGCCCCGTTTCTCCAATTTCTGCTTCCTTTTGTGTTCCTTAACTATATTTTATCATATCGTATTGGTTAGTTCGGGTCTGAAATGGTTTCGATGTGGAATGAGATACTTAGTCTCATATGTAAAAGCTTAAGCTAGAAAAGTCAACAAAATTTTGACTTATGAGTAAATAATCTTGAATTTGGACTTTTATGGTTCGGTTAGCTCTGTTAGGTGATTTTGCACTTGGGAGCACGTTCGTAATGGGCTTTGGAGGTCTGTGGTAGAATTAGGCTTGAATTGGTGAAAGTTAGAATTTTAACGATTTAGGTCGAAAGTCAAAATTTTGATATCGGGGTCGAAATGGAAATTCGGAAGTTGGAGTAGGTTCATAGTGTCATTTATGACGTGTGTGAAAAATTTCCAGTTATTCGGAGGTGATTTAGTAGGTTTCTGCATCATTTACGGAATTTGGAAGTTTAGAGGTTCTTAGGCTTGAATCCCAGGGTAATTTAGTGTTTTGATGTTGTTTTGAGTGTTTCCAAGATTCGACTAAGTTGTGACTTGTTGGTATGTTTGGTTCAGGTTTCAAGGGGCTCCGGATGATTTCAGATGGTTAACGCAGAGTTTAGAACTTGGAAAATGCAACTAAAGCTGCTGGTTCTATGTTAACCGCACCTGCGGAGTGGGAACCGCATGTGCGGTAAGGTTGCCACAGATGAAAAAATGGAGAGCCAAGAGAGGAGTCGTAGATGCAGAGGATTTGTCGCATCTGCGGGCTCGCAAGTGCGAGACCTGGGGCGCAGGTGCGACATTGAGTCTTTAGTGACTTTCGTAGATGTGGACTTTTTGGCACAAGAGCTGCAGCGCGGGTGCGAAGTTTAGGCCACAAGTGCGGAAAGGCCTGGACAGAAGGTATAAACGGAACCCTTTGCGAATTTTGCTTATTTCCACCATTTTAAGACATATTTGGAGCTTTTGGGGTGATTTTGAAGAGGGATTCAAGGGGTTATCAGTGAGGTAAGGTGCTTGAGCCCTAATACTTCAATACAAAAAAACACGCTTAACGATGGAATTTAGCGACAAGCGATATATCGTATCTAAATAACGACGGATTGGCGATAAAATTTGTATTTTGTCGCCAAATAAGCTAGAAGATTAGTTATACTAAATATGGCGACGGATTAGCGACAAAATATTAGATTCCTCGCTAAAATTGGCGCCAAATATTAGCGCCTTTATTTATCTACAAAATTAGCGATGAATTCCGGGCAACAAAAAATATTTAAACTTAGCGACAGATTTAATGTCTAATAATCCGTCGTAGAATTTATTTTCTATGATGACCCAACCCATCGTTTAAAGAGTTACCACCTCGTTTCCCCCATTTTTATGCTACTTCATGTTTCATTATAAGTATATGGTGTGTTAGAGTTGATTCAGATTGGTTTTGGTAGAAAATGAGACACTTAGTCTCTTTAAGGAAGACTTATTTTGGAGAAGTCAACCGGATGTTGACTATTGAGTTAGACGATTCAGATGCGATTTTCGATGATTCAGTTAGCTTCGGGGGATGAGTTGTGACTTAGCAGTGTGATTGTTATTATTTTAGAGGTCCGGTGTAGAATTAGGCTTGAATTGGCGAAATTAATATTTTGGCGAATTTCAGTTGATAGGTGAGATTTTGATCTGAGGGTCGAAATGTGATTCCGAGAGTTTTTGCAGCTTCGTTAGATGATTTTGGATATGTGTGAAATATTATAGGTGATTCGAAGGTAATTTGGTTGGGTTTTTGATCGAATGCGAGTTTCAGAAGAATTTGAATAACGTAGGCTTGGATTTGATATAATTTGATGGTTTTAGTGTTAATCATGGTGTTTTTTATTATTGCGGCAAGTTTGAATAGGGTATTGGATCATGTTTTTGATTTTGGTCGAGGTTATCGGAGAAGTTGGAATTTTGTTGCAGCTGAAGAATCTGTGCTTCTGATATTTTCGCATTCGCGGTTGGTGGACCGCAGATGGGGCACCACAGATGCAAGTGGTTCATCGTAGAAGCGAAAAGGGGCATACGAGCTGGACCAGTATACGAGCGGAATCGTAGAAGCGGAAGATGCTCGCAGATGCGGCTTCGGACCAATATAATGATTTCCGCAGAAGTGGGCGTGTTTATCGCATATGCGGAAGATGCAAATGCGGTATTTTGACCGCATATGCGGTAATGACTGGGGAGAATAGGTTTTTAAGGGTATTTCATCCGCGAGCCTAAGTCATTTACCTCCATTATTGAACGTCTTGAGAGTTTTATGGGAGCAATTGAAGAAGGTCTCGACTGGAATTGATTGGAGGTAAGTTTTATGAGTTGAAAACATGATTATTATGTGAAATTAACTTAGAAATTCATGGGAATTAATCCTAAAATTGATGAACTAGGGCTTGAGTTTTTGATATTTTTAATTGGGATTTAATGGGTCATTTGAGCTTGGATTTGAGAGTTCTTAGTATGTATGAACTCATGGCGAGATAAGGAATACAACAACAACAACAACAACAACAACAACCCAATATAATCCCACTTAGTGGGGTCTGGGGAGGGTAGTGTGTACGCAGACCTTACCCCTACCCTAGGTAGAGAGGTTGTTTCCAAATAGACCCCCGACATCCTTCCCTCTAAGAACTTCCCACCTTGCTCTTGGGGAGACTCGAACTCACAACCTCTCGGTTGGAAGTGGGGGTTGCTTGCCATCAGAACAACCCCTCTTGTCTGAGATAAGGAATACAATGATGTTAATTTCCTGATTTTTTTTAGAAGTGGGCCCGAGGCTCGGGTTTTGCAATTTTGTGATTTTCGATGTTTTCCAATTTTTTATTGGGTTATGTTCCCTTAGTCTATTGTGATGTGTTTGCTGTGATTTTAGGTAGATTAGACATGGGTGGAGGCCGGTTTGAGGGGCAAAGACGTCGCGATCTAGAGATTTCACCGGTTCGAGGTGATTAATGATTGTAAATAATATCCTGAGGGTTTGAAACTCCATATTTGCATACCGAAGTGGTATGTTGAGGTGACTTGCACGCCGGATAGCGAACGTGAGGTAGAGCACGTGTGACTTTGTCCTTCCTTGTTGTTGATTTTACCGTGTAATGACTGAAACTTATTTGATATTATCATGATTTGGGATGATTGACATATTTTGGCTTCGTGCCAATTATTTGAACCCCTTCGGGGATTGTTTTATCACTCCTTTCTCACTACTTGATATACTACTTGAACTCAGTCTTGTTGATTATACTATTTTTGTGAAACTCAGCCGTTCTAATTGATTTTTGAGACTTTACTAATATATGACTGTTGTCTGGGCTGAGAACTATTATTTTATTGATGCCTGAAGGGCTTATGATATTCTCTAGACTGAGTGAGGCTTTCAGGCGTAGAGTGATATGTGAGGAGGCTTCGGGCCTCGAGTGATATGCGAGGAGGCTTTCAGGCCTTGAGTGATATGCGAGGAGGCTTTTCAGGCGTAGAGTGATATGTGAGGAGGCTTTCAGGGCTCGAGCGTAATGACAGAAGGCTTTCAGGTCTCATGTTGATATGTACATACTTTCAGACCTTGTGATGATATAGCGTTTGGGTTGTAGGAGCCCCTCCAGAGTGTGCACCTCCACAGTGAGCGCGGGTACCCATGTGATTTAAGAGTGAGCCTGATGGGCTGATGTTGTACTGTGTGACTAATACTGAGCCCGAGGGGCTGATACTGTTCTAAGAGATTGATATTGAGCCCGAGGGGCTAGTACTATTTTGAGATGTGCTCGAGGGGCGTACTTTTATGTGCTCATATTGCATATTTATTTGCCTTTTACATGTTATACTATGGTATTTGTGCCCGAAGGGCGGACTTTTCTGTGCTTATAAGCACTAGCTGTTTTTGAAATAAAGATCATTTTCAAAAGAGATTTGTACTGAGTCAAGGTATTTCTAAAGATTTCACAAATTTCATAATTTTTCTCAGAAAATTGTACCCGGCTTCTATATAGCATGTTGGTTGCTTTACGTGATTTATTGCTTGTCAGTTATTATTTACCTTTATTACGCATTGAGTTGGAGTACTCACTTTACTCCCTACATCTCGCGTGAAGTTGTAGATATTTATTCATCCGGTAGCGGGTATTGGCTACGTGGAGGCACAGTTGTAGAGGTTTTATCGAGGTGACTGCCAACGTTCGTAGCACCACTGTCTTTCTATGTTATTCATAAAGTGGAAATTTCATTCTTATAGATGCTCGTGAGCTGTGACACCCCGATCGAGCTGTGTTGGGTTGTAATTATGTTAATTAATATTATTAAATTATATTCGAATTGTTATTGAACTGAATAACTACTTAGAAGTGATATTTTGAAATGGTCTGGCTGGACTTGTCTTCACATGAGGCGCCATCACGACCAGAACAGGGTTTGAGTCGTGACATTTTCCTTATCAAGGCATTCGAAAGTTATCTGCGACAAAATATTCCGTCACTAATTTCCTACAAATTAATTTCATTAATTACTTTAGCGACAGAATTTCGGTCCGTCGTTAAATTTCCGTCCCCAAAATTAACTTACCCGAGCTAGGTAAAAGACCTTCCTAAAGGCATAAAGACTAATTTCTCCTTCTTCATATTTCTTCTCTTCCTCTTGAACGAAGGCGCAAACACAGACTTCAGTACCTCCATTTTTTATGTCGATGGATTGGTCAGCAACACAGATTTTCAGTCCTGTGATATGTTAAACTATGCTCTCTTATATGTTAAACTATTTTATTTGTTTTGGCAGATTGACTTCCTAAGACTTGCTGTGGTGTTCCATCAATCTAAGAATATATTGACCACATCAATCTAACAAAGGATGAGACCTCAACAACGTAGGTTTTCAGTCGACGGTTTCCTATATTTGCAAAGGGGTTTTGTTCTTAGAGGTATGGGCTTGCTCTCTTATGATATTTGACAAATTAAGTGTCAAATCTTTGACAATTTCATTAATTTTCTTGTGTTAAAATGTATTGTTTTTACCTATCTGAGAAATAGAAGAGAACCTTTGAAATTCCAATTTTTTGCTGCGGATCTCTAATATTTGAAGTCATGTGTTTGTAGAATTCTGAAACTCGAAGTCGTGCGTTGATTTTAGGGATTGCATGTCCTTGATAAGGATTTCTCTTAATATCTCTTTTGGTTTACGGTAGTTCCATTATTAGCCATTTCTTATTTTTTTTCCCTTTTTGTTGGAGCTTCTAATTCTGATTTATGTAATTTCTTATGTAATTAATTATCTTTTGGAAAATTGTTTGGTTTTTGTTTGCGCAAGGAGAAATGTTATCGTTTTGAGTTTTAATTTTTCCGAAAATATCAGGGAAAGATTTTGATTCGATTGACCTGTGAGATTTTTCTTACAAAAATATTTGTATATCTTTTTATTGATTTTATGTTTGATCCTTGTAGAAAATTAAGCGTGTATTAGCTTGTATTATATGCTAAAAAGGTGATCTTTATGTTAATCTGTTAGATTTTAATATTTGTTATATTGAGTTTTCGTTCTATTCAATTATTTTTAGGTAAAAGTTTTTTTTTTCTTTAATTTTTTATAATAATGAACTGAAGGACTAAATTGTTTTAAAGTTTCTATCCATTTTGCATATCAATAAGCAGAATCAAGTGATATATGGCTAAATTTCATTATTTGTAGGGGTAATTGTGATGAATTTACTAAAATTAAGAAGTGTGGATGTTATCTGAATCATCTGAAGTACTTGTTGTCTTTATATGGTCTAGCCTTTTGCTGAACTGTGGCATTGAATGTTAGTTTATGTATTTTTTTTCCTTTTGTAGTTTCCCTTGGTTAATTATTGAGATGGTGCCACTGCTTATATATATATATTGGTTATAAAAAATTATTGATATAGCTCCATGAGCATTTAGCTTCTTTTGTTTTGCTTTAGATTTTGTAAGGAAGTCTCTGTATCTTTGTTGCATAATTTTGAGAGCTTGTGGTATAATCTAGGTGGAGAAATAATTGAACTTAAGTGCATTTGGTTAGTGTTTTTGTTTGGATATCATTATGCTTCCCATGTAAGCGCCTGATCTAACTCGGGTAAATTAATAGTTGGTCTGATTGAGAAGTATTAAGCAGTTTATCGACATAAAGTTGTGTCCTGGTCTCGGATGGTCATTTTTTTTAGTTTCCGACTTACCAGCCTTAAACTCTTGACCTAATGGCGTGAACAAAACTTCCTTGCCACTATGAAAAAGAATGACCAGTAAAGGATGGTCATTTAATATACTGGAATATTTAGGTTATACGTGTGTTCTTCGCTTGCAATGAAACAGTCTCTAAATACATTCTACGGATTAAGATGTTAAGATAGTACAACTTTATTTGTCGAAATATTAAGTTGTTGTATGAAGATAAAACTCTTGGATCTTTTACCAGTTACATTTCTGTCAGTAGCAACACCCTTATCCTGTGTCGAGTAACTAATGATATTCGTCGCCGTCTCTTGTGCTTGATGTTTTACGACCCCCTTGAAATTGTTTTATTGACTGTCAGTTAAATGTGAAAAAGAAATTATAAGATTGAGTTGATGGTATTATTGATATGATGTATTCTCTTGAATGCTTGATGTTGAATTCCGTCAATCTCTATTTGATAAAGATATGCACCCTCTACATAGAAGTTATAATTGGTTAAAAAAACTCTTCAAGCAAATCAGTTTTGAATCTCCCATTTTGGCTGAGTAGTTACTGTAACTAATGATGTATGTCCAGTTTGATATATTATTTCTTGCATTTGAGTTGATATCTCTTGAATCACATGTTGTAAAATGTAATACCATGATACTTTCAAGACCGATGTACTGTTTGCTAGTAACATAAGAGTATCTTACTCAAAGATTTGCTAAGATTTGGGAGCTGTGATTCTCTGTCCAGCTGATTTTGAGTTAGTATCAAATTGTCACAACCTTAAGAGTAAGGAAATACTTAACATGAATGCTGAAAAATTGAGACTATATGTTTTTCCATGATAGAACCAATGCAGTTTTTAAGGATTATCATATATGTTATGAAAAAGTGTTGAAAAGGAAAGAAATATACTTCAAGTATTTTTAACTCTTTACCATTTAAGTGCCACATTCATAGCAATTGCTGCAGTTGGATCCTGAATTGGCAGTAGTTGCTGCAGCAGTCATAGCACCAGCAGCTGCACCTACTTTTATACCTCCTCCAATTTTAACAAGCTTTAACAACTTCTTGTTTATTTTAATTTTAACAGGATGTAACTAGGCAGTTTGTTGATTCCCAAGTGATGAATTTGGGATCTTCTATATTAGGTTTTGCCTCACCACCATTTATATAACCTAGCTTACCTCTACCAGCAATAGCAAGCTTAACAGATTGAGCCCATTCTAAATAATTCTTCCCATTCAACCTATGTGATATTGGAAGAATGGAAGTATTATTAGAATCACTGCTGTTACTGCTCATTTTGATGATTGAAGGGACACTAGTAGTACTCCCAGTAATTGTTTCTAAACTCTCAGTACCCTCCCCCTCAGAATCTGATGAATCTTGCCCAATGTTGGCAGATTTCACCATTAATTGGATCTAAAAAATAGGCTCTGATACCATGTAAGTTTTAGCTACTGCAGACTTGTTATTTGATTGAATGCACAACTTATTTTCTTCATTCATTTCAAGGGAATATATACAAGTAGGATAATACAAGTAGCAACCAGCTAGGATCATAAACAAATAAATATGAGTTGTTGACAACATGCTAACAGGTTGTTCTAACTTTAATAGCCTGTTCTAACTTTAACAGCATATGTTCTAACTTTAACAACCTGTTCTAACTAACAAATAGGAACATGGACAATCTAGAGCGTGATTGGATGTACAAAAGGCTGGATGGCCGATGGGGTATTAATTCAAGTTTTATAACTGGTGTGAACAAGTTTCTTCAGTTTGCATGTTCTCAGCACAATCACATTAGTGGTGACAATATTAGATGTCCATGTAAAAAATATCACAACATTAAATACATGGATGTTAAAACTGTTAAATTGCACTTTTATCAGTATGGATTTGTTGAGAACTATTTTCTTTGGAAGTATCAAGGAGAAAAATATGTGACCGGTGAGATGTCTTCTAGTGGTGATTTGCATGGTGGCGCTCAACCTGAATCATGATATGATAATCCATATCGACAAATGGTCTTGGATGCAGCTGGACCCAATTTTGGCCATGGTTTGAGCTGGCAGTCTTATAATAATACCGAACCTGAATCGTCTCATTCTTATGAACCTTCAATAGAGGCGGAGCCTAATCCTTCAATGGAGGAGGAGCGAAATCTTGAGTGCCAAAGGTTTTATGATTTGCTACAGGCCGCTGATGAAAAATTATACCCTGGTTCTTCCCTCTCTTAACTCGCAGTGGTTTCTAGGATGTTAAATATTAAAATGGAGACTACTTTATCACAAAGAGATTATAACCAAATGATGCAATTGTTGAAAGACGCTTTACCAGAAGATAACACAATGCTCGATAACTATTACGAGTTCAAGAAGCTAGTGCGTAGCTTGGGTTTGCCAGTTGAAAAGATGGATTGTTGTAATTCTGGATGTATGTTGTATTTGGGTGAAGATGAGGACCTCACATCTTGCAAGTTTTTTGGCCACCAGAGGTACAACAGTTCTAGTAACAAGAAATTAATCCCTTAAAAAAAAATTTATTATATTCCTTTGATTCCTAGATTGTAGAGAATTTATGCATCTCATGCTACAACTGCTAATATAAGATGGCATCAAGAGCACATATAAGAGGAGGGTGTAATGCGTCATCCATCAGACTCTAAGGCTTGAAAGCATTTCAATGAAACTCATCCCTTTTTTGTTGATAAATCAAGAAATGCGAGGTTGGTGTAATGTATTGATGATTTTCAATCCTTTGGTCTATCAAGGAGGAAATACTCATCATGGCTAGTGATTTTCACTCCATACTATTTGCCTCCAAGGATGTGTATGAAAGAGGAGTACATGTTCTTAACTATCATTGTTCCGGGGCCAAATAACCCTAAACAAAACAATTGATGTTTATCCACAACCTTTAATAAAGGAATTGACCTTGTTGTGGTAGACGGGTGTAGAAGCCTTTGACATCTCAAAAAAACAAAATTTTCAATTAAGGGCGTCTTTGATGTAGACAATCAATGACTTTCCAACATATTCTATGTTATCTGGATGGAGTACTGCTAGTAACTTAGCATGTCCTTATTGTATGGAGGAAGCACAATCCTTCGGATTATGTCATGGTGCGAAAGCAAATCGGTTTGATAGTCATAGAATGTTACATTCTTGGCCAAAATCATCTCTTTAGGAGAGATCGTAAAATCTTTCATAAAGGTTAGACTGTTAGAACGCTACCACCACCCCTTAGGACAGGAGAGGAAATCTTGAACCAAATTTGTGAGTTGGGATTGAGAAAAGTAACTAAACTAGTTTAAGAAGAAGTTAATGAGAGAATTTCTAGTTGTTGTGGATGGAAAAAGAGAAGCTTCTTTTGGGATTTGCCTTATTGGAGCTCTAACATGATCCGGCATAATCTCGATGTCATGCATATTGAGAAGAACGTCTTTGATAATGTATTTAACACAGTTCTTAACATTGATGGCAAAACACAAGAAAATCCAAAGGCACTTGAAGATATGGTAAACTATTGCGATCGACCACAATTGGCAAAGAATCTTATTGATGGACGCTATCCCAAAGCTGGATATACAATAGAGAAAAATAAAAAAATTGGCTTGTTCAATTGGTAGGAAAATGTGAAGTTTCCATATGGGTATGTTTCGAATTTGAGTTGCTTCCTAGTCACTGACAAGTATAAATTATTTGGTAATGAAAAGTCATGATTTTCATGTGTTCATTCAACGATTAATTCATATTGCCTTTCATGAGCTACTTCCTAGTAACATGTGGCAAGCACTTACGGAATTGAGCTTATCTTTTAAGGACACCTCGATTGTTCTTCGAGTGGTGGACATGGAGATATGAGAGGAAGACATCTTATAGATCTTGTGTAAGTTGGAGTGTGTATTTCCTCATGGATTCTTTAACTCAATGGAACATGTGCATGTACACCTGCCATATGAAGCTAGGATTGTTGGACCTGTACAATATAGATGGATGTATCCTTTTGAGAGGTTATGAACTTTTTATGCTCTTTTTATAACAGATATGATACACATGAATTTATGAATTTAATGGTCTATCCATTTACTTGTATAGGTACCTTCGAACTCTTAAAAATGATAGGAAATAAAGCTAGTGTCGAGGGTTCAATTTGCGTTGCATACTTGATGATGGAATCAACGCAATTATTTTCTCATTATTTTGAACCTCATGTCATGACACATATTCATAATGTGGCCCGTAATGATGATGGTGGTGTTATGGAAGATCTTGAAAGAAATTTATCAAAAGTCACCCATCCAGGCCAACTATGGGGAGAAGGAAAAAAAAGAATTTTGTCCTTCGAAGAAATCAAGGCAGCACAAACTTATATTCTACTAAATTGTGTAGAGGTTGAGCTATTTATAAGGTATTATTTTTTAATAATAACAAATATATCTATATATTTTGAGTATGTATTTTACTTATTTTATTGCAGTGAAGTATGTACATACAACGGTTGCATGCAAGAAGAATTCTCCAACCAATCTCAATTGATAGTGCAGTGCAGATCTAATGGGAGCATAGGGCATAGAGTAGATATTAGAAAACTAAAAGCAAATATGGTTCAACCAGACACTATTAGGGATGGCAAACGATGCGGGGCGGGGCGGTTGCGGGGCACACCCGCGAAGACTCCAACCCGCCCCGCAAAACAAAATTTTCTAATATTAACCGCCCCGCCCCGCCCCGCGAAAAACCGCCCCGCTTCGCCTCGCCCTGTCCCGCATATATATATATATATATTTTAATTTTTTAATCCGATCTAGTAAATCAAGTAATTGTTTTTGCAATATACTTGTATCGGAGCATTAAAGGACTGGTGAAGCATATACGATTGTATAACATATACCAGATTACTTGTCTCAATTACAAAAGATAAATACATATACAATTATATAGCATATGCCACATGATAACTAAGTAATGCAAATATTTATTCAAACCCATCCATTCTTTGTGGGAACTTGAGATGTTCGATTAGATGTTCATACAAATTTACATTTTTAATGTCCTTCAAACATGTAAGCCAGAAACATAGTAACTATTTGATACTTGAACAATATATAATCTATGTATATATGTATAATTGTGTATAATCAATATATAATCTCTTTCATAGTCACTTTTGTTGAGTTCCATGTCAGAGAGAAAATAAAATATTCTCAAGTAAGTAATTAGTTACAATCTTAGTGAAAAAACATGAATGAAGACTGAGAGTTCAATTTTCTAGTTTCTAGTAATATATGGAAAGACTACTATGATCATAGAATTTCTTAAATAGAGTTGTTAGAGCAAAATTTGAGTTAATTGCCAAATAAAGTTGAAAAGCAATTGAAAGAATAAGGAGAGAAAACATGCATTTTTTTACTGGAAATTTGAAGGGAAAAACTATTCCGTAGCTACCTCATTGTTAAATTAATTCTCCCTTGAAAAGTAAAAAAGACTATTTGAAGTTGAGATAAATATGAGAAAGAGTATTTGAAAAATTAAAGATATAAAACCGATATGTATTTCATTTGTTTATCATGTGCTGTCAAGTATTTCATTACCCGAGAAAAGATCACAACGTGATCGAGAGAAGTGATTGCACTGGTGAATACATTAAGAGTTTTAATAACCCGCAATCCGCACCGCCTCGCGTTAATTTTTTAAAAAAGAATTATGCCCCGCCCCGCCCCGCGGCATTTGCCATTCCTAGACACTTTCAAATAATGTGTGGGAATGTTGGACGAGACTTTGGCAAGATCCTAAGTGTGTTAAAAAGTCTGAAATAAATGCAAAAAGTCATTGTAGTGGGAGTGAAATTGCCACAGGGACTCATATAGGTGGCTCTATCAGTGTTGGGGAGCATCGCAAGAGACTTGTAAGTGTATAACTTTTCCATGGATTTGTATTGTGTGAATGTTCACTTGTGTGTATTTATAACATGCTGCTTTTTAGTCGTATGATTCGCATTGGGATTGAGAGTTTGGTGCTATTTCAGCAGCTTAAGGTGTAGAATATCAGTTTTCCCGTAACATTTTGGTTATCTATGCTATTGGAAAGAATTGGTTAAAGCAGCAAAGGGAAGTTCTACTTCCTTCAAAGCATCTCTGACTTCTTTTGTTTTAAATAACGTTGCTACTAATACACCAATGAATGGTACTATTTCTAGCCATGCATTTCTCAAATTTCTCTCTTTCGGTATATTATAGGTCACTTTTCTTTTTTAGCATGTGTTGTGTTAGGGAAGCTGCTTATGCTGCATTTCATCCAAAACATCAATCCTAAGGGTCCTCTGGTTCTCCATTTCAAATGCAAAGGTCAAGGATCTGTTCTACCAACATCAGATAAATAGTTATAACTCGATTTCACAAAGAAATCCTTCTACTGTTAGAACTCCATTGTAAGTAATCCATACCAAGTAGCCACTCGTTTTCCCCCTCTTTACTGATTAGCCTAGTTAGACTTTTAAGTTACCCCTGTCAATATCCTGAATTGAATATATTAAGAGCAGTTTCCTTCTATATTTTTTGATGGTCGCATCCGAATTAGTCCTATGTAGTTTATTAATGTTCCACCAGCTTCGCGTTAGCTATAGAATCGGAGTGGATGTTGTAGAAACTTCAAAGTTATATGATAGATGGTAACTTATTTCCTACTGGTCTCCCTCTTTTCTTCTTTTTGATTTTGGTTTCTGCTTATGGCCTGTTTGGCCTGATTTATTTTGCTCTTGAACGAACATCGCAGTTTGGCCATGAATTGACGGAATTAGCTTATTGAATTTGACTGGGTTGTTGTTGAGTGTCACGACCCCGATCCCGGTTCTGATGGAGCCCAACACAATGCTAGGCAAGCCCGACCAACACAACAGTCTCAAGCCTCGTACGATGCTCATTACAAATTAATAGAGTTAGATTACCAAATTAACATGATTATAATCTATGATAATTGTTAAACATTGAAACGGTAGCGAATCGATTCACCTTACTCTCACCTGCTGTTTTACTCTGCTTTCAGACGGTGCGTATTATTTTCTTCTTCTTCGTTGTTTTTGTTTTCTTGCGCCGCCATCTTCTACAACTTCCATTTCGGGTAATTTCTTTTCTCATTTAGTTCTTCATTTTTGGTTCAGCAACACTTAATGATCTGTTTAATTAATGCAACTGTTTGAGTTTCTTTACTGTTCTTCTCTAATTGGATCACGTTAACTTCAATCTTTCCTAGTAGAAACTATTTTAATTTTTAATTTTTTGTTGCTTTTAACAACCGAGTTTTTTTTAGTACCACTCTGCGTTCCTTTTCTTCTTTAATCTACTACTACTACTTCTCTGTACGTTTTGCCGGTGGAGGTGAGTGGGTTCAACTCGGTGGAGCTGCGCGTGGTGGAGTTTGTGTACAGCTTCAGAATCGATCGGGTGTTAGGAGTTGGAACAGTAAGTTTTGCAAAGTCAAGCTCCCTCTTTGATAAAGCCGAAAATATAGGCTGAGAAGTGTCCCATTTGGTGGCCGCCGGCGAAACTGTTCAAAAAATGGTAAGAAAATTTTATTTCTGAATATCTACCGCAACGGTAACCAAAGGTATACTTTTCTCTCTCAACTTTCTCTCTCTCAGTGTTCAGATCTCAGGTTAGTGCTCTTTCTTCTCCCTACTTGTAGCTTTTTCATTTTCGAAGCTCAATTCAGTCACATCTTTTTTGGTCCTTTAGGTGGTTATCATTTCTGCTCCTCCTATTTTGCTGTGGTTTATCGATTTGTGCTTGAATATATTTTTTTCGTCTCGTTTTTGCTTTTACTTTTCTTTATTTCTACTTTGTGCCTATCCGCTATCCTCTCTCTCATCCTCTACCACAACGATAACTTTTCTTTCTCCTCCCATTCTTCCTCCCTTCCCCCTTTTTATCTCTTTCTCTATCTCTTATTTCCCCGGTATCCCCCACTACCCAGGCAGGCAGCCCCTCTCCACCACCCCTGTATTTTTGTGTGGTTTGTTTTTGCGTGTGTGATCTATATGTGTTAATCGCAGCGGACAATGCGAGCTTGCGATAGCTGGAAGAGTATAGGGAATCGATCTCCGTTCGGGAAGTGCAAGAGCTGAAAGTATCCAACTTCAGGAGCATCAAAACCAACTACGAGGTTATTATTTTCTCCGGGAATTGGTACCTCCCGATCCCTTATTTACACTATACTCATACTGCGTTTTCTAGCTACCTTCTGTATGGTTCTCTCGGGCGCTATATAGCTTACTCTTCTCCTCGTATATTGCTAAATTTCGGGTGTGCATCTCTGGTACTCGTAGGCGGTAAGAGGGATAGTGGCAGCGGTTGGGAATGGTAGTATAAGGTCATATCCTCGGGGGGTGGGGGTAGGAGTGGGCAGGGAGGCAGGGAATGGTTCTGGGGGCGGCTCGAGAGGCAAGGGTAGTAAGGGGTAGCGGACGTTTTGCGTTTAAGAATAGGGCCGTGGAACGTAGGCACCCTGACTGGTAAGTCCTTGGAGCTGGCAAAAATTCTTCAGAAGAGGAGGGTCAACATAGCTTGTTTGCAGGAGACTAGGTGGAAAGGGTCAAAGGCGAAAAATGTAGACGGAGCTAAGCTATGGTACTCTAGGTCCATGAAGGGTAAGAATGGAGTAGGTATCTTAGTGGATAGGGACCTTCGGGAGTCCGCGGTCGAGGTTAGGCGAGTGAATGATAGGTTAATATCTATCAAGTTGGTTATAGGTGGATGCGTCCTCAATGTCATCAGCGCTTACGCGCCTCAAGTAGGATTAGAGGAGGAGGTTAAGAGGTGCTTTTGGGAAGGCTTGGACGAGCTGGCTAGTAGTATTCCTGTATCTGAGAAGTTAGTTATAGGAGGAGATTTAATGGCCACATTGGCACCGATGCTGGGGGGTTACGGTGAGGTGCATGAGGGCTATGGGCTCGGGGTCAGAAACGGAGGAGGTTCTTCTCTGCTTGATTTTGCCAGGGCTTACGATCTTTGGATTGCGAACTCGGCTTTTTAGAAAAGGGAGAAACACTTGGTTACTTTCAAAAGTTCGGTAGCAAAAACTCAGATAGATTACCTCCTCATCAGACGGAACGATAGAGGGTTGTGCAAGGACTGTAAGGTCATCCCGGGAGAGTGCCTCTCGACTCTCCATAGACTCATAGTGATGGATGTCGGTATATGGGTGAAGAGGAAGAGGAGGAGCGTCCGGGGTTGGCTGAGGATTAGGTGGGGAGCCTTGACTAAGGAGAATGCTCTGGAGTTGGAAAGGAGGTTAGTTGATGGAGGTGCCTAGAGAAGTTCTGGGGAAGCGGATGCTATGCGGACTGTGACGACTGATCTTGTCAGGGAGGCAGCGCGAGATGTGCTCAGAGTAACTAAGGGTTATTCAGGCAGGCATCAAAGTGACTGGTGGTGGAACGAGGCTGTCAAAAGAAAAGTGAAGGCGAAGAAGGCGGCATTTGCTCGGATTGCGGAGAGCTCGAGCGAGGATGAAAGGAGAGTGAACATGGACTGCTATAAGGAGGCGAGGAGGGAGGCAAAGTTGGCGGTCACAGAATCGAAGAATGCAACGTTTGGGCGCATGTACGAGGAATTAGAAGAGAAAGGAGGGGACAAGACGTTGTTTAGGTTGGCTAAAGTGAGGGAGAAGAATGCGCGGGACCTGGACAGAGTTAGGTGCATTAAAGACGAGGATGGTAGAGTTCTGATGGGGGAGGTTCAGGTCAGGCAGAGGTGGCAATCATACTTCCGAGACCTGCTCAACGAGGAAGGGGACCAAGACATAGAGTTAGGGGAGCTGAGGGACTCAGAGCGCCATAGGGATCTGGGGTTCTGCAGGCGCATTAGAGTAGAGGAGGTCGTGGAGGCTTTGCGTAGGATGAGTAGGGGTCGAGCGACCGGACCAGACGAAATTCCGGTGGAGTTTTGGAAATACATGGGTAGGGCAGGAGTGGAGTGGCTGTCCAGGTTGTTCAATTCCATGTCCAAGAAGATGTCAGAGGAGTAGAGGTGGAGCACAATTATGCCTATGTATAAGAATAAAGGTGACAACCAGTGTTGCAATAACTATAGAGACATCAAATTACTAAGCCACACCATGAAAGTATGGGAGTGGGTTGTTGATGCGAGGGTGGGGGCGATGACGTCAATCTCGGAGAACCAGTTTGGTTTCATGCCGGGCCGCTCCACCCGAGAAGCTATCCACCTTGTCAGGAGATTGGTGAAAAAGTTTAGGGATAAGAAGAATGACTTGCACATGGTGTTTATCGACTTGGAGAAGGTGTACGACAAGGTTCCAAGAGAGGTGTTATGGAGGTGCCTGGAGGCAAAGAGCGTGCCGGAGGATTACATTAGGATGATCAAAGATATGTATGATGGCGCTAAGACGAGGGTTAGGACGGTGGGTGGCGACATAGACCACTTCCCGGTGGAAATGGGGATTCACCAAGGATCGGCGCTCAGCCCCCTCCTGTTTGCTTTGGTGATGGATGCTCTAACTCGACATATCCAAGGAGACGTGCCATGGTGTATGCTATTCGTCGACGATATTGTCTTAATAGACGAGTCGAGGGTCGGTGTTAACGAGAGGTATGAAGTTTGGAGACAGACCCTCGAGTCAAAGGGTTTCAGACTAAGCAGGTTTAAGAATGATTTACTTGGAGTGCAAGTTTAGCTCCGAGCCGAGCGAAGAAGGAGCTGGTAGGGACGTGAAGCTTGGTTCTCGGGTCATCGCCAAGAAGGACAGTTTCAGATATCTTGGGTCGGTGATCCAGGGTGACGGAGAGATCGACATGGATGTCACTCACCGAATAGGGGCTGGGTGGTCGAAATGGAGGCTTGCGTCGGGAGTCTTGTGTGACAAGAAAGTGCCACAGTATCTCAAGGGAAAGTTTTATAGAGCTGTGGTTAGACCAGCAATGCTGTACGGGGCGGAGTGCTGTCCAGTGAAGAACTCCCATATCCAGAGAATGAAGGTAGCGGAGATGAGGATGCTTAGGTGGATGTGTAGGCACACCAGGTTAGATAGGGTTAGGAATGAAATTATTCGGAAATGGTAGGGGTAGCCCCAATGGATGAGAAGCTGCGAGAAGCAAGAATTAGGTGGTTCGGGCATGTGCGGAGGAGAAGCCCCGATGCACCGGTGAGGAGTTGCGAGCGGCTGTCGGTAGTTGGCGCGAGTTGTTGCAGAGGGAGGCCCAAGAGGTATTGGGAGGAGGTGATTAGGCGGGACATGACTATTATGCGGATTTCCGAGGACATGGCTCTTGATAGGAATGTCTGGAGGTCTAGTATCAAGGTTGTAGGTTAGGGACTTCTATTTTTGCACGGGATAGGGATGGGTCGGGGGGAGGGTCCCCGATATGTAAATTCTCTGTGAATACTCTTAGAATTACTAATGCCTATTGTTCATGTTTTTGCTTTGTTTACTTTGCCCTTTTATATGTCAGTTTCTGTGGTTTATTCTGGAGTTACTAATGCTTTTCCTTTTGTTTTCTTTTTGTTTTGTTTTTGTTTTTTGTGTTTTTTTCCTTTTCTCGATCTTGCGCCGAAGGTCGATTGGAACAGCCTCTCTGCCCCTATTGGGTAGGGGTAAGGCCTGCGTACATATTACCCTCCCCAGACCCCACCCTGTGGGATTATACTGGGTAGCTATTGTTGTTGTTTATAATAGTTAAACATTGCGAAAAACCATGAAAATACCAATACAAATCCCAAATGACCTGGTGTCACGAGTCAAAGGCCTCTAAATACAACTGAGTAGCAGCCTATACATAAAATAGTCTAGAACGCAAAAATATAAGGGATAAAGGGAAAAATCGGATCCTGCGGGCGCCGTGCAGCTACCTTGATAACTTTGGTGATAATCTGGATAGTAGCAGAAAAACTCAAATATGCCTCCGCGATACCTGTATCTGCACACATGATGTTGGGAGTAAAGTGAGTACTTCAACTCAGTGAGTAATAGCAATAAATAACGACCGACGATAAGAAAACTCGTAAAAACACTATGTAGTCTATGTAAAAATAGTAAATGCATTAAACAAAAACTAAATGAGAAAATTAGGTGAATATCCGTCAAACCAGTACAAGTCTCATTTACTCCTTCCAATGATTGGTAGTTTAATTATACCACTATGGCGTGTAGCCCGACCTGTACAGTATACTGCTACGGTGCGCAGCCCGATCCATATATATATATATTGCTACGACGTGCAACCCGATCCAATAATAATAGTCGACTGCGCTCACTGGGACTGTGCAGACTCCGGAGGGGCTCATACAACCCAAGCGCTATACTACTACGGCATGCAGTCCGATCCATATAATATACCACTATGGTGTATAGTCCGATCCATATAATATACTACTGCAGCATGCAGTCTGATCCATATAATATACTATTGTGTGCAGTCCGATCCATATATGTTTATATGTAGATGCGGCGTGCAACCCGATCCGATATCCAACAAATACCCTCAATATGGGGTCCTTAACCCCTCTCAGTCAACATTGACTTGGCCTCTTGGGAACACTCAGCTAAGATAGGGTTTTCAGCCCCAGGTTATTCTCATTAGGATTACCAATTTCTAAAGCCGATTCATATTATATTTAACAGTTAAGAACATGACTGAGGGTATACTTTTGACAAGTAAAGTGAGGTCAACTAGTACAAATACCCCCTAAGGGTTCTACATATCGGCACAAGGCCCCAAACATGGCAACTAGCTCAGAATATAATGATATTAAATTAGGTCTCAGTCAAAAATATAGTAGAGTCATCAATCGAGATGGACCGAGTCCGAATCCCCAGCAGTAACAAACCCCTTGCTCATCATACAACGTGTGTATCATCTCAACATAGCGCCACGCAGTGCAAATCTAGGATTTCAAACCCTTAGAACATCATTTATAACCATTACTCACCTCAAGACGATCGAAATCCTAGCCCGCTTTGCCCTTGCCTCGCAAATCAACCTCCTCGTGTGTATAATCTGATCAAAACCACAAGGAATACATTACAATAGGCTAAGGGATCACAACACAATCGAAAAGACTCTAAAATTATCAAAAATTACAAAGTTGGCAAAACCCGAGCCATGGGTCCACTTCTCAAAAAATTATAAAATTCACATCACCAGATTCCTTATCTCGCCACGAGTGTATAAATATCAACTTTATCGAAATCCAAGCTCAAATACTCCCTCAAATCCAAATTTTTCATTTCAAAAGGCAAGTCCTAGTTCTTCCATTTTTAATCAGATTTCCATGAATTTAAGGGTTGATTCTTCAATAAAATGATGTTTCTAAGTCGTGAGACCAACCTCCAATCAATTCCCGTTGAAGCCCTCTTCAATTTCTCCCAAAAAGCTCTCAAGGTGCTCAACAATGGAGGAAAAATGGTTTAAACTCGCGGAGGATATGTTTAAAAACCTTGTGTCCGCTATAGTACTTTCTTCATATATGATCGCGGGCCAAGGCTCACGATCGCGAAGAACAAAATTCCACAGCCTAAAAATGACCAATGCGAATGCATCACAGCCCGTGCGAACGCAATGAACAATTGGCCAAAACTATGCGAACGAGAACCCCCTTATGCGAACGCATAGAGCAACTTAGCTAGACCTTCACTTCTACAATACGATCGCGAACTACTAGTGCGAACGCAAAGAACAAAAATTCAACTTGCCAGCATACTTATATGCGATCACGGCCATGCTATAGTGATCGCATAGGCTTAAAACCTGTAACATCTGATCTGCAATTCGTGCAACTCCCAGAGGTTAAAAATGGTCCGGTTGACCATCCGAAACAATCCCGAGCCCCCTGGACCTCAACCAAAAGCACCTAACACATCCTAAAACATCATTCAAACTTGTTCCAATCATCAAAACACATCAAACAATGCCAAAACTATTAAATCACATTGGATTCAAGCCTAAGTTTCTTAAAAACTTCTGAAATGCGCATTTCATCAAAACTCAACCAAAACACCTCCGAATGATCTGAAATTTTGCACACACATCCAAAATCAACTAACGAAGCTACTACAGCTCTTGGAATTCCATTTGGACTATTGGATCAAAATCTCACCCACCAACCGGAATTCGCCAAAATACTAACTTCGTCAATTCAAGTCTAATTCTACACTGGACCTCCAAAATCAATTTTGATCGCACTCCTAAGTAACAAATCATCCTCCGAAGATAACCGAATCACCGCAAATCACTTCATAGCCCTCTTACTCAATAGTCAACATCTAGTTGACTTTTCCAAAACAAGCCTTCCTTAAAGAGACTAAGTGACTCATTTCTATCTAAAACCAATCCAACTCCACTCGATCACTTCAAATACCAATAATGAAGCATAGAGTAAGATAAGATGGTGGAAACGAGGCAGTAACTCTCGTGACGACGGGTCGGGTCGTCACATCCTTCCTAACTAAATTAAATGCTCCTCCTCGAGCGAGTCAAGAAACATACCTGGAACCTCAAACGGGTGAGGATATTTTCTCTGCATCTTCTGCTCAGTCTCCCAAGTAGCCTCCTCCACGAGCCGACCTCTCCAATGCACTGTTTATACCCAATTTTTCCCTGAGTATTTTATATACCCAAAATACTTTCAAAATAACATATATATGCATATATGAGCACACCCAAGAGTTTTTGTACTTTACCAAAAATTTTAATGATTTTTAAATAAATTTATTACCTAGTTTTATACCATAAAAATAATAATTATTCCCAAAAATATCATTTTGGCAAATAGCTTATTTGTATTCTCATATTTACACCAAAATATTACTAACATTATTTTTGTACATTTTTACACATTCACTTAGTAATTTTAAAACTAAATTGCACATAATTGCAATATCAGTCCCTATTAAGATTTAATTGTAATTATATGTATAAAATTGAATCCAATATTTTTAATTCGATAATTATGTATTATTAATTATTTTAGTACATTTGAAATTAAACAAGGAAAAAGTGGCTATTTAAAAAGCTAGTCCTTTTGCATTTCAATTTTAACCGGAATTGAGCCCAAACCCGAGCACAATTCCCTAACCTAATTTAACCTAGTACCTGATCTAATACCCATTTAACCGACCCAACCCATAACCCTTTTAATCCTGGTCGTTGATAATTTAGATCAATGGCCACCATTCCTCCTTTCCTTTTTTTAATTCCAAACTAACCCCAAACCCTCCCTAATTTCTCAAAGATGCCGCCTCCAATCCCTCGACTCTCTCAAACGCTCTCACCCATTTGAAAGCCTAATGGCCGCCTACCTCTTTTCGACCTCAATCACCAGAATCCATGGTTGCTCTAGCCACGGACGACCTATACTCACCCCCCGCTGCTCTCACGTGCCTGGTGCCTTAAGATTCGAAGTTCAGTCTTCGAAGGTCTTCACCCATACCATCATTGATTCATGATTTTCGTCCATTTCCGGCCATACTCTGGTGTATCTTAGCCTCTTGAGCCTAGTTCTGACCTTATCGACTCAGATCTGATCTCGTCACTTGCAGGCCTTTCTCGTCCTTTAAGATTCTCGGAAACCCTAGCCTATTCAACGTTCTTTTTTGTTTTATTTGTTTAGATCAATGCTAGATCTATGCTGTGTGTGATGTTTAAAGCAGTTTCCCCAAATCTCCTTTTTCAAAACCCTTTGATTTTAAATTAGGGTTTCTGAGTTTGTCTTTTAAATGTTTTGTTTGATTCATCTGCTTAGCATCTCTAGGTTTAATTGGCGATGTAAACCCTAATTTTTTTAATTTATTTGATTCTTTAAGTCTACATATTGGTGTTTGATTGATTTACTGCTTATGTGTGAAAGCCCCAATTTTAGGGCTTATTTGAGACTTTGAGGTTGTTTATGTGTTATCTGCTTATTTTCTCTAAATGTGATTGATTCTTGAAAACCCTAGTTCTTTGGGGGTCTGTTTGAGTTCCTGAAGTTCTTCGTCTGTTCGAGATTGCTCGATCTGCTTCTTTTACTTTAGCATGTAATTCTTTTGGTTCTAAGCACTTGCTACTTGTCAAACTCGTCTATGATTTTCACTCGACTCCTTGCATGCTTCTAATCCTTTGTCTGTTACTGAAACCTGACTTACGTGACTATCATGTGATTATACTCTTTGTCATGAGTGTAGCCTCACATGCCTAAGGCTATGCACTCCTTTATATGTTAAATTTCCCTCTCGAAGTAGCCCTTAATTATAGGCTGACTTCAAATCTCTTTGTGTGATTCTGATTGCACTCTCGTAATTAATTCTTTCCTTATTGTACTGATTTCCCTGCTTCTTATTCCTTTTTGAATGCTTGCCTTGAAATTTCGACTCATGCCTTTCCTACTCAAGTTGATTGATTCCCTTACCTTGATTATATTTGTAGTGGATTTTTATAGACCTTTCCTTGATTAGAGTCTGATGAACCTAGCTCCTATTACCTACTATGTACCTGTACTATGCTTGAAATACTTCCTTATTAGTCATATTCATCCTATGTGATATCTTTTTTTATTTAGCACTTGTATGTTACCGTTGATTTTAATTTCTTTATTAAAGGAAGTCTTTGATACTGATTTAATTTTAATTGACACGTTCCCATAATTATTGCTGAACTGCAATCCTTACCTTATTTTATGCATGTTTTACACTATAAATACTTGGTTTTCTCATTGACACGAACACATAACACAATCTGAGTTCACAAGTCACTCTCACTTAAAACTCTCTCTCTCTCTCTCTCTCTCTCTCTCTCTCTGATATTCGTGCTGCTGTGGATTTTGTTTACTCTACTTTCTTTCTGCACTCTTTTGCTTCTCAAATGGTATGTATCAATTAGTTTACATGCCTCAATAACAATGTGTTAAATTTTGCCTACTCCATTTAGTTGACATTTGTTTCTTGCATATTGTCGCACGTTTCCCCTTTCCTTTATAGTTCAGTATTTAAATTATGTATGCAATCAATTGCTTGTCATGAATTTTATACTTTATGAATACCAAATCCACATACCCCTTTATATGTGAGTTATGGTTCAGGGCATGACATCACTCTAATATTGTTGTCCATGATTTTGGATTGGATTCTTTGAATCCCAAACTTAACCAGTTCCCATTCCTTTTCCCCCTTTATGTGTTTTTGAGCTTTAGACTTGGGTCTTGCAGTGTCCTAATCACTGTCCAGAACCTGGTATGACCTTCATGGGTTTGCTCTTAATGTGTTTTACCAAGCAAGTGATCAGGGGTGTGCAGCCTACTTTGTGGCTAGGTATGACCACCACCTGTCATGGCTCCTTAATTTCCCTTTCACTTTACACTTACTCTTAGCTATTAAGTTGTGCCCCTCTCTGGCAAGCCATGCTTTGGGACCCCTTGAGCTCCCTCTGAACTTGGATGCGTGAGAGCTAGCTCTTTCATACTGCACCGTTTCTAGTCTAATGGTATCTTAGGTGTAAGCAATGTCGGGAATCCCTAGGATTCCTGGGAACTTTAAAACACCATGGATAAAGAGAAGTCTTTGGAAATCTAGATTCCAGAAGGGGATCAATCACATATTATGAGACATTAATGTTCAATCAGGCTGCTCGAATCTAGCTGCTAGCTCTTGATGTAGTTTTAATTTCCAATTTGAACTATTTGGTTGTAATAAATTGTATGAAACTCGAGGAGTATAGTAAAAGGGTGTGGGAGGGATCTTTACTTTCTTGCATCCAAGGGGTAGAAATCCTGATTTAGTATTTTACTTTTAATCAAACTAGAAATCCCACCTATAGGGTCTTTAATACTGATTCAATCACATAGAGACCATGCCTATAAGATTTAACGCTTAACTTCACTGCAAGTCACCTAGAAAACATATATGTACGATTTAACACTCATGTTCTGTAATTACACATATAGAGATCATGTCTATAGGCTCTTGCATTTCTGCATATACAAATGTCATTAGGCAAACCGTTGGTAGGTTTAATAATAAGGTTGCATATAGACATCATGTGTATAAGTCTTTTATTAATGTAATAAAAAGGTATTAAAATCGGTAAACATAAAGGAAGCATGCTTATAGGGAATCTCAATTTTAACAGCCTCATTCGTTTTTAATACAGTATCAATTGTTGGAACTCGTATCAATTTTTACTAAAACTAGTAGTTTTGTACTCTTTTTCCGAAACCCGCTAAGATTGGTAAGCCTTTTTTCTATAATCAATCCACATTTTCCTGAAACTCGCAAACCTTTTAATCAGTCTGCATCTTTTCAAGAACTACTAGTAACTCTTTTGCATCTTTTTCCTGAAATCAATAGATCCTATTATGATGACTCGCCATGTCATCATGCCACATAGGTGCCATTTGGCATATACTAATGCCATGTGGAAGCTTACATAATAAGAAGGCTAGCATTTGTGAGAAGATTCTAGAGAAGAATGAACATTTCCTTAGGAAGAACCTAGATCTTTATGAATTTGCTAGGAACGTCCTTGAAATCTTCTAGGCTTGTAGAGAATTCTAGAGAATGGACTTATTTATAAATATGAAAAGACTTGTAGAATAATTATTATTTACATACTAGCCCTAGGTGATTAGTATAAATAGGGGCCATTCATTTATAATTCATCAACCAAGAAAACAATTCAAGTTCTCTCTAATACAAAGCTTCCTTTAAAAATTCTCTAGTGTTCTTTTTTCCATTCTCTTAGCGATCTTGAGTGTAGTAAGGCTGACTTGGCATAACAAAAACGTGAGCAAGTTGTGCAAGATCGTGAGCGAGTTGTCAAGTGCCGCACGTGTACTTAGTTAACAACTAAGGACGTGACAACGTGGTATCAGAGCGAAGGTTTTAACTAGGGGAATGGCGAACGACGGAGAAATTAACGCTGCCAACACCCAAGCAAATGTCATCCAGGATGCTGCTAGCAAGAGCGGTCGTGGAAAAAAGAGGAATGCCACTAACAAGAGTCAGGAGGTACCACCTGAGGTTGTGTCAAACAAAGAGCTTATATCCCAAGAATCATCTGCCACTGAGGCGAGCGAAGATGAAGTGGAGGTTTTGCCTGAGGATGTCTTGCTCGGTAAAGAGTGGGTAATGAAGATGAATGTGGGGATGAACGTCGTGGAGATCTTTGACCAACGCTTAGGGAAGGTGGAAGGCACCCTTAGCCTTCTTGAGAGGCACACTCTTGAAGAGATTGAGAGTATCCGAAATGACTTGGAGGGACGTACAGAAACTGAGATGGAACTAAGGCAAACTATCACTGCCTTAGAGTGCAGACTCATGGAGGCTTTGAGTGCTATCGATGCTATGAAGGCAAAGATAGATTCACTCGAGGAGCATGTCAATGCTGGCGTGACCGAGGTAGCTAGCAATGTTGTGGTAACGAGAGAGACCAAGATCGATGCTCCCAAACCACCAGTGTTTAAAGGTGTTCGTGATGCACAAGAAATGGAAAATTTCCTTTGGCACTTTGAGAACTACTTCAAGCACGACAAAGTGAGGGACGACGAGGCAAAGATCAACACTGCGGTATTGTACCTCTCAGAGACTGCCATGCTTTGGTGGAGAAGGAAGATGTCGGACATGGATAAAGGTCTATGTACTATTAGCACATGGGATCAGTTCAAAGCCAAGTTCAAGCGACAATTCTTTCCAAATAATGTCTTGTACGAGGCAAGGTGCAAGCTTAGGGGATAGAAGCAAACATGGAGCATACGTAACTATGTCAAGCAGTTCACTATCCTTGTGCTTCAAATCCCCAACCTGACCAATGATGACTTGTTGTTCCACTTCGTGGACGGGTTGCAAAATTGGGCTAAGTAGGAGTTACAACGCCAGCAAGTCACCGATATAGACAAAGCCATAGTAGAGGCTGAATCATTGATGAATTTCAGGCATGAGAAACACGACAAATGCAATGGCAAGGAGTCAACAGTTAACAATGTCAAAGGTGTGGGAGATCGTGGCAAAGGCAATGAGATATATCAACAATACTCCAAGACTCAAGATTCCAAAAAGTCGAGTGGTCGTCAAGGCTACGCCGAGAAGAAGGCACAGGCCAAGAAGAAGGGATGCTACATATGTGGATGGCTGCACTGATTTAGGAATTGTCCCGACCTAAAGAGCCTTAGTGCCATAGTTCGTGAACGAACTGAGCAGCCACAATGAGAGAGTTCGGGAACGGCACAGTTGGGTATGATCAGATTATGTGGTGCCATCACAAAGCAATCTATCTAACCTACCAAGAGTGGAAATCAGTACGTGGATCTCACTATCAACAACAAGCCCGCTCGCGCAATGGTGGATACTGGTGCAACTCACAACTTCGTGACTGAGGCTGCCGCAAAGAGATTAGAATTGAAGCTTGCTCCAACCAACTCTCGCGTCAAGACCGTGAATGCCGAAGTACAAAATGCTTGTGGGGTAGCTAATGGAGTAGGTGTCAATTTGGAGCTTGAAAAGGTACGACAAACTTTACCGTAACCGCTATGTATATATTTGACATCATACCGGGTCAAGAGTTCTTTAGATATTGTCATACTTTGATCGACCCCTACCTCCAACATCGTTTTGTTATGGAGCGAGAATGAGCTTGCATGGTACCTACAATGACTATGCCACACGGACAAATCCAAGCACAAATATCAGCTATGCAGATTGTAAAGGGGATCAAGAAGGGGGAGCAACATTCGTGGCAACTATTGCAAGTATAAAGGAAGACAAGAGTTTTTAAGAGACATTGCGGCCTTGCATGGAGAAGTTGCTTGAGGAAATCAAAGATGCCATACCCGAGGAGTTGCCTAAGCACTTGCCGCCTACGCGAGAGGTGGATCACAAGATTGAGTTGGAGCCAGGGGCTAAGCCACCTGCATTTGCCCCATATCGTATGGCACCGCCCGAACAAGAGGAGCTCAAGAAACAATTAAAAGAGTTGCTGGATGCTGGTCACATTCGCCCATCAAAAACACCTTTCAGCGTACCAGTATTGTTCCAAAAGAACAAGGATTGTTTGTTGCGCTTGCGCATAGACTACCGAGCACTTAATAAGGTTACAGTGAAGAATAAGTACCCGATCCCGCTCATTGCTGACTTGTTCGATAGACTTGGGTAAGCTAAGTATTTTACCAAGGTGGATCTTCGAAAGGGCTACTACCAGGTTCGCATTGCTGAAGGGGATGAGCCAAAGACAGCATGTGTTACAAGATATGGAGCCTTTGAGTGGTTGGTGATGCCCTTCGGCTTAACCAATGCACTGGCCATATTTTGCACCCTTATGAACAAGATTTTTCATCCCTACCTTGATCAGTTCGTGGTAGTCTATCTAGATGACATAGTCATCTATAGCAACACCTTGGAGGAACACATGGAGCATTGAAGGAAAGTTTTCCAAGTCTTGTGGGAGAATGCGCTATACATCAAGAGGGAGAAGTGTGAGTTTGCACAATCAAAGGTGCACTTCTTGGGCCATGTCATTAGCGATGGTGAGCTATGCATGGACGAGGCTAAGGTACGTGCTATCCAGGAATGTGAGGCACCAACAAAGGTAACTGAGTTGAGATCCTTCCTTGACCTTGTTAACTACTATCGTTGGTTTATCAGTGGGCTACTTAGCAAAGGCCGCCCCATTGACGGAGTTTCTAAAGAAGAACAATCCGTGGGTTAGGACGGGGCAATGTCAAAAGGCATTTGAAGGCATTAAGGCAGCAGTAACAGAGGAGCCAGTCTTGGCATTACCCGACCTTGCCAAGACATTTGGGGTGCTCACAGATGCCTCAGAATTTGCTATTGGGGGTGTCCTGATGCAGGATAAGCATCTCATATCATTTGAGAGCCGCAAGTTAAATGAGACAGGGCGGCGTTACACGGTGCAAGAGAAGGAAATGACTGCAATTGTGCATTGCCTTCGTACATGGAGACATTATCTGCTCAGGTCAAGGTTCGTGGTCAAGACCGACAATGTGGCTACTAGCCACTTTCAGACGCAGATTAAGCTCACACCAAAACAGGCTAGGTGGCCAGAATTCTTGGCCGAGTTTGATTATGTGCTAGATTACAAGCCGGGCAAAGGTAATGTTGTAGCTGATGCCTTGAGCCGGAAAGCCGAGCTTGATACCATCACTTCAGCAACTTGGGACATTCGTGAGGCTAGAAACGAAGGCGTGCAACATGATCCAGCAACCAAACAACTTATCGAGTTAGCCAACAAGGGCAAGACGAGACATTTTTGGGTAGAAGAAGGCTTATTACTTTCCACGGTCCGCGAGTCAACGTGCCTAAATTTGGAGACATCAGACGGCGGATCATAAGGGAGAGTCATAATACAAGGTGGGTTGGTAATCCAGGCCAACGTCGCACTAGGGCCTTGGTTGAGTCAGTCTATTATTGGCCATGCATGCGAGATGACATAGAGTGCTATGTGCAGACTTGTCTTGTCTGTCAACTTGCATAGCAGCCATGGGAGAGTGTGACTATGGACTTTATCACTTGCCTATCGAAGTCCGATGGTTATGGTACTATTATGGTGGTCGTGGATCGATTTTCCAAATATACCACCTTCATGCTCGCCTCATCGCGTTGCACAGCTAAGGAAGCCGCCAAGTTATTCTTTAAGAACATGGTAAAGTATTGGGGCTTACCAAGGAGTATCATCAGTGATCGAGACCCCCACTTCACTGGGAACTTTTTGAGAGAGTTGTTCGACATACTAGGCACAGAACTGCACTTTTCTACTAGTTTCCACCCACAGACGGATGGACAAATGGAACGAGTCAATGCCTTACTGGAATGCTACATGAGGCATTATGTAAGTGCGCATCAGAAAGATTGGGCAAGGCTCCTAGACATAGCCTAATTCTCTTATAACTTACAGCGGAGTGAGTCTACGGGGCGGACACCATTTGAGCTAGCCATAGGCCAACAACCACAAACTCCACATTCATTACCAGCTGCCTTCGAGGAAACAATTTTGGGGGCTTATCATATGGCCAAATGATGGGAGGAGCAGCTCGACACTGCTAAGTCCTACTTGGATAAGGTAGCTAAGAAGATGAAAAAGTTTGCGGATCGTAAGCGGCGTCCCACAGACTATAGAGTTGGGGACATGGTCATGGTGAAGTTTAACCCAAGACAGTTCAAGCCACTACAGGGCATGCATCAGAATTTGATTTGCAAGTATGATGGGCCATTTAAAATTGTCGCCAAGATCTCATACAAGCTTGACATGCCATAATATCTTAAGATGTACCCTATCTTCCATGCCAGCATGCTTAAGCCATATCATGAAGATAAGGATGATCCGATTAAGGGTCAATCAAGTCGAGCGCCAATGACTATCACCGCCTAGCATGATCGGGAGATTGAGGCTATCATAGATTACCAAGCCAGGCGGAAACAAGGGCAAAAAGCGACCGTTGTGTTCCTCATCCATTGGAAGGGGCAATCACCGGAAGAGGTCATGTGGGAACAATATGAGGATTTTTTTTGTGGCAATTCAAAGATAAGATTCGAGAGTTTATGCAGCAACATTGCGCTACGGTCGTCGCAATATTAGCTGGGGGAGAGTGTGATGACTCACCATGTCATCATGCCACATATGCGCCATTTGGAATATATTAATGCCATGTGGAAGCTTACATAAGAAGAAGGCTAGTATTTGTGAGAAGATTCTAGAGAAGTATGGACATTTCCTTAGGAAGAACCTAGATCTTTATGAATTTGCTAGGAAAGTCCTTGGAATCTTCTAGGCTTGTAGAGAATTCTAGAGAATGGACTTATTTGTAAATACGGAAGGGCATGTAGAATAATTATTATTTATATACTAGCCCCTAATACAAAGCTTCCTTTAAAAATTCTCTTGTGTTCTTTCTTCCATTCTTTTAGCGATATTGAGTGTAGTAAGGCTGACTTGGCATAGCAAGAACGTGAGCAAGATGTGCAAGATCGTGAGCGAGTTGTCAAGTGCCGCACGTGTACTTAGTTAATAACTAAGGACGTGACACTATGCCTATTTTTTTTTATTTTGACACATAGACAAAAGGTTGGCTAATTAATCATTGGGTCAGTACTTGACAACTATCTGAGTCACCTAATGTAGACTTTCTATCTAGATATATGTGTTGAGCCAGTCCGCTCATTTATTAATTTTAATCTAAGATCAAATTTATATTTGTCAAGGCATGCTAAACTATATGATTATTTGACTTCTGGGGTTAATTTGAGCGTTACTTGCTTGTTTATTCTTCATTTTACTTGATACTTGTTTTGAATGTCGAGCTAGAATTTTATCCTTTAAATTCCACAAAGGTCCCTATCCATTTCTTTCCCTTTACGATTAGAAGTCCTATTACCCCGGGACTGTTGGGATTGGGACGGGTAGTAGCATGCAATAAGTAAACGATATCGTTCCGCGCTTTAATACCTTAACAGGGTGGGAAGGGTAGACATAGAGATGATGATTACACGATAACACTCTGCGTACAATTGGGTACTAGTGTTGTGCGAATGATTCATGTAATATATAAACCTAGGACCCCCATTTCTCCCTCTTTATTAGTTTAACAATTTTTTGAATCTTAAAAGCTGTTGCACTTTTAATTTCTATCTTTCACATGATTTTCGGGTTGTTCGCACTAAGTGCTTGACTTCTTCCCTCTACTTGCACATTTTTTACAAAACTGCTGATTTTTCTAAATTCATCACTTCTTTTAACTTTTTTGTGTGCTTCTTGTACTTGTTTATTTACTTTTGCATTTAAAGTCACAATTGTAGCATGGCTGACAACAACACTAGTGGATCTTGAGGGGTGCCTAACACCTTCTCCTCGAGGTAATTTCAAGCCCTTACCCAAAACTCTGGTCTTCATCTTTAATTCTTCTAGAAGTGTCCTAATGCACTATAATCATTAGGTGGAGACTCCCCAAAATGAATACCCATTTCCCAAAGTGGGAAAATAGTTGTCCTCTCGAATGTCGTGAACCCGATTCCGTGAGGAAAAGGGGGCTTCGATATGCACCTTTACTAAAACTATATCTTTTGATCTCAATTTTCAAACCCGACGACCAAAAATAACCACCGACTCTACATCATAGGTCAAATCATCATCCAACTAAATAGTGCTGAAGTCCAATACATGAGACATGTCCCCAACATACTTCTGGAGCATAGATACATGAAATACCGAATGCACGCTCGACAAGATGGATGGCAAAGCAAGCTGATAAGCCACCTCCCCAATCCTCCTAAGTACCTCAAAAGGCCCAATGAACCACGGACTCAGCTTCCCTTTCTTCCCAAACCGCACAACACACTTCATGGGCGAAACCTTCATCAAGACCTTCTTACCTACCATATAGGACACATCACGAACCTTCCGGTCCGCATGACTCTTCTGAAATGACTGTGCTGTACGAAGCCTTTCCTGAATTAGTTTTACCTTGTCTAAGGCATCCTGAACCATCTCTGTCCCTAATAACCTAGAATCCCCGGGCTCAAACCATCCAACTGAAGATCTACACTGCCTCCCATACAATGCATCATACAGATCCATCTGGATGCTCGATTGATAACTGTTGTTGTAGGAAAACTCTACAAGCTACAAAAACGCATCCCATGAACCCCTAAAATCAATAACATAGGTACCTAACATATCCTCAAATATCTTAATAGTGCGCTCGGACTGTCCGTCCGTCCGTCTGAGGATGGAATATTGTGCTCAACTCTACCTGCGTACCCAACTCCCACAGAAATATCCTCCAGAACTGAGAAGTGAACTAATCACCCCTATCTGAGATAATAGACATTGGAACCCCATGCAATCAGACAATCTCCTGGATAAAGATACCTACCAACTGCTTCGAAGAATAAGTAGTACATAATAAAATGAAGTGCACGGACTTGGTCAGCTGATCCACAATCACCCAAATCGAATCGAACTTCTTCGAAGTTCGAGGGATACCACTCACAAAATCCATATTAATCCTCTTCCACTTCTACTAGGGAATAATCATTTGCCGAAGTACACCGCCCGATCTCTGATGCTCAGACTTAACCTGCCGACAGTTGAGACACCGAGCTACAAAGCCTACTATATCCGTCTTCATCCTCCTCCACCAGTAGTACTGCCTCAAATCTTGATACATCCTCACGGTACCTGGATGGATGGAATACTGCGAGCTATGGGCCTCCTCAAATATCAAATCCCGAAGCCCATCTACATTGGGCAAGCAAATCAAGCCATGCATCCTCAACACGCTATCACTATCAATTGTCACATCCCTGGCATCATCATGCTGAACCCTGTCCTTAAGGACATCAAATGCGGATCATCGTATTGGCACTCTATGATGCGGTCATACAAGGAAGACCGAGAAACAACACAAGCCAACACCCGACTAGGCTCTGAAATATTTAACCTTACCATCCGATTGGCCAAATCCTATACATCAACTGCAAAAGGCCTCTGCAAAAGGCCTCTCATAAACTAGAATGTACAGCAAACTACCCATACTAACCACCTTCCGGCTCAAAGTAGAGGCCACCACATTGGCCTTTTCTGGGTGACACAAAACGGTAATATCATAGTCTTTGAGTAACTCTAGCCACCCCCGCTGCCTCAAATTAAGATCTTTTTGCTTGAATAGATGCTGAAGACTATGATCATCGGTGAATACCTCACAGGATACTTCATACAAGAAGTGCCTCCAAATATTCAAAGCATGAACTATAGCAGCCAACTCCAAATCATGTACATGGTAGTTTTTCTCATGGGGCTTCAACTAACGAGAAGCATATGTAATATCTCTACCTTCCTGCATCAACACACATCTTATCCCAACTCTCGAAGCATCACACTATACAGTGTAAAAACTTGAAGCTAATGGCAACACCAACACTGTAGCCGTGATCTAAGATGTCTTGAACTTCTGAAAGTTCTCCTCGCACTCATCCAACCACATAAATGGAGCACCCTTCTGAGTCAACTTGGTCAAGGGCGATGCAATAGAGGAAAATACTTGAACAAAGTGGCGATAATACCCTGCCAATCCAAGGAAACTACGAATCTCTGTGGCCGAGGTTGGTCTAGGCCAACACAGTAACCGCTTCTATCTTCTTCGGGTCAACTTGAATGCCCTCGCTAGACACCATGTGTCCTAAGAAAGCCACTGACCCAAGCCAAAATTCACACTTGGAGAACTTTGCATAAAGCTTCTCCTTTCTCAATCCCTCTAATACCACTCGCAAATTCTGTGTGTGCTCCTCCTAGCTACATGAGTACACCAATATATCATCAATAAAAACAATTATGAATGAATCTAGATATGGCCAAAATACACTGTTCATCAAATGCATAAACGCGGTTGGGGCATTGGTCAGCCTAAAGGACATAACAAGAAACACATAGTGCCCATATCTAGTCTTGAAAGCAGTCTTCATAATATCTGAATTCTTTATCTTCGACTAGTGATAGCTTGAATGGAGATCAATCGTGGAGAATACCATTGCCCCCTTAAGCTGGTCAAATAAATCATCAATACGAGGTAGGGGATACTTGATCTTCACTGTCACGTTGTTCAATTGCCTGTAGTCAATGCACATGCTTATTGTGCCATCCTTCTTTTTCACAAATAAAACTGGTGCACCCTACGGTGACACGCTAGGTCGAATGAACCCCTTATCTAGGAGTTCCTGAAGTTGATCTTTCAATTCTTTCAACTCTGCTGGTGCCATCCGATATGGAGGAATGGGAATGGGCTGAATTCCCGGCACCAAGTCAATACCAAAATTAATGTCCTTGTTTGGTGGCATGCTTAGGAAGTCTGCAGGAATCACATCGGGAAACTCCCTCACAACTCGGACTCAATCAATGCTAGGAGTCTCAGCTCCAACATCCCTCACAAAAGCCAAATATGATAGACATCCTTTCCCAACTATACGCTGGGCCTTTAGAAAGGAAATAACCCTGAAAGGCATATAGTCAGTCATGCCACACCACTCGATCCTCGGAATACCCGGTATAGACAAAGTAATTGTCTTAGCATAGCAGTCAAGAATAGCATGACATGGAGATAACCTGTCAATGCCCAGAATAACATCAAAATCCAGCATGCTCAATAGCAATAGATCAACTCGGGTCTCCAGACACATAATAGTCACTAAACATGATTGATATAAATGGTCGACAACAATAGTATCATCCACTAGGGTAGATACATGAATAGGTAAAGCAAGACACCACCGGGTCGTACCCAAATGATGAGAAAAATATGAAGACACATAGGAATAGGTGGAACTGGATAAAATAAGATATAGACATCCTTGTGATAGACTGAAATAATACATATGATAATAACATCTAAAGGAATAACATCCGACTTACCCTGAAGAGCATAGAAGCGAGCCTGACCACTGCCCAATCGGCCTGCCTCTCTGGGGTGACCCCTGACTACCTGACCCTCACCCCTAGCTGGCGAGGTAGGTGCTGAAGATACTAGGCCACAAGATGAGGGCTGAACCCTTTGGTGAGATGAGCTAGCAGCACGGTGAGGACACTCCCTCCGTATATACCCGAACTCACCGCACTCGTAGAAACTCCAAGGTATTGGGAACTAGGACTGAAGGGACCCCTTGTGCCAGATTGGCTAGCTGATGCACTCGACCTGGAAGAACCATGAACAGATGGAGCATGATATGAACTCTGTGCTGGAAGAGCACTGAGAGATGGCTAACTCTGATGAGAGCCCTGATAACCACGACACGAAGTTCTACCACGATACTCAGGTCAAGCTGACTGAGCGAGCCTGAAAGAATGTCCCTGCCTCTGCTGAAATTGAACCCTCAAAGGAGCACCACTGTGACTAACAGAACCTCAAGGCCTTTCGGCCTCCCTCTCATCACAATCCTAGCGGCGAACTGACTCAATATCTCGAGCTATATCCACCACCTTCTCAGAAGTAGCACGAAGCACTATCTCTAGTCATAAGAATATGGAGAGGGTAGTGGAGACCATTGACAAACCTCCAGATATGCTCACGGTCCATCGAGACAACCCAAGATACATGCCGAGACAACTCAGAAAATCTCATCTCTTATTGTGTCACTGACATCTCTCCCTGTCGTAGTCTGTTAAACTGTCTACGCAGCTCCTCTCTGCGGGACTGCAGTATATACTTCTCCAGGAAGAGAGTGAAGAACTGTTGCCAAGTCAAATGTGCTGCACCAACTGGCCTATGCCTCGCATACGCCTCCCATCATGTGAAGGCCGCTCTAGTAAACTGAAATGTAGTAAAAGCCACACTGCTGGACTTAAGAATCCCCACAGTACGGAGCATCCGCTGACATATGTCGAGAAAACCCTAGGCATCCTCGCCCTCAGCTCCACTAAATGTTGGAGGCTGAAGTCTACCAAACCTCTCAAGGCGACGTTACTCGTCCTCGTGCATAACTGGCACCACTAGCTGAGCTGGAGGTGCCTCTGGAGTCTGTAACCCTTGTAATCACAACTCAGGTGTGCGGGCAGCGGGGGTCTGATTGCCTCCCCCGGCCTATGAAGTAGCTGCTACTTCTGTGGTGGCTGAAACCACTTGAGCCAGACCCGTACAAAGTATCAATATTTGGGTCAATGTCTCCTGGAGACTCGGAATCACAATGGGCGCTGCTCGTGCCCTAACTGTTGCTGTTGGAGCCTGATCTTGAGCTGGGGAAACTAAAGGATCCATATTTTCTACCACTGTTGTTGTGCCTCTACCACGACCACGACCTCTAGTGGCCTTAGTAGGTGGTACTGGTGGTTGTCCGCCACATTTGGTAGCTTATGTCCTCACCATATGTGAGAGAATAGAATAAAGAGAAGTTTAGTACTCGGATCAACAAGTTCGCACGACAAAAATTTCAAGAATGTAGAATTTTTCCTAAAGGTTCTGCAGCCTGTCGAGAATAAGTACAGACTTCTTTGTACCGATTCGCGAGACTCTACTAAACCGGCTCATGACTCGCGAGACCTAGTAACCTAGGCTCTAATACTAACTTGACATGACCCCAATCCTGGTTAAGATGGTGCCCAAAACAATGCTAGGCAAGCCCGATCAATATAATACTCTCAACCCTCGTACGAAGCTCATTGCCAATTAATAGAGTTGAATTACCAAATTAAAATGATTATAATATAGTTAAACAGTGCGGAAAACCATAAAAGTACCAATACAAATCCCAAATAATCTGGTGTGACGAGTCAAGAGCCTCTAAATATAATTGAGTAGCATCCTATACATAGGATAGTCTAGGATGCAGAAATAAAAGGGCTAAGGGGAGAAATCGGGTCCTGCGGACATCGTGCAGCTACCGCGATAATTCTGGTAATAGTCTGGACAGCAGCAGAAAAACTCAACTATCCCTCCGGGATACCTGTATTTATACACGTGGTGCATGGAGTGAAGTGAGTACTCCGAATTAGTGAGTAATAGCAATAAATAATGACTGATGATAAGAAAACTCGTAAAAACACTACACAATTCTATATAAAAATAGTAAATGCATTAAACATCAGCTAAATGAGAAAATCCGGTGAATATCCCTCAAACCAGTGCACAACTCATTTACTCTTTCCAATGACCGGTAGTTTAATTATACTAACGCGGCGTGCACCCCGACCCGTACAGTATACTGCTATGGTGCGCAACTCGATTCATATATATATATATATATATATATATATACTACTACTACTACTACGATGTGCAGTCCAATCTAATAATAATAGTCGACTACGCTCACTGGGGGTGTGAAGACTCCGGAGGGTCTCCTACATCCACATCGCTATACTACTGTGGTGTGCAGTCCGATGCATATAATATACCACTACGATGTGCAATCCGATCCATATAATATACTAATGTGACATGCATTCCGATCCATATAATATACTATTGTGGCATGTAGTCCGATCCACATATGTATATATACTGCTGCGGTGTGCAGCCTGATCCGATGTCTATCAAATATCCTCACTATGGGGTCCTTAACCCTCCCAGTCAATATTGATTTGGCCTCTCGAGCACACTCAACTAAGAGGGGGTTTCCAACCCTAGGTTGTTCTTATTAGGATTACCAATTTCTAAAGCCGGTTCATATTATGTTTAACAGTTAAGAACATGACTGAGGGTATGATTTTGACAAGTAATGTGAGGTCAACTAGTACAAATACCCCCTGAGGCTTCTATAGATCGGTACAAGACCCTAAACATGACAACTAACCCAATATATATTGATAGTAATTAGGTCTCACTTAAAAATAGAGTAGAGTCATCAATCGGGATGGACCGATTTCGAATCCCTATCAGTAACTAACTCCACGCTCATCATATAACATGTGTCTCATCTCAACATAGCACCACATAGTGCAAATCCAGGGTTTCAAACCCTCAGAACATCATTTATACTCACCTCAAGCCGACCAAAATCCTAGATCGCTTTGCCCTTGCTTCGTAAATCAACCTCCTCGTGCGTAGAATATGGTTAAAACCACAATGAATATATTACAATTGGCTAAGGGAACACAATCCAATCGAAAAGACTCAAAAATTATCAAAATTTACGAAGTTGACAAAACCCGAGCCCCGGTCCCACTTCTCGAAAGATTATAAAATTCACATCACCGGATTCCTCTTCTCTCCACAAGTCTATACATATTAAATTTACCAGAATCCGAGCTCAAATGCTCCATCAAATCCCAAATTTTTATTTCAAAAGACAAGCCATATTTCTTCCGTTTTTAATCAAATTCCATGAATTTAAGGGTTGGTTATTTAATAAAATGATGTTTCTAAGACATGAGACTCACCTCCAATCAATTCCCGTCAAAACCTTCTTCAATTTCTCCCAAAAAGCTCTCAAGGTGCTCAATAATGGAGGAAAAATAGTTTAAACTCACAGAGGATATGTTTATAAACCTTCTATCCGCTATAGTAATTTTCGTATTTGCTATCGCGACCCAAGGCTTGCGATCGCGAAGAAAAAAATTCCACAGCCTAAAAAATGACCTAAGCGAACGCATCACAACCCATGCGAACACAATGAACAATTGGTCAGAACTATGCGAACACGGACTCCCTTATGCGAACGCGTAAAGCAACTCAGTTGGACCCTCACTCCTACTATGCGATCACAGACCACTAGTAAAAACGCAGAGAACATAAATTCAGCTTGCCAGAATACTTCTATGCAATCACGACCATGCTATTGTGCTCGCATAGGCTTAAAACCTCCAACATATGATATGCAATTCCTGCAACTCCCAAAGGCTAAAAATGGTTCGGTTGACCACCTGAAACCATCCCAAGGCCCTCGGGACCTCCACCAAAAGCACCAACACATCCTAAAACATCATTCAATCTTGTTCCAACCATCAAAACACATCAAACAACGCTAAAACTATTAAATCACATTAGATTCAAGCCTATGTTTCTTAAAAACTTCAGAAATGCGCATTTGATCAAAAACCCGACCAAAACACCTCGGAATGATCTCAAATTTTGCACACACATCCAAAATCACCTAACGAAGCTAATTTAACTCCCGGAATTCCTTTCTAACTCGCGGATCAAAATCTCACCTACCAGCCAAAATTTGCCAAAATACTAAGTTCGCGAATTCAAGCCTAATTCTACACCGGGCCTCCAATATCAATTCTAATTGCATTCCTAAGTCCGAAATTATCCCCCAAAGCTAACCGAATCACCGAAAATTACATCCGAGCCCTTTAACTCAATAGTCAATGTCTGGTTGACTTTTCCAAAACAAGCCTTCCTTAAAGACACTATGTGTCTCATTTCTATCTAAAATTAATCCAATTCGACTCGATCACCTCAAATTCCGATAATGAAGAATAGATAAACATAAGATGGGGGAAATGGATGGTAACTCATGTGATAATGGGCTGAGTTGTCACATTGAGTGATTTTATTTATTGTTTGGGTTTTCTATAACTAGAGACATTATAGGGTATTGCCATCCTCCTTTGGGGTTATTTTTGGTAATTGTCAATGGGAATCCATCACAACAATATAGGATCATAATCGGAGACATTATAGGGTCATTTCAATAATTAAAAAACTCAACTTCATGTCTGAAGTTGACTTGATGTTGTAAAAACTTAGGATATGAAATGCTATACACATTAAAAAGTGTTATGGGATGATTCTGTTTCACTAAACATTTGATAAAATGACAGTCTTTCATCTACCTAAAGCGAGAAGAAGAATATTTTCATTTGAAATTGTTGGGAAAATCAAGATGAGAGCTAGATGTTCAAGGAAGTTAAAGAAGGTGACAAAATCTCTTGTGTACCATTATCAATTTTTCATAATTATGTAAAGTTCGTGATAAAGATACATGTACCCTAAGAAATGATTTAGTTTGTGATTTACATGATTAAAGGGATGATCAAAGGAATGAAAGAATGATACTAAGTACTAACATAAGAAAAAAGCTCAAATATCAGGTCTTTCACTGCTTCAACAATTTTATTTAGCATACACTATTTAACCATGAATTAAAAATGATTATCTCTAGGTTTAATTTATGATATCTCTTTTACATAACCAAAGTGTGATATGCATTGAGTTGTGACTTTGTGACATATTGTAACTTTTAGTTTCTGCCAATAATATATTTAGGATATACAAAAATTACTAAGTGAAACTACAGTTTCCATCTTTTAATAATAAAACATAAGTATATACTTCAGAAGAGATTATGTAGTACCAACGATTATCAATCATCACAAACCTCTGCTGTTTCTTTTTCATTAAATTTTCTGGTCTTAGTCTTCTTCATATACTCAGAGTTTGACATTGAAAGCTTTATTATCAGCGAATGTAAATTTAGACATAGAAAGAAAAGTTCATACTATTAGGTGTGTTGTTGAGTAGATACTCATGTTCTTAAGCTAGTTCTGCATTGTCTTTTATATTTGCCTGTTAAGTTGGTTGAAACACTTAAGTCAGTTCATTTTAAAAGCCTTTGTTCTTCAACCAAAATCTAAACAGCTACTAAAACCTTGGTTTTGGAAAATGTCAGATAATGGTATTTACAGAATAATTTAGTTTCTATATTTCCAGTCCAATTTGAAGTCAATATATAGATACTAACTTTAGTCTAAACTGGAAAATAGAACTAAGAGTTTGAATAATTGAATATATAGATACTGACTTTAGGTTCTATTTTTCTCTATCTTCTTAATTGAATAATTTTTGTATAGGTTGATAAAAAAGGTTCGAGATCCAACACCAAATGAGTTGCATTTGCACGTCTATACACATGGTAATGATGAAAAATCTTTTATTGCTGAGAAATCCCGAATCGTACATGTAAGATAACTTTTTAATTGACTTTACCTTCATATAATTTTTTCATTTTGTAAGTTGAATGTTATTATTAATTCTTTTACAGGAAAAATATTAGGAGATATCTCAATAACAAACGCAAACTCAATCTCATATTGATCAGTGTAAAGCATATTATCAAGCCACGGGAGGAAAAAAGAACATAAGAGTATATGGTCTTGGATCATAAGCAAAATGCTACTACGGGCCAAATCTTCATGGCTTTCTTGGATCTGATGCTACATCTCCAACAACACCTCCAAATTCTCAATCAACACTGACAGGGAATCTGGATGAGTTAGTGTTGCGATTGATTCCTGCACTGACAGATAATATAGTTCCTGTAATCATTGAGCAGGTGTGCGAATTAGTTTCCTTTCCCTCGCATCAGCCAAATACTGATATGGCACCTACAGTTCCAACATCTCCCACTGCTGCTAACATTGATGAGGTTCATGCATTGGGTTCTAATCCTTAACTCTCCAGACTAGTGTAGTTAGCTTACTTTGTTTGGACATTATTGTTGGTCCTTGTGGATCTTTTGTACTTAATGATATTGTTATATGTATTATGCTATATATCTTGGACCTAGTTGAATTTATATTAATATCAGTGACTTTTTACTAAGTGTGTTTAATAGTTTATGTAATATGTTTGAACAACGTATATTTAAAATAATAAATAAAAAGAATTTTAAAAAAATAGCAATATAGTAAAAATAATCAGCGACGGATAAGTTTCATAGCTAAAATTATCGTGTAAAATTAAATCTTGTGACTAATTAGCGACAAAAGGTTTTTGTTGCAAAAAGCAGGGACAATTAGCTATAACACGGCTAGCGATAGAAAATTTTGTCGCTATAAGAACAAACGACGAATTTTATTATGTATTGCAGTGACGAAAGGCAACAAAATAGCGACAGAAACAAGCTCTGTAGCGACGGGTATTTCTCTCGCTAAACTTTGATACAAAAATATGTCGTCGCTAGTCCGCCACTAATTCTGTGACGAATTGGTATTTTTTGACGCTATAACTTAGAAACGAGGATTTTAGAGACCAACTTGAATCTGTGACTTTTTCATTGCTAAACCACTTTAGCGACGGAAAATATTGATTTAGCGACGAAATGCAGCCTTCACTAAATGCTATTTTTTTGTAGTGCTTGTATATGTGGTGATTTCCCATTTTTAATATTGTAATTAGTGAAGATGATGGGTGAAATGAGAGGATATGGCTTTGGATTTTGGAGAGTTTTATTTGAGGATTTGAGGGGTCAAATTGAGTCATATTGTGATAAATTTTGTATGTATGAACTCGTGAGTGAAAGGGCTTTCTAGTATGTATGAACTCGTGAGCCATGGGGCGGGTTTGAGTGGATTTAGGGATTTGTGTCTAATTTGATAAGTTTTCTTGTGGAATTCATTCCATTAGTGCATGTTGATGGTATTATTCTGGTTGTGAATAGATTTTGAGCGATTGGAGGCCGAGTCAAGGGGTAAGAGCATCGGAGTAAAGATTTGATCGGCTTGAAGTAAGAAACAATTGTAAATCTACTTTTGAGGGTATGAAACCCCGGATTTCCTATCGTTTTACTATTTTTAAGGTGACACACATGCTAGGTGACGGGTGTGTGAACGTCCACCATTGGGGATTGTGACTGGTCCATCCGGTAGCAATTGTAAAGTTGCATACTTTGTTGAAACTATATGATACTTATGTGTTTTTGAAAGAGTTTCAGTTGCCAAAGCTGTTTAGACCCTTAGGGGCTTTGTTCTAACTATCCTCTCACTTTTTCTTTTATTGGAAATCTATATGCAGTCATGTTATACTTACTGATTTCATAAGTCAGTCTTCATTACTCTTTTTTTATGCATATAAATGTTGTTTTGGGTTAAGTACTTTATTTTTACTGAGAGCCCGTGTGGCTTAAGAGGCTTATGGCTGAGTAAGGCCGAGGGCCTGATTTGTGAGGATATTTATGGGATTGGGTTGCATGTCGTAGCATGTTTACTGATTCATGATTGAGTAAGGCCGAGCACCAAATTAATTTATGCCACGAGTTGGCTTGATATAGCACTTGGGCTGAAGGAGCCCTCCTGGAGTCTTCACACTTGAGTGAGCACAGGTACCTACTGATTGCGAATGCCAAGTGCTGAGTGACTCGGAGGGATGAGTGATGATGAGGTGTGCCTACAAGGTTGTATATGAGTGACTTTGAGGTTTTCCTGAGGGGTTGTGTATGAGTGATGTTTTGCCAGAGGGGTGGTTTATGAATTCATTATTTTGCTTACCTTTGCATGGAGAGTTTTTCGAAAACTGTTGAAAAATATCTTTCAATGATTTTTAATATGTGATGACCCAAAGGGTAATCACTTATTTCCTCATCCGTTTCATGCTTCCGAGGCCTTAAAAACCTTATTTTCTATTGCTTCGATTCGCGAGAACAGTTCGGGCGCGTATCCAGAAAGCTATTATGTTGAAATATGTGAATTTTGTTAAAATATTTGATAAATTTTGATATTAATATTATTATAGTTGACTTTGATCAATCTTTTTTGGTAAACGGACCTGGACCCAAGATTGGATGGTCCCGAAATATCCGTAGAAAAATATAGGACTCGAGCATAAGCCCGGAGTCAAATTCCGAGGTATAGAGCCCGAGATATGAATTTTTCCGTGAAATTATTTTTCTGAAATTATTAAGGAAAATGGAAATAAAAATTATTTAAAAGACTATTATATCGGGCTCGTATTTAGTTCTAACTCCCGGTACAAGTTTGAAATATATGTTAAAAGCTTTCTGTAAAGTTTGGTCGAAATCGATCGTCGTTTGACGTGTTTCAGACCTAAATATCTAAAATTGGAAGTTTATGAAGTTTGAAATGAAAATGATGATCTTGAGGCTTGATTCAATGATTTTGATGTTATTTTGGCAATTTGATTGCTCGAGTAAGTTCGTAGGATGTTATTGAGTTAGTGTGTGTGATTGGTTAGGAGCTCTGAGGACTCGGGAGTGTTTTGGAGGTGTCCCAGGATGTTTTACACTTAAGAAATTACATAAATTTGTTGTCTGCTAGTGTCCAATCTTTTACTCTATGCGATCTCATAGGTAGGTCTGCGATCGCATAGTGTTAATCTTAGGAGGGTCAGTTTATTGTACACGATCGCATATTACCTTTCCGCGATCACATAGTGCTGGCCTGAAGCCCTTTAATTTTTCTCTCTATGCAAATGCACAGGATGTCCGTGATCGAAATAGCCCATCGGACACTTTTATGCGATCACAATATTCATTTCGCGATTGCAATGGACATCTCCCATTCCTTTATGCATTTGCATTACTTCCTTTGCGATCGCATAGGGTAATTTCGGCTAGTTATTAAAACGCCCAAAAATAGAATCAATGACGGGAAAAACATAACACTTAACGAACTCTTACTTCTCCAAAGTCCTAGGGTGAATTTTATAGCACTTCAACATCAAAACATCTTGGGTAAGCATTGTTTTTCAATTTCCATCATTATTTATTGAAATCCTAGCCCTAAATCATGAAATCAAAGTAGAAATTATGGGTTTTGGGTAGAATTAGTGTTTTGAGAATTTGGGTGATTCAACCTCTATTTGGGATCGAATCTTAAAACAAATTATATACTTGGACTCGTGGGGTTATGGGTGACCGGATTTTGGTCTGAGCCTCGAGTTTGAACAATATGGGCCCGGTGTCTAATTTTGGTATTTTTGAAATAATGCTAGAAAATTCACATCAAGGCTATAGGATGTTACCATTGAGCCTTTATTGATATTATGGAATTAATTATGTCTAGATATCAATGTATTGGAGGTGAAACCACGAGGTAAAGCGATAATTGAGGATTAAGTAGATTTCAAGGCTTTGAGGTAAGTTTTTGGTTTAACCATAGCTTGAGGGAATAGGAGTTGAGTCTTGTTGCTAATTGCTATGTGATCGAGTACGATGTATAGGCATGGTGACAAGTATCTATACATTAGTGTCTAGCATGACCGTGAGTCCTTATAACGTGATTATCATGAACTGATTGTGAATTCCATATTTATTGGAGTATTTCTATATGTTGTGAATAACATGTGAATGGTGATATGATAATTTGATTTCTAGGAGCATTGGCTCGAATTGTGATACAATATTAAAAGTATATGAAATGAATTGTTTCATTGAGGAGAGTCGACTCTAGTTGTAGAACGAATTGTAAAAAAATAAGTGATAATTGAACCTCTAGAGCATTTTCTCGAGTTGTGAAAAGAATTGTGAAGTAAAAGTGAGAAAGAGAAGAGATCATTATGTTGCCCTCTTGACGGGCTATTGTTCTGTTCCTTTGCATTGTGTTCATAACGGATACTAGGGTCACTTAGGTTAATGTTCCCTTGTGTCATGTGATGACTATAGATATAGCTGTGGTGGTTAAGAATTGTAACAGGTTAGTTATAGATAGGGTGGTTGAGTGTGGCAGTCAGTTAGATATTGCAGAGGTGGTTAAGTGTAGTAATAGGATGGTTATAGCTGTGATGGTTAGATGTTAGAATTATGTGATGGTTAGATGTTGGAACTAATGTGCTTATAGTAATCCCCTTACAAGAATATTTGAGATTATGTTTTGTTCCCTCACTGGGATGTCGTTATATAGTTGTTTGTGAGGGAATATGAGATAAGAATTTCTTGGAGCTTGGGCTCCAGTGATATCGTGGAGTAAGAAAAGAAATAAAATGAAAGAGTTACTGATTATTCCCTCACCGGGACGTTTTGTCGATTCTGTTGTTGGGTTTTATCTCCCTTGTCGGGATACTAAGATTGTTAAGTTGTTTGTCATGTGTGTTACCTTACCGGGAATTTCATTATTATTTATTTACTCTCTTGCCCAGTAATTGTGATTGTGGTTTGGATGAGGAAATATGATCATGGGGGAGCAGGTTGCACACCGCAACAATGATATTGAGGATCGGGTTGCACGCCATAACAATGATATTGGGGATCGGGTTACATGACGCAACGATAATATGTGAGGGTCAGGTTGCACGCTGCAACAATGATACATGATAAATGATATGGGTCGGGTTGCACGCCACAATAGTGGTATTTGTGGAGCGGGTTGCACACCGCAACAATGATAATTATGGAGCGGATTGCACGCCGCAACAGTTATTTGATGCCCTGTGTTTATATTGAATATTGATTCCTCGTTCATGGTGGATCTAAGTTGCTTTAGTTTATTACCCTAGATTATTGTTAATATTGTATTTTCCCCATAGCATGTTTCCCCCTCCTATATTGTTAATTGCTTTGTATTCAATTTCCGTTGTATATTTATAACTGCATAGGTTTGTGTGGTGTCCAGTCTAGCCCCGTCACTACTTTACCAGGGTTAGGCTAGAGACTTACCAACACATGGGGTCGATTGTACTAATGCTACACTTTTGTTCATTTTTGCACAGGTCCAGGTTTTGAGGAGCAGCAGCAATAGTAGTACGGGAGAAAGATTTCATTTACACGAGACTGAGGTAGCCTTGCAGGCATCCGCAGGCCCAACATCTCTTCTTATTGTTTTCTTTTAGACTGATGCCTCCTTGTTCTGAGACAGATAACTGTTATATTTCTTTCACACCTTTGTATTTAGTTTATTCTTAGTGGTTCGTGAGTAATGTAACACTAAATCTTGGGTAGAGCTTGTTTTTGACTATTTCGCATTTTATATTCACATTTATAAGAAAGACTTCCACTATCGTTCTTAGTAGATTCCATGTTCTATATTGATGTTATACACTGTTAATTGTTTAAGTGATGAAAAGGTAATTAAGTTGGATTGCCTAGCTACCATGAGTAAGCGCCATCACCACTCTGATGGTAGGAAATCCGGGTTGTGACAACTTGGTATCCGAGCACTAGGTTACATAGGTCTCACAACTCACAGACAAACTTAGTATCTGAGGGGTAGGTACGAAGACGTCTGTACTTGTTCCTTAGAGTCTATTGAGTTAGGAAAACCTCTCATTTGTTCTTTCTTGTCGTGTGATATGTTTTCTTAAATGCTGATTGAATTCCTACTCTGTTCTTTTGCGAATGGAGAGGTCATGTATCGCTTCTTTAACTGAGCAGCAACACGGACCTGTGATAGATCAACCATATCTTCGGAGTCTTTGTGGAGATAATTGTATTAGAGGTGGAGGTAAAGATGCGAGAGGTGAAGGTAAATGTATTAGAGGTGGAGGTGCATGTACTATTCAGGTTTGCGGGTAGAGAAGCTTCGGTTTTATTTTGCACTGTATTTGGTGATGCCTAGTCATTCATTGAGTGTTATTGTTTATGGGTCTACACCGGTGGGTAATTCTATTATGGTCGACCGAGCCCAATGTTCTTGGATTAAGGTGATTGGAGGTCTTGAGACTCGGGTAGATATGTTGTTATTGGTCATGGTTGACTTCGACATTATATTGGGGATGGATTGGTTCCTTGTATCATGCCACCTCAGATTTTCATGCCAAGACTGTAACCTTGGCTTTGCCAGAATTGCCCCGACTAGAGTGGAAAGGGACCTTATGTCATACCACGCGCAGTGTTATTTCATATGTTAAGGCTCTACGCATGGTCGAGAAGGGTTGTTTAGCTTATCTGGCATATGCTCATGACTCCAGCGTAAATGTTCCTTCTATTGACTATATTCCTATTGTTCGAGAGTTCCCCGAGGTTTTTCCTTCAGACCTGCAGGGTATGCCGCCCGATAGTGATATTGATTTCTGTATTGATCTGGCTCCGGGGACATAGCCCATTTATTTTTTGTCGTATTGCATGGCCCCGCCAGATTTAAAAGTGTTAAAGGACTAAGATTTACTATGGAAGGGTTTTATCAGGACTAGTGTTTCTTCTTGGGGTGCGCTGGTGTTATTTGGGAAGAAGAAGGATGGTTCGATACGAATGTGTATTGATTACCGGCAATTGAAAAAGATTACGATAAAGAATAAGTATCCACTGCTGAGGATTGATGATTTGTTTGACCATCTTAGGGAGCAAGGGTGTATTCAAAGATAGACTTGAGATGTGGCTAACATCGGCTCGGGATTAGGGCGTCTGATGTCCCTAAGACAGCTTTCCGCACACGGTATACGCACTATGAGTTTTTAGTCATATCATTTGGGTTGACCAATGCCTCAACATAATTTGTGGAGCTGACGAACCGAGTGTTCAGGCCTTACCTAGACTTGTTCGTGATAGTCTTTATAGATGATATTCTCTCAGATTGGTTCTCCAGACTTTGAAGGATAGTCAGTTATAAGTTTTTGAAGTGTGAGTTATGGTTGAGTTCGATTGCATTTCTAGATCATATTATATCAGTAGAGGGTATTCGTGTGGACCCAAAAAAGATTGAGGCAGTCAAAAATTGGCCTCGACCAGCTTTAGTGATCGATATATGGAATTTCTTGGGGTTAGCAGGTTTTTACTGTCGGTTTGTGGAGGGATTTTCATATATTGTAGCCTCGATGACCAGATTTACCTAGAAGGATGCCTAGTTCAAATGGTTACATGAGTGTGAGGCGAGCTTTCAGAAGCTCAAGACAGCTCTGACCATGGCACCTGTGTTGGTTTTGCCCATGGGTTCAGGGCCTTACACAGTCTATTGTGATACTTCCCGCATTGGGCTTGGAACAATATTGATCCAGGGTGGCAACGTTATTACCTATGCTTCAAGATCTATGAGAAGAATTAGCCAATTCATGACCTGGACTTGGCAGCGGTCGTTCATGCTTTGAAGATTTGAAGGCATTATCTCTATGGTGTGATGTGTCAGGTGTACACAGATCATAAAAGCCTTCAGTACTTGTTCAAGCAAAAGTATTTGAATGTGAGGCAGAGGAAGTGGTTAGAGTTGTTGAAAGATTATGATGTTACTATCTTATACCACCCGGGTAAGACCAACGTGGTGGCTGATGCATTGAGTAGGAAGTCTGCCAGCTTGGGTAGTCTTGCTTATATCCCGGTCAGCCAGAGACTACTTGCTTTAGATGTTCAAGCCTTTGCCAATCGATTTATGAGATTAGATATTTCTAAGCCTAAGAGTATTGGCTTGCACGGTCGCCCGTTCTTCTTTATTAGAGCATATCTGTGATCAGCAGTTTGATGATCCCCATTTGAGTGTCCTGAGAGACACGGTGCAGTGGAGGTGCCATGAAGGTAACCTTAGGCGATGATGGTGTTTTGATATTGCAGGGGCGAGTTTGTGTGCCTAATATTGATTGGATTCGAGAGTTGATCTTAGCGGAGACCCATAATTCTCGGTATTCTATTCACCTGGGTGCCGGAAAGATGTATTAGGACTTGCATAATCATTACTGGTGGTGTAGGATGAAAAAGGACATTGTTACTTATGTGGCTCGTCGCTTGAACTATTAGCAGGTCAAGTATGAACATCAAAGGCCCGATGGTTTGTTTTAGAGGATTAAGCTTCCCGAGTGAAAGTAGGAGATGATTACCATGGATTTTATTACTGGACTTCCATTGACTCGGAAGAAGGTTGATGTTATTTGGGTCATTGATGATAGGCTGACCAAGTCAGCGCATTTCATTCCAATGGTAGTCTCCTATTCATCGGAGAGATTTCTTGAGATTTATTTCCGGGAGATTGTATGCCTTCATGGGGTGCCGATATCTATCATTTTGGATAGGGGTACGCAGTTTACCTCGCGCTTTTGGAGAGCAGTTCAGCAAGAGTTGGGCACCCAGGTTCAGTTGAGCACATCATTCCATCCTCAGACGAACGGTCAGTCTAAACGGACTATTCATATTTTGGAGGATATGATCCGAGCTTGTGTCATTGACTTTGGAGGCTCGTGGGACCAGTTTTTACCTTTAGCAGAGTTCACTACAACAATAGCTACCAGTCCAACTTTCAAATGGATCCATATGAGGCATTGTATGGTAAGCGATATCGGTCTACAGTCGGACGATTTGAGCCGGAAGAGGCTCGGTTAGTTCAGGAGGCCTTAGATAAGGTCAAGATCATTCAGGAGAGGCTGAGTTTAGCTCAGTCTAAGCAGAAGAGTTATGCAAACCGTAAGGTCCGAGATGTAGATTTTATGGTTGGTGAGCGGGTATTGCTTCGGGTGTCACCTATGAAGGGCGTGATAATGTTCGGAAAGAAGGGTTAAGCTTAGCCCAAGGTACATTGGTTCATTTGAGATTCTTGATCGAGTGGGAGAGGTGGATTATAGACTTTCATTTCCACCTAGCTTGCCCGTGCATCTAGTTTTTCATGTGTCTATGCTTCGAAGGTATCACGACGATCCTACACATGTGTTTGACTTCAGCGTTGTCCGGTTGGTCCAGGATTTATCTTATGAGGAGGAGTCGGTAGCTATATTAGACCGGCAAGTTTGCGAGTGAGATCTAGGAGTTTTCCCTCTATTCGCTTTCAGTGGAGAGGTCAGCTCCCTGAGGCCTCGACCTAGGAGTGCAAGTTTGATATCCGGAGCCGTTATCCACATATGTTCCCCGACTCAGGTACTTCTTTCATTTGTTCGTTCGAGGACGAATGATATGTGATGACCCAAGGTTCATCACATGTTTCCTCATCTATTTCGTGCTTCTGAGGCTTTGAAACCCTTATTTTCTATTGCCTCGATTTGTGTGTGTTGTTCGGGCGCATAGCCAAAAAGATTGTATGTTGAAATATGTGAATTCTGTGAAACAATTTAATAATTTTTTATGTTAATATGCTTATAGTTGACTTTGGTCAACATTTTTGGTAAACGGAATGCGGCCTAAGCTTGGATGGTCCCGGAAGGTCCGCAGAAAAATATGGGACTCGGGCATGTGCCCGAAGTCAAATTCCAAGGTCTAGAGCCTAAGATATGAATTTTTTCATGAAATTGTTTTTCAGAAATTATTAAGGAATATGGAAATGAAAATTGATTAAAAGACTGTGGTATCAGCCTCGTATTTGGTTCCGTTGGCCGGTACAAGTCTTAAATATGTGTTAAGCGCTTTCTATAAACTTTGGTTGGAATCGGACATCATTTGACGTGTTACGGACCTAAATATCTAAAGTTGGAAGTTTATGAAGTTTGAAATGAACATGATGATCTTGAGGCTTGATTCAATGATTTTGATGTTATTTTGGCAATTTAATAGCTCGAGTAAGTTCGTAGGATGTTATTGAGTTAGTGTGTGCAATTGGTTAGGAGCCCCGAGGGATCGGGAGTGTTTGAGAGGTGTCCCAGGATGTTTTACACTTAAGAAATTGCAGAAAACCTGTTGTCTGCTGGTGTCTAATCATTTACCCTATGTGATCGCTTAGGTAGGTCTGCAATCGCATACTGTTAATCTTAAGAGGTTCAGTTTGATTTACGCGATCGCAATTACCTTTCTGTGATCACATAGTGCTAGCCTGAAGCCCTTTAATTTTTCTGTCTATGCGAACACACAGGTTGTCCGTGATTTCAATAGCCCATCTGACACTTCTATGCGATTGCAATATTAATTTCGCGATCGTAGTGGACATTTCGCCTTCCTCTAGGCAATCACATTACTTCCTTCACGATCGTATAGGGTAATTTCGCCCAATTATTAAAACGGCCAAAAACAGAACCAGTGATGGGAAAAACATAACACTTCACGAACTCTTACTTCTCCAAAGTCCTAGGGCGAATTTTACAACACTTCTTCATCAAAACCTCTTTGGGTAAGCATTATTTAACTTGTTTTCTTCAATTTCCATCATTATTATTGAAATCCTAGCCCTAAATCATTAAATCAAAGTAGAAATTATGTGTTTTGGGTAGAGTTAGGGTTTTGAGAATTTTGGGTGATTCAACCTCAATTTGTGGTCGAATCTTAAAACAAATTATATACTTGGACTCGTGGGGTTATGGGTGATTGGATTTTGGTCCGAGCCTCGAGTTTGGACCATGTTGGTTCGGTGTCTAATTTTAGTATTTTTGGAATAACGCTAGAAAATTCACATATAGGCTATAGGGTGTTGCCTTTGATCCTTTATTGATATTATGTAATTAATTATGTCTAGATATTACTGTATTGGATGTGAACACGAGGTAAGCAATAATTCAGGATTAAGTTGATTTCAAAGCTTTGAGGTAAGTGTTTGGTTTAACCCTAGCTTGAGGGAATAGGAGTTGAGTCTTGTTGCTAATTGCTATGTGATCGAGTATGATGTATATGCATGGTGACGAGTATCTGTACATTGGTGTCTAGCATGACCGTGAGTCCTTATAACGTGATTATCATGAGTTGATTGTGAATTCCATATTTATTGGAGTATTTCTATATGTTGTGAATAACATGTGAATGGTGATATGATAATTTGATTCCTAGGAGCATTGGCTAGAATTGTGATACGAATATTGAAATTATATGAAATGACTTGTTTCATTGAGGAGCATCGGCTCCAGTTGTAGAACGAATTGTGAAAGAATAAGTGATAATTTAACCTCTAGAGCATTTGCTCGAGTTGTGAAGAGAATTGTGAAGTAAAAGTGAGAAAGATAAGAGATCATTATGTTGCCCTCTTGACGCGCTATTGTTGGGTTGTTATTCCTCTGCATTGTGTTCATAACGGATACTAGGGTAGCTTAGGTTAATGTTCCCTTGTGTCGTGTGATGACTATAGTTATAGTGTAACGACCTGACCGGTTGTTTTGAGTACCAGCACTCTATTCAGTAGCCGGGGGCCATGAATAGCTTCATTTAATGTATTATGACTTGTGCGCATGGTCAGAATTGAATTTCGAGAAGTCCAGAGTTGATTTGGGAAGATAATCTCATTTCGGAAGCATAAAGTTGAAATATTGAACTAGGATTGCATTTTGAGTAAACGACCTCGAAATCGAGATCTGAAGGTTCCAGCAGGTTCGTATGATAATTTCGGACTTGGGCGTATGCCCGGTGCGGGTTTTGGATAACCCGGGAATGTTTTGGCGTTTATTGTGGAAGTTAGTATTTTGGAAGAAATTTCATAAGTTCGGGTTGAAGTGCATTTCAGTATTATCGATGTCTGTTTGGGATTCTGAGACTATGAATAGCTCCATATAGTGCTTCTAGAGTTGGGAGCGCTATCGAAAGTAAATTCAGAGGTCCGTAGACCATTTTGAAGCCATTTAGCTAAAGATAGAAAAGTTGAAGGTTTTTGCCGAGTTTGACCAGGGGGTTGACTTTTTGATATCATGGTCGGAATCAAAATCCGAAAGTTGGAGTAGGTCCGTAATGTCAAATATGATTTGCGTGCAAAATTTGAGGTCAATCGGACGTGATTTGATAGGTCTAAACATCAGAAATACAAGTTGGAAAGTTCAAAGTTCAGAAAGCTTGAATTGGGGTGTAATTTATGCATTTAGCATTCTTTGGTATGTTTTGGGACTAGTTGGTATGATTGGTTGGTGTCCCGGGGGGCCTCGGGTAGATTCCAGGTGGTTAACGGATCAAAAATTGGATATTTGGAAAACCTGGGCAGCTGGTACCTGGTATTTCCGCTTCTGCGAAAATGGGACCGCAGAAGCGGCCCGGCAGAAGCGAATGGTGGACCATAGAAGCGGTTTTGGCCAATAGTGAAGGGGACCTCAGATGCGGTAAGGCAGCCGCATAAGCGGAACCGCATCTGCTGCTGGCAAGTCGTAGGAGCGGAAGTGAGGGGTCTCATTTGAGACCGCAAATGCTCATTTATTTCTGTTGGATCGGGGCGTCGCCTCGGTATGATTTATGTATGCTTGTATTGCTGTCTGGACTTGTTTAAGTCATTACATGCCTCCCTCTAGCTCGAGATCATCTTGTTAATAATGAAACAAATCTTGAAAAATTTCCTATGAAAGAATTATATGTTTACTTGTTTCCTCTATCTGGATAAGAATTGTCACACCTCCTTTTGGCGCGCCCGCTACCCCGGGGGTAGGAGCGCAAGGGAGTTTTTCCAATTTAAGTGACAATGTTCGAAACGGGATTATTTTATTTATTTCAGAGTCGCCACTTGGAATAAATTAAGGTGTCCCAAGTCACCGATTTATTTAAATCCCGAATCGAGGAAATTTCGGCTTTTCAAATGAAGTCTGCGAACCAGAAATTCTAAATAAGGAATTCTGTTGACCTGAGGGAAGGTGTTAGGCACCCCCGGATCCCGTGATTCTAGCACGGTCGCTTCAATTATTATAAATGGCTGAAAATATCTGATTTTAAATATGTATTATAAATCATGTGCTTTTAATCAATTCTAGGCGGCTTTTATTATTATTTTTTTTTATAGGAATGTAACGTCATGAAGACATATCTCGGACCGCGTTGTGGTTAACGCACCCGTGATTGTTGACATATTTTAAACCCGTTAAGGCTCGAATTTGGGTCGCATAAATGTGTACCCGAACTTATGAAGGCAAATAGTGATTAAGGTGTGTCCTAAAGAGATATTCTAAAGCGACTACGTTTTTACCTCGTCGTATCTCTAAAAATAAAAGGAAGAAATAACAATCCTATATTAACTTTATTTTTAGAGTTCTAGAGCTAAATTGTGAATATGACTTGTTAGAATTAAAATGAACTAGATGGCCTTCATTTAACACCTACGGGCCCAAATTTAACATGAATGATAAAAATTGGGCTTGGGCCAACTTATTCTGATTCGAGCCCAACTACATGGTACTACCCACATTCTAATTTTAACATGTAAAAAAAATTGAAATTGATATTAGGGGGAAAACTATTTTTTATGAGACTAAACAGAACAAATGGCTAACTAAAGGGGGTATGAGCTACTGATTACTCAACTTTTAAACTTGATAGGCATTTAAATAGGCTATAAATGAAAGGAAACTAATCACAACAATACATGGATACTACATCGTCGGTTTTGTCTAAACTAGCATACATAGGAATGAATCCGCAGTTTTAAACTAATAAGCAATCAATATTTATTTGTACATCAATAAAAAAAAACAACTACTCAACATGATTCTAATAAGCTAAATAACTAACACATATACAACTTAACATATGGAAATATGACTAAAGTGAAAACTTTAAAACGCCATTCTTATTCATGCTTCGGACTTCGGCTACATCGTAGACCAATATAAATGTGTACATGGAAGTAGAATCGAAATGAACGAGGAATTAGCAACAGTATGCAGCAACCAGATTTGAATCAACAGTAACAGCAATAGCAACTCTTGTTCAGAAAGTCCAGGAGAAAAATAAACCAGAGACCAACAACAAAGCCGAAGGTGATTCGAAACCAAAACAGAGAATCCGGCAAACCAAGAAAAGGCTAAACAGAACAAACTTAGTGAAGAGAAACTGAGGGTGTTTATGAACGGAAACAACAAAGGTTTGATTCAAAGTGTTTGTCCAAATCTGAAATTAGTGTAAAATCAATTTCAAAGTGTTTTCAAATCTGTTTCTTTCAAAGTGTATATGAAGGAAAAAACTTTCTTCCAGATTCTAAATGTGTGTAAAATCTGCTTTACTTTCTCTGTGTTTCTATTTTTCCAGTGAATGTATCTCTCTGTCTGTGTGTGTTCACTGTTTTCCAGAGAGTGTTCTGTGAAACAGTGTGTATACTCCCAGTGAGTCTATCTGTGAGTGTGTTTTTTAACTGCCAGTGATGTATTTGTGAATCTCTCTCTCTGTGTGTTCTCAAAAAATGTGTGTCTGCCAGTGTTCTCCAGATCCTCTATTTAAAGACTAAGCTTACAATTGTTTTTTATTAAAACACTCTTCTTTACAGCTTCTATCTTCTTTCAACATGTGCACCCATTTATCTTTCATCATTCCCCATGTTTGTTATGATTTTCCAGCTCTTAAGAGCATTCAAAAGAGTTTAATAGATGCCATCATTCTCTGTCCAGTCCATTACTTATTGTCTAAACCTATTTTTAAATCAAAAGGTGTATTGGCAGCCTGTTCTTTCTGTTCAAAACATGTGAAATAATTCCCATGTGCACTACACCTTTTAGACAAACTAGCTGTTGGCTTTCAAATTTTAAGTTAAGAACTAACACAGCTATATCCAATTCAGTAACTAACTCTTAATCCATCAACAGAATCAAGCAAACAAAAGAATAGTTCAATTCAAACAAACATGAACCAATCTGCCCGGGATTCTCAAACAATAAATTCGTGAATTTAAACAACAACATTCGTTGAGTCGAATCACAATATGTGCGATTGACATTCAAACAAACGTAGGAACAGTGAATCAGGGAATCTCGGCCAATGCCGGACATGTGCTCTAATGTTCTAACAAACGAACCTACGAATCTAATCGACGACATTCAAACTGTCGATTACAACTTGTATAATCGATAACATAAAGCCGACAAACAAATTCACAATTTATAACACTTAAGCCGAGAGAATAGAAAAAAAATGAAACAAATACGAAACTAAATGTTCGACGACGCTAATCGAAACGAATATCTATCCTACAACATACACAATCAAATACGCGAAAACAGAAAATGATTGACCAAATAAAAAGGTCTTTGAGGAAGAGAGATGGAAAATTCGAAAGACAAAAAAAAAAAGACAATTCAATGAGCTAAATTATACAAGTAAACATATATTGATAAAACAATCAAACAGAACAACATGAAAGGAAAGTTACCTCGGGAAATCAGAAAGACCAATGTTCGAACTCGGCTTGCCCATTTTGAGGTCAAATAATCTTTAATCGAAGTGTTCTCAACCGAGAACAATCCGAATAAAGTCTATTGGACCCCAAAATCTTGATCAATTTGGCCAAATTCGTCATTTTAAATTTTAGGGTTCTTGAAAGGGAATTTTGGGGCTCGACCTTTTCCGGTCAGATTCGAGACGGGCCAATGGTTGTTTGGGCGTGATGGTGGTATAGAGGTGCTAGGGTGAGATTTTGGGCTCGGTTGGAGTAAGTTTTTGTTTGGCTCGAATCTTCAATCAAATATTCGAGAAGCTACATGATGATTCGAACCATATGGGTGATGGATTCATGCTCGGGGTGGTTTAATGGTTCAGGGGTGTTAGTTTGGGTGGCCGGCGACGCCGTGCCGCCGGGTTTTGGGCGTGGGGGTAGCCCGGCGGCGGTTAGGGTTCTTGGGGCGTTTGGATCGTCTCTCAGAGACGATGGGGGGGGGGAATGAGGGAGTTTACAGGGGTTTGGGTGTTTTGGGGTTAAAAATGAATGAATTAATCCGATCCGTTGGATCAAATGAATCCAACGGTTGAGATCACACGGGTAAAAATGAACCGGGCCATTTTTGGGAATAGGGTAACGGGTAAGGGGGTGTTGGACTGGGCTAAACCGTGTTTGGGCCTGGATTTGGCTAAACTTTTGGGCCTAATCCGATTTCCTCTTCTTTGATTTTTTCTTTTCTTTTGTTTTTTTCCTAATTTCTTTAATTTAATTTTCTAATTTATTAAAAATTCTAATTACACTACAAAATTAATTAAATTATAAGAAATACTAATTAAGTTATATTAACAATTAACACAATCAATTTAAACATCAATTAAATATAAATCACACAATTAGGCATTTAAATGCTAAAAAATGTAAAAGATGAATTATTTCCCTTTTTTTTTATGATTTTCGTTTTCGTAAGATAAAATTAATTACTCCTAATTTCAAACTAGATGAGAAATGTAAGCACGACATATTTTTGTGTTATTATTTTTTTATTAATTTAAACACATACAATCACGTATATACAGATGCAAACAAATACAAAAATAACACAAAAATTCACAAAAAAAAAATACACACCATAAAATAGACAATTTTTGTTCTGATTTTGTGGGAGTAATTCATGTCAGGCAAAAATCACGTGCTCACAGCTGCCCCTCTTTGCATGTAAAACTCGAAGAGTTTTCGTGCAAAGATAATGAGCTAATACGAGCGATTTTTGCCCGTCCGAGCACTCCGTGTGAAGCATTTTGAAAGAGTTTGACCGAGCCTTTGCTTCGGAGGCCTCCTACATATCCTGGGTTAAACAGGAATCAGGTCAATGTAGTTCGGGAAGTTTTGGTAGCTGGGACTACCGTGGACTGACACTTTGCTGTTACTGTTGCTATCGTTGCTGCATGTTGCTGCTTACTGCTTACTGATCTCCTTATTTACACCAAAAGAAATTAAAGCTGAACTAGCTATGCTATCAAACTACGAGTTACAAGATTCCTATCTATGATTCTCTTGAAAACTTGATCTTGAATCTTAGCCGATTTGCTGTAGACCTCGATCTGAATCTTGATGCTCAACAAGCTGTACGTGCTTGTTTATTTCTGTAACATTGAGTGAAACGGAGTCGGCGGAGCTTGTTACTTCAATCATCTTCTGAGCAATCGTGCCTTTGTTTACTCCAACATTTGAACTCTTTTCTTTTGGTTCTTTTCTTCTTTTCTTCACTCTGGATTGGTGTTCCATTTGTAGGTTATCTCGATCCTTGCGTCCCGAGGTCAAACCTATTTAGACAACAAAACAAACAAACGAACGAAATTTTTCTGCCCCAGTTTTGCTAGGAAAATTTCGTGAGTTAGTTGTGACACAGAAAGCGATTAAAAAGACTCTTTGGTCTTGGGTAAGAAAATCACAATTTCACAAATAGACGTTCCACGGCTTTCTGGCCGGGATTTTGAAGAAGAGTTTCACGGCTTTCTGGCCGGAATTCAAACAATGTCTAACGGTTTTTTGGCCGTCAGACCCTCGGTTTTTTGGCCGGGGTAAAAGTAAATGGCTCCGCAGTTTTCTGACTGGGAGATCCTCGGTTTTCTGACCGGGGATAAAAGTTTCACGGCTTTCTGGCCGGAATTCAAACAATATCTAACGGTTTTTTGGCCGTCAGATCCTCGGTTTTTTGGCCGGGGTAAAAGTAAATGGCTCCGCAGTTTTCTGACTGGGGAGATCCTCGGTTTTCTGACCGGGATAAAAGTTTCACGGCTTTCGGCCGGAATTCAAACAATATCTAACGGTTTTTTGGCCGTCAGATCCTCGGTTTTTGGCCGGGTAAAAGTAAATGGCTCCGCAGTTTTTTGACTGGGGAGATCCTCGGTTTTCTGACCGGGGATAAAAGTTTCGCGGCTTTCTGGCCGGAATTCAAACAATATCTAACGGTTTTTTGGCCGTCGGATCCTCGGTTTTTTGGCCGGGGTAAAAGTAAATGGCTCCGCAGTTTTCTGACTGGGGAGATCCTCGGTTTTCTGACCGGGATAAAAGTTTCACGGCTTTCGGCCGGAATTCAAACAATATCTAACGGTTTTTTGGTCGTCGGATCCTCGGTTTTTTGGCCGGGGTAAAAGTAAATGGCTCCGTAGTTTTTCGACTGGGGAGATCCTCGGTTTTCTGACCGGGATAAAAGTATCACGGCTTTTTGGCCGGAATTCAAATAATGTCTAACAGTTTTTTGGCTGCCAGACCCTCGCTTTTTTGGCCGGGGTTAAAATAAATGGCTCCGCAGTTTTCTGACTGGAGATCCTCGGTTTTCTGACCGGGGATAAAAGTTTTACGGCTTTCTGGCCGGAATTCAAACAATATCTAACGGTTTTTTGGTCGTCAGACCCTCGGTTTTTTGGCCGGGGTTAAAGTAAATGGCTCCGCAGTTTTCTGACTGGGAGATCCTCGGTTTTCTGACCGGGGATAAAAGTTTCACGGCTTTCTGGCCGGAAAGACCCTCGGTTTTTCTGACCGGGGTCCAAACAGATATTGGACTGATATGATTTGATTCTCTTTTTCGGAGTTTTCATTTTCTTTTCTTTCATTTTTTTTGGCCTTCTTTTAGGCATTCTTTTTAACCATCAACAAATGCATAGGATAAACCTCTAAAAAGAAACTTACCTTTTATGTGTTTTCCTTGTTCCAAAGCCATTTCAAAGCTTGTGTATTTCACTTATTCGAGTTGTACCTTCTTCTTGCACAATTAAACAGACCTGCTTTCAACAAAGAACATTTTATCAGTTGAAAAAGTGGTTGGCTTTGCGGCCTTGGTTATCTTCATTGCTTGATCGTTTCCCCATTTCCATTGAGAAGTTTGCTACCAATTGTCTTTGGGGTGACTTCCTTTCGAACCGACCGGGTTCATTCCCGGAATTCCATGGGGATTTTCCGTGTGGGTTCCATCCTTCTGCCTTATTCCGTCTCTTCTAAGACCTTAACATTTGATTTCCGTTTCCTTTCTAAACTTTTTTCTTTGGAAACAATCGATCATTACGATCCAATCGTGGATTGTAACAATACACCACTGAGGCTATTTTTTCTTTTCTTCTTTACCAGGCGGAGTCCTGTAAAACCGGTCCTGTCACCTTCCTTTGTAATAGTTTCAGAATTAAAATTAAACCGAAAGGGATTCAAAGAAGAAGAATGAATCAAAGAATGGAAAAACGTATCAAAGATAGAGGAGTCCCTTTCGAGGGAAAAAAAAAGGACTTATCTGAGGTATATGCTGACTTTAACCAACATGACATGCTCTTCGGACCAAATGCTTGATCGTCACAAAACTCCCATTTTCTTATGAACCAAAACGGGTCTATATTTCCGAGCTAAGGAGCAATGCCAGGACCTCTCGTGGTGAAACAAACTTTTCGGTTGATAGCGCCCTTTTGCGGGTTTTCGCCAATCGACCTCTCTCATTTCTCTTCTTACCATCGCCAGATAGTACTCTTTGTGAGTTTTTACCAACATGCTCTCTCATTTTGTATTTCTCTACTTCCATCGTCTTATGGTGCCCGAAGGTTTTCACCAATAAGACTCTCTCATTTTATTTCTTTTCATTCTAGGAACCTCGGATCGCAACAATGATGTTTTCACAACTTCCAACCGATCTGGAAGGACTGGTACTCGGTTTGGGTAACAAGAATTGTAGACAAAATTACAACTTTGGGATCATCTGGACGGATCTTAAACCGAATCAACAATATCATCTGCCCCAGTTTCATTTTTTGGGGAAACTGGGATTTTTGGTTTGGTGTGACTGAACCTCAGGGAGAGGTTGCCTACGTATCCTTTCGGAATCAAGTCAGAACGTAGTTCAGGAACTTTGCTTTGTTTTGTTTTGTTTTGTTTTTTTTTTGGTTTGGATTCCAAAGAGGGTAGCCAAAGAAAGGTAACCGGCTCAAAGGGTTTACAAAAGGGTTGGTAGTGTTTGGGTAGCGGGAATAAAAGCCTTCAATCATTTCGACTTGTGAGGACCTCATTGAAGCAAGTTCAGACATAATACCTTTTCACAGCATCCGCATTCACAGCCGTTTCGGGATCTTTTCCTTCCATGTCTCCCAAGTATAATGCTCCTCTTGGCAGTATCTTCCTGATGATGTATGGTCCTTTCCAATTAGGAGCGAATTTTCCTTTCGCTTCCTCATGATGTGGAAGAATGCGTCTTAAAACCAACTGACCTACTTCGAAATTTCTCGGTCGTACTTTCTTGTTGTAAGCACGAGCCATTCTTTGTTGGTACAGCTGTCCATGACAGACCGCAGCCATTCGCTTTTCATCGATCAAAGTTAATTGTTCCAAACGAGTCTTAACCCACTCGCTATCTTCAATCTCTGCTTCAACAATTGTACGAAGTGAAGGAATTTCTACCTCTGCCGGTATCACAGCTTCGGTTCCATAGACTAGCAGGTATGGAGTTGCTCCCACCGATGTGCGTACGGTAGTACGGTATCCCAATAAAGCGAACGGTAATTGTTCATGCCATTGTCTAGAACTTTGGATTGTCTTTCTCAAAATCTTCTTAATGTTTTTGTTTGCTGCTTCCACGGCACCATTGGCTTTGGGCCGATAAGGGGTGGAGTTCCTATGCGTTATTTTGAATTGCTCGCATATTTCTTCCATCAAATGACTGTTCAAATTCGCAGCATTGTCCGTGATGATAGTTGCGGGTATACCAAAACGACAGATAAGATTTGAGTGTACAAAATCCACCACAGCTTTCTTAGTGACTGATTTGAGAGTGACGGCTTCGACCCATTTTGTGAAGTAATCGATAGCCACCAATATGAATCGGTGTCCATTTGAAGCTTTTGGCTCAATCGGGCCGATGACATCCATTCCCCAAGCGACAAATGGCCACGGTGCTGACATAGGATGCAACTCAGTTGGAGGTGCATGAATCAGATCTCCATGTACCTGGCATTCATGACATTTTCGGACAAAACCGAAACAATCTTTCTCCATGGTCATCCAATAATAACCTGCTCGAAGGATTTTCTTGGCCAAGACATACCCATTCATATGAGGTCCATATACTCCTGCATGTACTTCGTGCATGATCCTTCCTGCTTCTTCGGTATCAACACATCTTAAAAGGTTAAGATCCGGGGTTCTTTTATACATGACCTCGCCGCTCAAAAAGAAACCACCTGCATGTCTCCTAATGGTCCTCTTTTGATCTCCGGTAGCATGTTCTGGGTATTCTTGCGTTTTCAGAAATCTCCTGATATCGTAATACCATGGCTTGACGCTTGGTCCTTCTTCGATTGCATTGCAATAACCGTGGCTTTCCCCGATTTGAATTTCCAAGGGATTGACATGGGCGTTGCCCGGATAAGGTAGCATTGAAGCTAAAGTGGCAAGTGCGTCAGCTAGTTCATTGTGACATCGTGGGATATACCCGAACTCTATCGATGCAAATCGCTTGCCAAGAATGTTCACGTGCTGTCGATAAGGGAGGAGTTTAACGTCTCGAGTTTCCCATTCACCTTGAGATTGTTTGATAATTAGATCTGAATCTCCCATGATTAACAAATCTTCGACACCTTGATCATGCCATGTTCATACCCATGATACAAGCTTCATACTCAGCCGTATTGTTCGTGCAAAAGAAACGGAGCCTAGCCGTGGCCGGGTAATGCTGACCAGCGGGAGAGATCAAGATTGCCCCAATCCCTACACCTTTAGCGTTTACCGCCCCATCGAAAAACATTTTCCAAGCATGACTGTCTTCCGAAACAACTTCTGTCGTATTTACCTCTTCATCGGGAAAGTAGGTATTCAATGGTTGATACTCTTCGTCGATCGGGTTCTCGGCCAAATGGTCTGCCAATGCTTGGGCCTTCATTGCCGTGCGAGTGACATAGACTATGTCAAACTCGGTGAGCAGGATTTGCCACTTTGCCAATCTTCCGGTGGGCATCGGTTTCTGGAATATGTACTTCAAAGGATCCAACCGAGTAATGAGGTGAGTCGTATGGGCTTGGAGGTAGTGTCTCAATTTCCGAGCGACCCAAGTTAAAGCACAACACGTTCTTTCCAGCAAAGTGTACTTGACCTCATAACTAGTGAATTTCTTGCTCAGGTAGTAAATCGCATGCTCTTTCTTCTCCGCCGCATCACGTTGTCCGAGAACACAACCAAAAGAGTTTTCCAAGACTGTTAAATACAAGAAAAGAGGTCTCCCTGGCTCTGGCGGGACTAAGACCGGAGGGTTTGACAAATATTCTTTGATCTTGTCAAAAGCTTCTTGGCATTCAGTTGTCCATTTGATTGCAGCGTCTTTCTTCAACAACTTGAATATGGGTTCACATGTGGAAGTCAACCGAGCGATGAACCTACTGATGTAGTTCAGTCGGCCTAGAAGACTCATTACATCTTTCTTTGTTCTGGGAGGAGGTAAATCCCGGATGGATTTTATCTTTGTGGGATCTAATTCAATACCTCTTCTACTGACTATGAAACCCAAAAGTTTACCTGACGGGACTCCAAAAGCGCATTTGGCCGGATTCGGTTTCAAATCGTACTTCCGCAACCTCTCAAAGAATTTCCTCAAGTCTCGCACATGATCGCCTTGAGTTCTGGATTTGATGATCACATCGTCCACGTACACCTCTATTTCCTGATGCATCATGTCATGGAAAATGGCAGTCATAGCTCTCATGTATGTTGCTCCTGCGTTTTTCAAGCCGAATGGCATGACTCGGTAACAGTAAGTCCCCCAAGGTGTGGTAAAAGCAATCTTCTCGGCGTCCTCTTCATCCATCAACACTTGATGATATCCCGCATAACAATCCACAAACGACTGTATCTCATGTTTGGCACAGTTATCAACAATGATGTGGATGTTCGGTAAAGGAAAGTTATCTTTAGGACTCGCTTTATTCAAATCTCGGTAGTCAACACATACTCGAGTTTTTCCGTCTTTCTTTGGCACGGGCACAACATTAGCCAACCACGTGGTGTATTGTACCACTCGGATTACCCCGTTTTCAACTGCTTAGTGATTTCTTCTTTGATTTTATCACTGATGTCAGTCTTGAACTTTCTTTGCTTCTGTTGCACTGGGCGACAGTCAGGGTAGATTGGTAATTTGTGCACCACTAGATCAGCTCCTAATCCTGGCATATCATCGTAAGACCAAGAAAACACGTCTTTAAATTCAAACAAGAGTTGGATTATTGCATCTCGTGTTTTCTCATCTGTGTGGATGCTTATCTTGGTCTCTCGGACCTCTTCATCGGTTCCCAAATTAACCGGTTCGGTGTCATTCAAGTTTGGCTTAGGTTTATTCTCGAAATGTTCCAATTCTCGATTTATTTCCCTAAAAGCCTCATCTTCATCGTATTCCGGTTCTTGGTTCATTATTTCCGGATTAGGTGGCGTGTTCGGATTTGAGCATGAGTTCCGCAAGCATGTCATGTTATTTAAAGCCGCATTATTAGGACTGAAAAGGAAGAATAAATAACAAAATTAGAAAGAGTGCAAAAGTAAGGAAATATTTATTTTATTTTCTTGGAATTTTCTGAAAACAAACAAAATTACATTGGGGAAACAAAAAAATACAAGAAAACAAAGAAAAACATCCAAGCTACATCCCGAAGTAACTTGTGATGAAGGAAAAACGACAGGACAAATCTACCAGAACTCCTGCCTGATTGGGAAGGGTGTGGCTTTCCAATTTTGCAATTTAGCTTCAGGGCCCACATACAGCACCTCAGCGGTGCTTGTTTCTTCTCCCGATTGGACCATATTAACATCATAGAGCATTTGCCTCATGGCCCCACATATGTCTTCAATTTCCTCCGCTGTAAAGACCTCGTCTTTTTCTTCTTCAATGTACCTTGGTCGGACAAAAGTTTGGTACAGATGTGGCAATGGTTGCGGCAGAACCCATCCTTTCTCCTTTCTCTTGTTGGCCCATCTTTCATCTTCAGGGGTTGGTCGAAAGCCCACTCCGAAAAACTTTTCAGCTACAGGTAAAGTTATCGGCTTCGGCACTCCTTGTAAGGACTTTCCCAAACCTTTTCCTGGCTGGAAGCCATGTTTAATCATTTCTTTCGCCACCATGATGGAGGCATTAGACAAAAAAGGTTGGGGGAGAGGGTTCCCTTCTTCGTGTTGATCCGCCAACACAATCTCGAAAGCTTGATAGACAATGTTTTTGCTTCCCGCTTCCGCTTCCAAGCAAGGGATGGATGGATCTCGATAAATTGATTGCTCATCTTCCCCGTGGACCACGATCTCTTGTCCCTTGTGCTCAAATTTCAACATCTGATGGAGGGTAGAGGGCACAGCTCCGGCCGCATGAATCCATGGTCTCCCTAGAAGAAAATTATAATAAGTGTCCATATCCAAGACTTGGAATGTCACTTCGAAGTCCACCGGGCCATAATTACATCAATCTCTCCGACAGTATCTCTTTTCACACCGTCAAAAGCTCGCACACATATATTGTTAGGCCGAATCCTTTTAGCTCCGATTCCTATGCGGCCTAAAGTGGAAAGCGGGCATATGTCTACCCCCGAACCCCCATCAACCATGACCTTCTTCATATAGTAGCCTTCGCTTTTGACAGTCAAATGCAAAGCTTTGTTGTGGGCGGCACCCTCCAAAGGCAAATCAGCTTTACTGAAGGAAATCTGATTGATCGCGAAGAATCTTTCTGTCATTCTTTCAAGTTGTTCGGATGAAGTCTCAATAGGCACGTATGCCTCATTCAAGGCTTTTAGCAAAACCTTTTGATGTTCAGTAGACTTCATTAGAAGGGACAACATCGACACTTGCTCTGGGCATTTACGCAGTTGGTCTATCACCTCATAATCAGGCATTTGCATCTTTTGAAAAAAGACCTCTGCCTCTTCAGCACTTACAAGTTTCTTTGACGGGAAACGCCTTTGTGTGGCGTTATTTACCTCCTGCGTGTTTAAGTACTTCTGTCCTAGGACACTCTCGGATGAATTTCCCGCAATCTCTTTCCCTTTTCGCGTAACAAGTGTTCGTTGGTAGCTCCAGGGTACTGCGGACGGATCTGTCATTGGTTTTTGTTGCACGCGTGCAATAACCACAGGTTCATCTGGTTTTCGGGCCACATAAGTTCCCTTTGGTACATACATTGATGTTTCTCTCTTTAAATGGAACTTCTTGGGGGCACCTATGGACAATGGTTTTTCCACTCTAACTCGTGGGAGGTAAAGGACTCCGCCCTTCTGAGACGATGCTTTCAATTCAATCGTCTTTTCGGATTTGGTTTCAAGAGCTTCAACCTTTTTCCCCATTTTCTCTTGTTTCGGGGTAGCCTCGGGACGCTCCTCTGTGTTGGCGATGGCGATTATCTCTTTCAAAGGCTGGGTCAAATTCTTTGTCGTCACAAATCATCCCAATCACCGGTCCGTTGTTGTGGGCTGGTAATGGGTTGTTTGTCACATTTGGGATGTCTTCATCTGCGAAGACGATCCTCCCTTGATTGATCAATTCTTGCACTTCCTTCTTTAACGTCCAACAATTGTCAGTACTGTGTCCTTCAACACCTGAATGATATGCACAGTATATCCCCCTCTGGTAGGCAGGAGAGTCTGGATTCTGCCTGTTCTGCGGAACAGGCTGCAATAGGTTTTCTTGCCCGAGTTTTGGGAAAAGAGTGGAATACGGCTCCCCAATTGGTGTAAAGCTCGTTTTGGGTTGCTCACGGTGGCGAGCGTTATTTGGCCGTGGATTATACTGGTTTGGGTAAGGAGGTTGGTTTCTCTGGAATGGAGGTGGATTCCTGTTGGCTGGTGGCTGCGGCCGTGCCAAAGGTTGAATGTTCATGACTGCGTAGGGTGGAGGCGGAGGAGCATAAGCCATGCCGTGATGTGGATAGTAATGTTGGGGGACCCCTGTCGGAGAATACCTGCCTTGAGGTTCGATATCTCCTGTCTTCTACCGCTGCCATAGCAGATTCTTCTTTCTTCTTGCTTCGGGGCATCCCTCCAGACCCGCCTTGAATGGCTTGGGAAGTTGCCCGAATGGCCGCTTGGCTCAAAATTCGCCCTGTTTTCAAGCCATTTTCTACCATTTCTCCGATCTTGATAGCTTCGGCGAAAGGTTTTCCCATCGCCGACATCATATTTTGAAAGTAATCGGGCTCTTGAGCTTGGAGAAAAGTCGTGACCATTTCAATTTCGTCCATGGGGGTTTCACCCTGGACGCTTGCTCTCGCCACTTGATGGCATATTCTCTGAAGCTTTCTGAGGGCTTCTTTTTAAGTTCGATAGAGAATTCCTGTCCGGCGCAATATCGATGTTGTATTGGAATTGTTTTACAAAATCTCTGGCCAGATCATCCCAGATGTGCCATCGAGATATGTCTTGATCCATATACCATTCCGATGCTATTCCGACCAAACTCTCTCCGAAGTATGCCATCAACAATTCTTCCTTGCCGCCGGCACCCCTCAATTGATTGCAGTATTTCTTCAAATGAGCAATGGGATCGCCATGTCCGTCGTACTTTTCGAACTTTGGTGTCTTAAAACCTGATGGCAAATGGACGTGCGGGAACATGCACAGATCGGCGTAAGATACACCCTTCTGTCCACTCAGACCTTGCATGTTCTTCAAACTTTGTTCCAAACTCATCATTCTTTTTGCCATCTCATCCTGCTCGGGGGTCTTTGGATTTTGGCTCGGTAGAAACTCATATCGAGGCGGCTGAGAATATGTGTTGGTTGCAACCTGGGTATGGTCCCGTGTAAGCGGTGGTGCTGGGAATGTAAAGGATGAGGAGTCGAAGAAAGGAGCATGTGTTGTGGGGTGCGTTGTGATTGGAACTGGCAACTCAATCGACGTTCTTGCAGATGTATCATGTGGTGTCACCCGAGGATGGGATGTGGAGGGTGATTCAGGAGAGGTTTGTAGCATTGGAATACCCGAACAGAGTAGGCGGGTAATTGATGGGGGTATTTGTAATACCGCTTGACCTGAGAAGAATTTCAGGGAACCCGGGGACCGGACTCGGGGGCTCTTTCCCGTTGTTCCAATCGTCCAACATCTCGAGCATGCGGCAACGCAGCATTCTATTCTCTTCCAAAGTTGCCGACTCAGTAGCCGGGATGGTTGTCAATGAGCTTTCCTCTGAAACGGGAATGGTTGCTAAAGGCATTTCTGAAGACATGTCGGCACCCTTTTTTGATCTAGTAAAATAGGAATGAGTACTTTCAGGCCGCCGAACTTTTCCTTTGGACCTTGTGAAGTACGAATGTGGTGCCAGATTACCGCAAAGTCAACCACTTTTACTAAAACCTGGAGTTTGGCAAACAAACGGTTAGTCTGAAACAACATAACAGATAAGTAATCTCACGTTGGGTGTGATGCACTTATACAGGTGATAAAGTTGCTACATGTATTCGTTTGTGATGCGTCATTCCGGTTTGTATTTTCCTTCGCTTTCATCCTTCATCGATCTTCTTTTTCTCTTAACTTCTTTCCCCCCCTTTTTTTCATTTTATTTTTATTTATTTATTTTTTAGTGATGGTCGAATCTTATGTGGATTGCCTACGTATCATGTCCCCGCATGAATCAGACCGGGCGTAGTTCGGAAACAATAGACATAAGATGAAATGTTCCTGAATTTTATTTCAACAAACTTCAAACTTGAAACACTTGCAAAATGACAACAATGGAGAAAAACTTGTAAAAGGACAAACAGACTCTAAAACAAAAGACTCTCCTAAACATGTTCCAACGCCTCAAATCTTTGCGCCCGGGGGGCGTTGTTTGGCCTTGCTGCAGTTCTTGGGGTGAGATCTTTCTGTATACTTTCCAATTCTGCCATGACTTGGTGGACACATTCCATGATTGAAGAAAAGAGGGCAGGCCGAGGTACTCGTTCGCAGTTCAAACACCTCATAGTAATGTAGTGCCCGATCTCATTGATCCTGGTTCTGATTATGTCTTTTTCTCTGAGCAGCTGCCCTATGTGCCCGTTCTTTGCCCCTAATACTTGAGAGTTGCCGGAGACATGGTCCAAGAGCCTATCTATTTGTCTTTCCATCCGTGCCATCAAGTTGTGACAACGGTCTCTATCTGCTTTAGCATCCTGGACTTGCTTGAGAGTTCGCTCTTTAAGAGTGGCATTTGCTTTTCTCAAATCAACGATGATCGCATCATAGTCTTTCTCTACTTGTTGTAGACAGAGTGCTTTATGGTGGGCCGCTCTCTTCCATTTTGTCCGGACTGCAACCAAAGCCGCTTTTGCCTTCTCCAAGTCTTCTTGTTGTTCAAAGGCTTTCCTTTCCAAATCGTTTATCAGCATCTGATCACTCCGACTCCTCCTTGACCTTTCTGCGGCCAATTGCATCTCTTGAATTTGAGTTTGGAGTGCTTCTCTTTCTTGCTCCCAACCGGCCCTTTCCCGATCGAAGTCAGCCTGTTGTATGTCCATGGCTGCTTCCAGGATTCCTTTGTCTTCTTTTAAAGTGTTGATGCAAGATTGGAAATTTTGTGCTTTTTCATGCTCAACCTCCCTAACTCTGGCTTCTATTTCTCTCTCCCAATCGACGGCATACTTCACTGACCTTTCTGACCTTTGCTCTGGTATTGGTTGGTTGTGGAACCATTCAAGATAAGCGAGACTCACTTCTCCCCGTTCCCGATCGGCAACCATCTCGTTGATGTCGGAGAGTCGACTACCGAACCATACCTTCTGTGCATAAGCCTCCCTCGGGGTCTCTTCTGTCACAAATTCCCATACAAATGATCGCATATCCTCAATTGGGGCCCTTTTCGGTTCTCTTCCCAACTGTCGCATGACACGTAGCGGGGCATATGGTTGGAAACCCCTGAAACCCATTAGTATGTAGAATGGGCGGTATGTCGACATATGCATGATTTTGGCGGAAGGGAACCAATAATAATTCCAGGTAAGTTGATCTGCTCTCAAAGAGTTGAGAAGTTCTTGCCAAGTCCTCAAGTCTTCCGGAAGGTTACAACGGGCGGCTCTGTTTGTATGACAGCGAATATAATTCAGCCAATCTGCTTTGAAGTTTATCACAATCGGGTGATGATAGAGATGTTCTATAAACCACATTTGTAATAAGATATTGCAGCCTTCAAAATAATCTTGTCCTTCTTGGCACCGAGTTAAGGCCCGGAAGATGTCTCCTAGTATCATCGGAAGAACAGTGTGTTCCTCGTTGCTCTGTAGATATGAGACCACTGCAGCTAAACGGATTCTGATGCGTCCGCCACGTTCGGGAAAAACCATGGTTCCCAAAAAGCGATCATAAAAGCATAGATTCTTAAATCTCCCCAGGCGTCATAATTTAGCTGGTTAACAAATTCAACGTTTGAGAATTTCTCAAACCCTTCCTTATCACCAAATCTGTCGTAGAGATAATCTAGTGGCACCCAACCGTTCTCCGGACAACCGAGGGGAACCCGCCGGAGACATAGCTTTTTCAAGAAGTTATTCACACTCATCTGCCTAGGAGCTGCAGGTCTCATCTTGTGCAAATCTCTTCCGAGCCCTGTGAGTCCGCCCAATTCTTCCAAAGTGGGTGTCATTTCACAATCTCGGAATTTGAACACATTGCTTGTTGAGTCCCAAAAACTTACTAAAGCTCTGATCACATTTTTATCCGGTTTCATCATCATGATGTCCGGAAGAAACTTGAGGTGCTTGTGAACTTGATTTCTTTCCCAAGCTGAAAAACTAGTCCACCATTTACGGAGCCGATCTGGGGTTTTGTCCTGGACCATGAACATAGGTGGCATTTCTTCTCTCACCCTTTTCTGGCCGATTCGTTGCGAGGAAGTCATGCTGATCCTAGAAAAGATAAAAAATGTATTTAAGATTTTTTTTTTTATTATTATTATATATAAAAACGAATCTTGTTAATACGGCCTTTCAGCACTTGAAGAAGATTTGAAGGCTGTATAACAGGATACTAGTGTGATGTCTATATTCCGTTTTGCGAAATTAGTCCTCCGGCACCCTTTTTGAGGCGTTTGGCTATTTTCGTAAAATTTCCTAACTCTCGACTAAGAACAAAAATCCTAATTCTAATATTTTTTTTTATTATTGTTTTCCTTAAAAAAATCAGTATTAGTTGAGCCCGATATGGGTTGCCTACGTATCTCATGTTTGGTGAGAATCAAACTTGCGTAGTTCGAAAATAAAAGAACTAAATCATTTTAAGAAAAGAAAACGAACTATTTTTAAACAGCATTTCTAAAACAAATTATTTTCAAAGGAACTAAGAAAATTTATTTGGAAATTTATTTTTGCATTTTTCAGAATTTATTTTTAAAGAACTAACTATTTTCGTAAAATTAAGAGAATTTATTTGGAAATTTTTTTTTTTGCATTTTCTTTTTCAGAATATTTAAAGAACTAACTATTTTCGTAAAATTAAGAAAATTTATTTGAAGTTTTTGCATTTTTCAGAAATTATTTTCAAAGAACTAACTATTTTCATAAAATTAAGAAAATTTAGTTTGAATTTTTTTTTTTTTTTTTTTTTTGCATTTTTTCAGAATTTATTTTCAAAGAACTAACTATTTTCATAAAATTATTTTAACTATATACCCTGACGTTTTCCACTTCTTCCTCTTTTTAACAAACCGGTCGGCATGTAAGATCGAAACAAATAAATGCACACAAAAAGATGCAACAAGTTGGTCTTTTTGTTTCGGGTACACCTGTCCTAAACAGGCCCAACCCCTGTGTTGAGCCTCCTAAGTCAAATATGCATATGATGCAAATAAACGTTCCTATCGGGGATCCGGCATAAGGTCTTGTTATTCTAAGTCATCATCCTGTTGGAAAAGTGTCTAGACTGGCTTTAACTCGAGCGGACAACTCGAGCCGAAGAGTGTCGGTGCACCGGTAGCATGGCTTTCCGGCTTAATTGACAAAACTCTCCGCCTAAACATGTGTGACTACAAAATCCTTCACCGGGTGCCAAGCACCACGACTATCTTGAGAAAAACGGGCTATGTCCAGCAAATGCCCGGTATTGTATTTCAGAAGACTCAAAAAAGAGAAAAAAAATGGGTATCGGCACAATTTATATACAGTTCACGAAATATCAAAGCGGTAAAGCAACATTTAGCATATAAAATATAAACATGTAATAAAATCAGATAATAAATAAGCCAAATAAAATAATTATTCAAAGCTCGAATTCTTAAACCCCGAACCGGTAGTCCTGAGTTTTATTCCCCAGCAGAGTCGCCAGAGCTGTCACACCTCCTTTTGGCGCGCCCTTACCCCGGAGGGTAGATGCGCGAGGGAGTTTTTCCAATTTAAGTGACAATATTCGAAACGGGATTATTTTATTTATTTCAGAGTCGCCACTTGGAATAAATTAAGGTGTCCCAAGTCACCGATTTATTTAAATCCCGAATCGAGGAAATTTCAACTTTTCAAATGAAGTCTGCGAACCAGAGATTCTAAGTAAGGAATTCTGTTGACCCGAGGGAAGGTGTTAGGCACCCCCGGATCCCGTGGTTCTAGCACGGTCGCTTCAATTATTATAAATGGCTGAAAATATCTGATTTTAAATATGTATTATAAATCATGTGCTTTTAATCAATTCTAGGCGGCTTTTCTTATTATTTTTTTTTATAGGAATGTAACGTCATGAAGACATATCTCGGACCGCGTTGTGGTTAACGCACCCGTGATTGTTGACATATTTTAAACCCGTTAAGGCTCGAATTTGGGTCACATAAATGTGTACCCGAACTTATGAAGGCAAATAGTGATTAAGGTGTGTCCTAAAGAGATATTCTAAAGCGACTACGTTTTTACCTCGTCGTATCTCTAAAAATAAAAGGAGGAAATAACAATCCTATATTAACTTTATTTTTAGAGTTCTAGAGCTAAATTGTGAATATGACTTGTTAGAATTAAAATGAACTAGATGGCCTTCATTTAACACCTACGGGCCCAAATTTAACATGAATGATACAAATTGGGCTTGGGCCAACTTATTCTGATTCGAGCCCAACTACATGGTACTACCCACATTCTAATTTTAACATGTAAAAAAAATTGAAATTGATATTAGGGGGGAAACTATTTTCTATGAGACTAAACAGAACAAATGGCTAACTAAAGGGGGCATGAGCTACTGATTACTCAACTTTTAAACTTGATAGGCATTTAAATAGGCTATAAATGAAAGGAAACTAATCACAACAATACATGGATACTACATCATAGGTTTTGTCTAAACTAGCATACATAGGAATGAATCCGCAGTTTTAAACTAATAAGCAATCAATATTTATTTGTACATCAATAAAAAAAACAACTACTCAACATGATTCTAATAAGCTAAATAACTAACACATATACAACTTAACATATGGAAATATGACTAAAGTGAAAACTTTAAAACGCCATTCTTATTCATGCTTCGGACTTCGGCTACATCGTAGACCAATATAAATGTGTACCTGGAAGTAGAATCGAAATGAACGAGGAATTAGCAACAGTATGCAGCAACCAGATTTGAATCAACAGTAACAGCAATAGCAACTCTTGTTCAGAAAGTCCAGGAGAAAAATAAACCAGAGACCAACAACAAAGCCGAAGGTGATTCGAAACCAAAACAGAGAATCCGGCAAACCAAGAAAAGGCTAAACAGAACAAACTTAGTGAAGAGAAACTGAGGGTGTTTATGAACGAAAACAACAAAGGTTTGATTCAAAGTGTTTGTCCAAATCTGAAATTAGTGTAAAATCAGTTTCAAAGTGTTTTCAAATCTGTTTCTTTCAAAGTGTATATGAAGGAAAAAACTTTCTTCCAGATTCTAAATGTGTGTAAAATCTGCTTTACTCTCTCTGTGTTTCTATTTTTCCAGTGAATGTATCTCTCTGTCTGTGTGTGTTCACTGTTTTCCAGAGAGTGTTCTGTGAAACAGTGTGTATACTCCCAGTGAGTCTATCTGTGAGTGTGTTTTTTAAATGCCAGTGATGTATTTGTGAATCTCTCTCTCTGTGTGTTCTCAAAAAATGTGTGTCTGCCAGTGTTCTCCAGATCCTCTATTTAAAGACTAAGCTTACAATTTTTTTTTATTAAAACACTCTTCTTTACAGCTTCTATCTTTTTTCAACATGTGCACCCATTTATCTTTCATCATTCCCCCATGTTTGTTATGATTTTCCAGCTCTTAAGAGCATTCAAAAGAGTTTAATAGATGCCATCATTCTCTGTCCAGTCCATTACTTATTGTCTAAACCCATTTTTAAATCAAAAGGTGTATTGGCAGCCTGTTCTTTCTGTTCAAAACATGTGAAATAATTCCCATGTGCACTACACCTTTTAGACAAACTAGTTGTTGGCTTTCAAATTTTAAGTTAAGAACTAACACAGCTATATCCAATTCAGTAACTAACTCTTAATCCATCAACAGAATCAAGCAAACAAAAGAATAGTTCAATTCAAACAAACATGAACCAATCTGCCCGGGATTCTCAAACAATAAATTCGTGAATTTAAACAACAACATTCGTTGAGTCGAATCACAATATGTGCGATTGACATTCAAACAAACGCAGGAACAGTGAATCAGGGAATCTCGGCCAATGCCGGAGTTGTGCTCTAATGTTCTAACAAACGAACCTACGAATCTAATCGACGACATTCAAACTGTCGATTACAACTTCTATAATCGATAACATAAAGCCGACAAACAAATTCACAATTTATAACACTTAAGCCGAGAGAAAAGAAAAAAAATGAAACAAATACGAAACTAAATGTTCGACGACGCTAATCGAAACGAATATCTATCCTACAACATACACAATCAAATACGCGAAAACAGAAAATGATTGACCAAATAAAAAGGTCTTTGAGGAAGAGAGATGGAAAATTCGAAAGACAAAAAAAAAATAAGACAATTCAATGAGCTAAATTATACAAGTAAACATATATTGATAAAACAATCAAACAGAACAACATGAAAGGAAAGTTACCTCGGGAAATCAGAAAGACCAATGTTCGAACTCGGCTTGCCCATTTTGAGGTCAAATAATCTTTAATCGAAGTGTTCTCAACCGAGAACAATCCGAATAAAGTCTATTGGACCCCAAAATCTTGATCAATTTGGCCAAATTCGTCATTTTAAATTTTAGGGTTCTTGAAAGGGAATTTTGGGGCTCGACCTTTTCCGGTCAGATTCGAGACGGGCCAATGGTTGTTTGGGCGTGATGGTGGTATGGAGGTGCTAGGGTGAGATTTTGGGCTCGGTTGGAGTAAGTTTTTGTTTGGCTCGAATCTTCAATCAAATATTCGAGAAGCTACAGGATGATTCGAACCATATGGGTGATGGATTCATGCTCAGGGTGGTTTAATGGTTCAGGGGTGTTAGTTTGGGTGGCCGGCGACGCCGTGCCGCCGGGTTTTGGGCGTGGGGGTAGCCCGGCGGCGGCTAGGGTTCTTGGGGCGTTTGGATCGTCTCTCAGAGACGATGGGGGGGGGGAATGAGGGAGTTTACAGGGGTTTGGGTGTTTTGGGGTTAAAAATGAATGAATTAATCCGAACCGTTGGATCAAATGAATCCAACGGTTGAGATCACACGGGTAAAAATGAACCGGGCCATTTTTGGGAATAGGGTAACGGGTAAGGGGGTGTTGGACTGGGCTAAACCGTGTTTGGGCCTGGATTTGGCTAAACTTTTGGGCCTAATCCGATTTCCTCTTCTTTGATTTTTTCTTTTCTTTTGTTTTTTTCGTAATTTCTTTAATTTAATTTTCTAATTTATTAAAAATTCTAATTACACTACAAAATTAATTAAATTATAAGAAATACTAATTAAGTTATATTAACAATTAACACAATCAATTTAAACATCAATTAAATATAAATCACACAATTAGGCATTTAAATGCTAAAAAATGTAAAAGATGAATTATTTCCCTTTTTTTTATGATTTTCGTTTTCGTAAGATAAAATTAATTACTCCTAATTTCAAACTAGATGAGAAATGTAAGCACGACATATTTTTGTGTTATTATTTTTTTATTAATTTAAACACATACAATCACGTATATACAGATGCAAACAAATACAAAAATAACACAAAAATTCACAAAAAAAAATACACACCATAAAATAGACAATTTTTGTTCTGATTTTGTGGGAGTAATTCATGTTAGGCAAAAATCACGTGCTCACAAGAATCATGATAGAAAATAAATCCATTGTTTGATATGTATATTGTGAGCACGTGATTTTTGCCCTATATGAGAATTACTCCAAAAAATTTAAAATAAAAGAGTTTTATGTTGTTTGCAATATTTGTGGATTTTATGTTATTTTTCTCCTTTTTTTTGCGTTTGTGTGTCCATGTTTATTCGCTTAAATAAATAAAAAATACAAAAATATATTGCATTTGTATATAAAATTCAATCTTGCAATTAAGAGCAATTAAGTTTATTTTATGAAAATGAAAAATCACTAAATAATGTATTTTTTGCATTTTTACCATTTAATGTCCAAACATGTGATTTTATTTTTATTTGGTATTTAATTATGTGTGTTAATTATTAGTAGAAAGTTAATTTGATTATTTGTAATCTAATCTAGGATTTTAATGTGTTAACATTAGAAATAGATAGAAAATTGGACTCGGACCAAATTTGACCATACCCAGGCCCAGTTCAGCTCCCTGTACCCGGTCCGGCCAAGTCAGCCCAAGGGTCCATTCGAAAACGACGTAGTTTTGGTTTAGTTGATCAGGACCGTTAATTTTAATGGATCAACGGACAAGATCATCTCTCCTTACCCACGTTTGGATCCGACCCGTCTCAACCAGAGACCCACCGGCCTCACTTAGTCCATACGCCATCGTTTCCATCTAGTTGCCCAATCCAGGCCATTGATCTTATTTGATCAAACGGCCAGGATCTATTCTCCTTCAGGATGTATAAACTCAAACCTTGACCCACCCCCAAGAAAAATACCCCACCTTCCTCGTCTCTATACCCTCAGAGACCAGCCCCCATCCTTCGTCTTATACTGCCCTACTCGGCCCACTGAAAATGGCCTCATGGCAGTTCCGGTGGTCCAAACAGCTCTAAATTTACGTCGTCCCTTCACCTCGACCTTCCCAGTCCCATGCTACCATCCATTTCCTTCAATTCCAGGCCCAACCCTTTGAATATTCGAAAAAACCGAACGACTTTTCCGGCGATACCTCCGATGAATACCAAAATTATACCCCTGAACCACCATCACCTCCTCATACCAATTACCCAAACACCTTGTCTCCAATATGCCAAGAGATTGTCGAATATCGATTTAAGTTGAAGAACCCTAGCGCCGCCCTAAAAATCCCCCGTGGCATCGCCGCCTCCAAAACCTCCCAAACTCACACCAAGCCTCCCATTGACCTCCCTCACAACCTAATCAACATTATTTTGGTTCAAATATAACCAGAAAGACTCGAACTCCAAATCATTCGTTTGAACCCTAAAAAAGCTAAAATTTGGCGTCTGTCCAATTCAAGGGAAATTGAGGTTCAATAGACCTTAGTTTAGGTATTCTCAACTAAGAATGCCCCGAGTAAGGTCCATTTGACCTAAAAAAAGGGGTCAAGGCCGATTCAAGCCTGGGTCATATGTGTTCTTTAAATGTGGGAGCTACTTCTTCTTCTCCCTATTTTTTGCGTGCTTAATTCTTATCAGCTACACGTTTAGTATAGTTTATTTAATTTTCTTTCATTTCTGCTCATCTCTGTCAGACCTTTTTATTTGGTCGAATTTTTTTTCTTTTTGTTTTAGGTATATGTTGTAAATTATAAAATCAATGTTAATAGATTCGTCGATTAATTAGTTTCCTTATAACCCCTGTTTGGTTTTTCAACACCACTCGAATCACTTGTTGGCCTGTTTATACTGATCAATTGTTTTTAATTGTTAAATATTATAGCATATATAGTCGATAAAATACATATCATAAAGTAGCTCTTCAGGTTTGATTGCTAGAATAGCCTGGCCATAAAGTAAAGTTTTCTCCCAGTTGGTTATCCGTTTGGCCTCTTTCTGTGTTAATCTTATGTTGTAAAGTCTGATAATGGATCTAGTTGATATCCAATTTTGATTAGCATTATCAATTCATTTCATATAGTACCATGTTTCATGAATTGAATTGAATGTTGTTGCTATTGTTTAAGTTGTTCTGATATGAACCCCGATTTTTTTGAATTGTCCTAATCCTACGAGTACAACTTTAGTCATTCAGTTGATATGAGAAGTGGTTATAGTTGTTGGGGGGGACCTGGAATAGATTGAAGGGTAATAACATGGGGGTAAATTGGGTAACAGAGGATTAGCAATAATTAAGGGCTGCTAAAGGATTGAATAAGACAAAGATAAGTGGGATTATATAGTAGAGAGACAACTAATAGTGGAAAATGCTTTTTACTGATTTTAAGGGTTAAAGATAAGTTAATTGATTGCCCATTAAGGCTGAAAATCAGGAGAAAATGTGTCTTCAACTTATATAAAAGAGAGACAGGGGACACACATAAAAGGGGCAGAATAGAAGAGGAGAATTCTGAAAGATAGAGAGAATTGAAAGAGCTAAAAAGAATCACAGTCCTTCTCCTTGGAAAGATTTTGAGAGAGTTGATGAGTCTGAGAGGACATCTTTGTGAGCAGAAAGGGGAAATAAGAGGAGGTCTTCATATTCTGAGAACTAAAAGAAAAACACTTAAGAAAACAAGAAAGCCAAGAATTCAAAAAGGGACTTTATGAGAGTTTGGGATAGATAAAAATAGAGCTTAGAAAGGGGATTTCATTTTCAACATTCTGTAGGTTTCATAACCAATTTTGAGTGTGTTTTTGTTCCATCGTGGTTGAGAATGGTTTCTGGTTTGATCTCGAGTAGTTTGGAGTTTGATTGAGTTAGGTTTGATTGAGCTTTTGGTTTGCGGAAGTGGTTCAGTAGCTTACTGATTTACTTTTAGTTCAACACAAGTTTCAATTGGGTATATTTGGGATTGATTATTGCTGTTAGTTTTCAACCTCTTCTGGGTTTTTTTTTTCAATTTGAGTTAAATTGCTGCTGGGAATTGCTATTGATGTGTTGTATTGCTGCTGCTGATCAATCCTTATTTCTTCTTGTACTTCTAATACCAGGTACACATTCTCGGTTGAGTTGATGTAGCTCTTTTGGTTTCAAATACTAAAACGAAATGCTTCTCCTGAAACATGTGTGTTCAAGCTACCATTAGTAGAGCAAATGTTAGATAACTTGTACCTGCTTGGTTTTACTTTTGATTTTTGTAATTGGACTTAAAACTGGGCTATATAACAGGAATTGTATTCGACTGTATAGATTTTATCTTTCATATTCATTCCATGTAACTAAAAATAGGTTCAAATGGTTTTGTACATCAACCTGGTATTCAATAGTTATGTTATGAAATCACAAGGCCTTTGAGTGACTAATGTCTGTTCAAAGTAATCCGACAATATTGTTCAATCTTTTCATGTATAGTGCTAAACAAAGTCACACAATCAAGTTGTTTTATCTGGATCATGTTTTCCAGTTTAATTGTCATCATTAGTAGTAGTTGGTAATTCACTAACAGATAAAGAAATAAGGAAACTTGAACTTTAGAAGTGAAAACCAAATCTGATCGAATTATATATCAAACTTCTCTATTTAATTATTAGTTAGATGATTAGGTTTAACGAGGTCTGAAATACGTTGCATAACCGTTTGGGATGGGAAAACCAGTATCAGTTTTATTTGTAATTGATTGTTAAACAGGCGTCGATTTGAATGAATGTTACTTATCTAGCGTAAAAATCTGTTTGATAACTTCAGGCCTCTAGGCGTCCGTTTAAGGCTCTATTTGAGTTTAATTGTATCTCGCCCTTGCTGGGCTAAATTTTTTGTCTTTAAAGGAATTGTTGAGTAAAGATACATAGTCTAACAATATAAGTTTGGGCTTCGAGTTAGGTAGCAGGTTCAAATTGAGAGGGTTCCTCCTCTCTTTTTTTTTTTTTTGAATTCAGACTTCAACTCGAGGTCCGAATTTCTAATTAGTAATTAATTAGGATTTTTTTTCTTATTATTAGAGACAAAAAAAATAGAAAAATCATAGTCACTTTAGGATATCCTTAAATAAAGAATGAGATGAGCCTCTCCAAATAAAACGCATAAATTGCGGGGCCCTCATAAGTGTATATATAAAAATACTTAGACTTCGAGATATGCCATTTTAATGAATTTCACGGCCTTCTCAAAATAATAACACGTTAGCCGCTTTAAGCGCGTATTTTCCTAAATTCGGGTCCACATTTATGTGACCCAAATCCAAATTTGAACAAAGTTGAAATGTGTTGATAATCACAGGTACATTGATTGTCACGTGGTTTGAGATGCATTTTCATGATGTTGCAATTATTTTTGTTTAAATAATGAATAATAATATTAAAAGTAGTTAAAGATTAAAATTTGCACATTAGTTAAAGCATGGAATAAATCAGATAAATAAGCCGAATATGACAGTTGAGTGACCGTACTAGAACCACAAAATTCGGAAATGCCAAACACCTTCTCCCGGGTTAACAGAATTCCTTATCCGGATTTTTGGTGTGCAGACTATGAAACAGAGTCATTCTTTTCCTCGATTTGAGATTCAACCGGTTATTTGGGACACCATAAATTTCCCAAGTGGTGACTCTGAACTAAAATAAATAAATACCGTTTTGATTGTCCCTTAATTGGAAAAACTCCGTCGCGCCCTCGCGGGTAGCGGCAAAAAGAGGTGTGACAGCTCTGGCGACTCTGCTGGGGATATATGACCCAGAACCACTGGTTCAGGGTTAGAAATTCGAGCTTGAAATAATTGTTGTATTTGGCTTCCTTTATTATCTGATATTTATTACATTTTTGGATTTAATGTGCAAATTGCCGCTTTCTACCGCTTTGATATTGTTGAACCGTATTATAAATTGTCTTATTGCACACCCCTCTTAGTCTTCTGAATACAACCTCGAAAATCGCTGATACGCTCCCCATTCTTTGTTGAGATAAAGCCGATGGGCCTGGGCTCTCGGTGAAGGATTATCAGTCACTCATATTTAAGAACGAGAAAGGTCCAGTAGCTAAAGCCAGAAAAGCATTGCTCCCGGTACGCTACCCCTTCCCAACTAGAGTTGTCCGCTCGTTTTATGGCCAGTCTACATGCTCCTAACACCCAAGGCAGTAAAACCTAGTATGACAAGACTTCATGTCGAATCCCTAGTAGGAACGTTTATTTGAATCATGTGGATTTCACTTAGGGGACTCAACACAGGGGTTGGGTCCATCTAGGACAAGCAACCTGAAGTAAAAAGACCATCCTGCTGCATCATGTTTGTTTTATGCATTTATTTCCTTCAGACATGTATGCTGACCGGCTTAAATATAGGGAAAATTTGAAATTTTTTTTAGCAGTGTATAGTATTAATTACATGTTTTTATAAAATCAATTTTCAAATAGTGGCGAGACTCTATCAAAAGTTTGAAAAAAAAGAAAAAAAAGAGTCGTTTGATTTATTTAAAAAAAAGTCGTGTTTTAAAAATAATTCGTGTAATTAGGCAAACTACGCCGGTTTGATTCTCACAGGATGTGGGATACGTAGGCAACCCTCATCGGGTCCAACTACCATTTTACAAAAATAACCAAACAATTTTGATTTTTAGAGTCGGGCTAGACTATTTGTCGAGAATAGTGAAATGTTCCCTAAAGGGACGCCGGACGGTTAATTTTACGCAAATAGCCACTTTGGTCATTATTGGATTTTTAACCAAATTAGCCCTTAACCCTTGAGGCTCTGAAAGGTTGTAACCGTAATGGCAGATTGTGTTTTTGAAAAGTAATTTTTTGTGTACGTCGAGTGAGGCCATTTTGACAAAATAGCTCAATGTTTCCGAAAGCGACACCGGAAGGCTGACTTTGCATAAACGGCCACTTTCGGTCACTTTTAGACGGTTGACTCGCACAACATTAAAATTTTCGTCCTCGAGGCGCTAAAAGGCCGTGTTTACGATACCAGTTTAAATTTTTATGAGCAAGTTTGTGAAGTGTCAGTGAAATAATCTTCTCGGCCTTAAAATTCATGTGAATTAGGAAAGGGCCTCATTTTCAAAAATAGTCACTTATTTAAAATTGACATATAAGGGAAGGAATTTGTCCGTGTGTTTTTGAATTTTCTTTGGTGGATTGTTTGGTGTCATTTCCTTGAAGTTAAGATCTGAACCCGACCTCATAACTTTATTCGTATAGATGCAGTATGGATTCAGTTAGTGAAAGACCTGAAAAGAGGCTGAGAGATGAGGAGCGCTCATCGTTCAAAATTGTCGACGAAGTGCCGAGGTTATTGGAGCAGTGCTGGAACAACATGGATGGGTTTAAGCAAGGAAAGATCATAGATCATTTGAAATACTTGGTTAATATCATGGAGATTGAGCCCAAACGGGAAGTCCTCGAAGCTTTGGTTCATTTCTAGGACCCAAAGAATTATGTATTTCGTCTCAATGGTTTCGAAATGACTCCTACCTTGGAGGAATTCGTTGGATATACGGATCTGGGGGGTAAAGGTCGAACAAAAAGGCTTTTGGCTCCGAGGGACGTTACTGCTACTAAGTTCCTTGAGCAGATGTCGATCAGCCACACCGAGATAGCACATGTGGCGCAAGGTCAAGTCCACCTAAATTTCTTATATGACAGGTATGGGCATGGAGGGGGATTCTCAAAGTATGTGTATAAGCTGATTAACAAACAAGACCAACACACATGGAGAGGTCATGGACTAAAAACATTCATTTTAGCTTTTTGGGGTGCATGGTCTTCCCGAGAGAGGATCGGAAGATGAACTTTCGTTTATCTGGGGTAGTCACAACCATGATGAAAAGGAAGGATTCCTCGATTCTTCCAGTGGTGTTAGCAGATATCTTTCCTACTCCATATGTGGTTCATGGATCATCTTTTTCATCGTCCTTATCAGGTAAACCACCGTACTTGCTGGGGTAATAATATTCGCCGGTATAATACCATATTGAAGAGGGAGTTAGAGATCTGCATTTTTCCAGAAAGTATGAATGATTGGAAAGAATATCTTCACTCCCTAACAGATGACCAGATCACATGGAATTATCCTTGGTTCACTGCAGAACATGTCATCTACAAGTCATCTTGCCATCCATTTTTTATCTTGATGGGGCTTCAAGGTTATCAAACATATGTCCCCATGAGAGTTCTACGTCAGTTAGGTCACAAACAATTAGTGCCCCCGGTGGAGGCTATGGGAAATTTTATCTGGGAAGCAATATCAGAGGATCCCATACGCGAAAATTGTGCTCAACGTGTTTGGAATGACACTAAGATACTCGAGCGTGGCACTATGGTGGTAGACCGAGAAAGGGGTGAATTGAATCCTTCTTATCTCGAATGGTTCTATAATCAAGATGCTCTCACAGATAGACCCGGGACAGTCCTAAGGAGCACCGCAGAATGGGAAGTCGAGATTCAAAGTAGAGTTGGGTTGGCTACTGAAGAAATAAATAGGGTTATGAATCTGATCTTGGAGCACTACAAGAAGAGCTCGGCATTGTTAAAATAGACAGGGATCTACTTTATGACGCCTTTGAGAAAGAGAAGGCTCAATGGGCACGAGAAAGGCAAGCACTCAAGTCTCAGATCCAAAAGAAGAACATAGTCACAACCGCTTAGCAATAAGAAGAGGGAGAAGCTCAATTCAGGGTAATCCGTGATCATGAACACAGAAGCTACGTTCCGCTAATCGAAAGTTTGCGGGACCAATTAAAAGAAGTTGAATCAAGCAAAGAGAGCTTAATCGCGGAGTTTGAAGTAGAAAGACACCACTACCAGAATTTGACCAATCGGTTGGAGGGGGAGTACCTAGAAGTTTGGTGCCTCAGGGATATATCCTTGGACCGCGAACGTGATGCACTGGATCTAGCTGAGTCCTATGGTCAACAAAATCAAGATCTGCATAGGGCCTAGGAACACGTCAAAGGATAAATCGTCGAGGTAGCCACCTACACCGCAAGAGCATGCAAAAATTGTCAAGGAATGACACCCGAAAAATTTGCAGAAGTATCATTGAGCGTGGCTCGTCATATATCTACAAATTTGGAGAGGATATACCACAATGTTAGGGGTCATCCACTAGAAAAAAAGTCTTGATTACAGCAAAGCTGGTGGAATCTACGGCAGAGATCAAAGTCGTCTTCTAGTCCTCATTTCTTTTGTTATTATGTTTGTTTGTTTTGAGGCTGTAAAAGTTGTCTTGATGGTTGCAGTCATGTTATTTTTTTCTTTTAGCCTGAAGGTTTGTTCAAGTCATGTTAATGCACTCTTGTCTTTGAGTCTTGTACTAAAAGAAATTTGAAAATCAGCAAAAAAAGTTTTGTTTAGAACTAAATGGTGAAAAGTTTATTACACGAACTACGCTGGGTCTGATTCATGCGGGGACATGATACGTAGGCAGTCTACATATGTTTCGACCACTGTTTATAGTAAAAAGGGGAAAGTAAATAAAAGAAGTGAGGGAAATAATGGAGGGGCATAGAAACACTTGAAAATGATAAGCCGGGATGACGCATGCAGTCTGAGCAAAAGCATAATAAAAATGGTTTACTGCATAAAGACATTGCATCCCCAATGTGCGTTTACTATATCTGTTGAAATTCTAACACTACCAAGTTTGTTGTTTTTCCAATCACAATACCAGTTAGTTGTTAGAAGTGTACTGGCATCGCACAGAAATCAGACAAGATCAAAGGGTCCTATACCTAAAAGTATGAATGGGTCAGACCGCAGCATTGAGTCAGAAAAGGCGATGAGCCAAATGCTCAAAGAGGCCTTAGAAAAAAATGAAAAAAATGCAATTGGAGATGAACGAAATGCAGTTGGCACTGGCCAAAGCACAAAAGGGCCCTGAGGCACCCGCTACTCCTACCCTCCCGCCAGGACATACCCCAGAATACCTTTCTCCCGGTCCCTCAACAAGCTTCCCAGGCCATCATTACTACCAGGGAAGGGACACTTATGACCCCCAAGCTCCACCACACAATCAAAACCCTCCTCCACCAAATGTCTCTATCTTTATGGCACCCCCCCCAGCTCTATTGCACATATCATCAAGTGAGCCATTATTTTAGGTTCACGACACTCAATATAACCCCCCTAATCCCACGTTCAGGGTACCCGAACCACCCACTTATACTCCTCCCTTTGAGGTCCCGGCAAAAAAGCCGGCCGAAAGTCCAGAGCATGATGAGATGATGCGGAAAGTCAAAAGCCTGGAGCAGTCCTTCAGAAGTATGCACGGGATGGGAAATCAGGTTAGTGTGGCTTATAAATATTTATGGCCTTTCCCCGACGTACAACTACCAATGGGGTTTAAGATGCCCAAATTTGATCTGTACGAAGGGCATTGTGATCCCATATCTTATCTGCGAGAATTTTGTAGTAAGATGAGGGGAGCAGGTGGAAAAGATGAGCTACTGATAGCTTATTTCAGATAGAGTTTGAGCGGGTCTGCCTTAGAATGGTACACAAGGCAAGATCCAAGCATGTGGTATACTTGGGATGATTTGGCGCAGGCTTTCGGCGGGCATTTTCAATATAACCTGGATATAGTGCCTGACCGTCTCACATTATCGAAGCTTGAGAAGAAACCAGGGGAGAGCTTCAGGGAATTTGGATTTCGTTGAAGAGAACATGCAGCAAGAGTTGATCCTCCGATGAGAGAGGGAGAGATGGTAGATTACTTTCTACAAACTCTCGAGCCAAACTACGTTGGTCACTTGGTGACCTCAGTGGGAAAATCCTTCAACAAAGTGGTAAAGATGGGGGGCATGATAGAAGGAGGTCTCAAGACCAACAAAATATTGAGTTATTCAGCGATCAAGGCAACAACACATGCCATTCAGAGTGGCACGAGAGGTGCGCTCGGGAAAAAGAAAAGAGAGGATGTCACAATGATAGAGGCTGGAAATTGGTCTAGATCCAGAGGTCCTTCCCCCCATTACCAATCCAGACCCCTCACCCAAATTACCCCCACATTCCAAATTATCCTCCATAATCCTATTACCCACCACAACAACAACTTTTTTTAGTCCATCAAGCACATGCATACACCCAGCCTCCGATGCGTCCGCAATGGTGCACGCCATCTCCACATAATACATACCCAGCCCCACATAATACCTACCCAGTTGCACAAAACACCTACCCACCACCAAGGGCCTATAGAAATCCCGCAGGGCCAGGTTTTCAGGGGAATCGGGCTTTCAGGAATGAAAGGGTTCAGAGGAAGAGAACATTCACTAAATTAGGAGAAACCTATACTGCGTTTTTGAACAAATTAAGACATATAGGTTTGTTGTGTCCTATTGAGCCCAGATTGCCAAATCCCTTACCTCAAAATTTAGACCACTCAGTAAATTATGAATTTTGTTCGGGAGTTCCCGGACACGATACCGAGAAATGTTAGAAACTGAAGCGTGTGATCCAAGATCTTATCGATGCTAATAAGATTGAGGTCCAGGCACCCAATATTAACCAAAACCCTCTACCAGCCCACCACGAAACCCACATGATCGAGATTGTGGACAAAGACGGAGAACCCAAGAAGCCATCACAGATAGTGATGATAATCTAGGCCAATGCAAAATAGAAATCAACCAGTAGAGAAGTGGAGGTACCAATTAAGAGGGAGGATGTTAAGCCAGTAGTAATATTAGGGAAGAGCCCATCTGCCACTACAAAGAAACCAAAGACAACAAAATTGGTAGTGTCTGGAGCGTCATCCGTGGTGGTTGTGAAAGGAGTCTGTAGGGAACCGGTCATCATAAAGCCGGTAGTTCAGTTGCCAGTGACCGATAGCAAGGCCATGCTTTGGAAGTACGAAAAGGCAATGATGTTGTACAAAGGAAAGTCAATGGATGAGGTTAGTTGCGAGGCCTAGAGGTTGACTCGATCGGGACGATGTTTTGCTCCCGTAGAGTTGAGGAGATCTAACCCCACGGTGGTGAAGAAACTAGTAACAGAGGAGGAAGCTGAGGAGTTCTTAAACAATATGAAAGCCCATGACTACTCTATTATGGAAAAGTTAAGAAAAACCCCAGTCCAAATTTTGTTGCTATCCTTGTTAATCCATTCCAGTGATCATTGCCAGGCCTTGATGAAGATCCTGAATGAAGACCATGTTCCAAATAAACTCTCTGTAAATCACTTGGAGAAGATAGTACATAAAATCTTCGAGGTAAACAGAGTGATATTCTCTGATGATGAATTACCAAAAGAGGGTACGGAACATAACAAAGCCTTATACTTGACTGTGAGGTGTGAAGACTCGGTGGTCACCCGAGTATTGGTGGATAATGGTTCAAGCGCCAACATCCGTACTTTGACAACTCTGAACAAATTGAAGATTGATCATGACAGAATCTATAAGAATGGCGTCTGCATCTGAGGTCTTGATGGATGGGGTACTAACTCACTGGGCGATATCATACTGGAACTAACCATTGGTCCAATAGATTTGACCATGGAATTCCAAGTGGTGGACATGGCCGTATCATACATTCTGCAATTGGGACAACCCTGGATTAATACTGCCAAAGTAGTACCTTCTACGTTGCACCAGATGGTGAAGTTTGAGTGGGATAGGCAAGAAATAGTGATGCACGGAGATGACGGCACATGCACTATGAGTGATGACGTGGTGCCATTCATAGAAATAGAGGATGACAAGTGGCCATGGGTATACCAAGTCTTCGAAGGTGTTTCAGTGGACAAGATTTCTGAAGGCGAGGACCTTGCATTTCCCAGGATCATAGCTGTTACCTTCATGATCGCCTCAGAAATGATAAACTGTGGGTTTATACCAGGAAAAGGTCTGGGGGCGAAACTCCAAGGTATCATTCAACCCATTTCTTTGCCAAGGAATTTGGAGACATTAGGGTTAGGGTGCAAGCCGACGGTAGCGGATTTTGAAGAGAGCTCAAAAATTTAAGAAGAAAGTCTGGGTCCTTCCCAAGCCAGTTCCACGCCTCTCTTGGTCTTTTGTTAAAGCAAGTATCAGGAGGTTGTTGAACTCAAAGATTCTTGGACCGTCGATTGAACCAGATGGAGATCTGGATCAATGTGTTGAAATCTTATTTGCTAATGTCAACATGATTGAAGCTGGAGAAGGTTCCAGTAAAGCGGACATACAATATGTGGAGCCTAAGGCCAAAACTAACAATTGGACGGCTACCCCTTTTCCCATCCGGAAGGAGTCTTGGTAGTAGGCTCTGGATTTTCTTTTGTTTCCTGCATTATTCCAGAGTTGTAATTAAGTTTTGGTTCTGTTTGTACTAAGTGAAGTGTGAAACTCTGTTATTCAGCATTTTAATAAAAATGAAAGTTTCCTGGCGAGGGATTGCCCTAGACTTAGGAGGAGTTCACTTCCAAAGATTGCTCAGTCAACATATCCTCCCAGAGCTTGTTATGAGTGAGATGATACTCGTCATATGGTGAGGGATTGCCATAGGCTTGGGAGGAGTGCACCTCCACAAAGTGCTCAGCCACAGCGTGCCCCTCATAGTTCTCAAGCTATGTTTCTAGCTCCATCTCCAACCCCACCTGCCCAGCCAACCAGGGGCGTAGGCTGGGGAGATAGAGGACACCCTCATTATAGGGGTCGGGCCAGATATTATTGCATTCCTACTCTCACTGAGGCGGGTTCCTCCTATTCTGTCATCACAGGTATTATTCTAATTTGTCACACTGAGGCATCAGTTCTATTTGATCCCGACTCTACATATTCATATGTGTCCTCTTATTTTGCTTCACATTTTGGTGTGCCTCGGGATTCTTTGAGTGCCCTAGTTTATGTTTCTACTCTTTAGGAGATTCTCTTGTTGTGGATCGCGTGTACCAGTCGTGTTTGGTTACTATTTGTGGTTTTGAGACTAGGGCTGATCTATTATTACTCGGTATGGTTGATATTGACATTATTCTGAGCATGGACTGGTTGTCGCCCTATCATGGTGTGACGACCCAAAAGGTCATCACCTATTTTCCTCACTTGTTCTACACTTCAGAGGCCTTGAAAACCTCATTTTATGTTGCCTCAATTTAAGTGCATAGTCCGGGCACGTAGCCGGAAAGATTTTGTGCTAGAATATGTGAATTCTATGAAAATTTTGAAGAAAATTGATATTAATATTGATATAGTTGACTTCGGTCAACATTTTTGGTAAACGGACTCGGACCCGAGATCGGAGGGTCCCGTAAGGTCCGTAGGAAAATATGGGACTCGGGCATGCGTCCGTAGTCGAATTCTGAGGCCTAGAGCCCAAGATATGAATTTTTCTGTTAAAATGTTTTTGCTGAAATTATTAAATGAAGATGAATTAAATGACCATGGTATCGGGCTCGTATTTTAGTTCCGATGCCTGGTACAAGTCTTAAATATTATATGAGTGCTTTCTGCAAAGTTTGACGACATTTGGATATCGTTTGATGTGTTTTGAACCTTGAGTTCCAAATTTGAAAGTTTATGAAGTTAAAGGAAGATAATCATGAACTTGAGGCTTGATTTGATGAAAACGATGTTATATTGGTGATTTGATCGTATGAGCAAGTTTGTAATACGTTTTTGAAGTTGTGTGCATGTTTGGTTTGGAGCCCGAGGGCTCGGGTAAAGATCTGATAGGGAGTTGGAGCAAATTTTGAAAAATAACACAGCTGGTGTTTTTCCCCAGATGATATCTTCGCAATTGCGAAGAAATACTTGCAATTGCGAAGTGTTCCAAGATCATGCTAAGTTCGAAAAAGTGAACAATTAGTTGCAAATGCGAAAAGGCCCTCAGATGGCCTAAGTTCGCAAATGCGAACAATGGGTCGCAAATGCAATCCTGCGCAGGAAGTCTCAAGTTCGCAAATGAGAAAAACATCTTGCAAATGCGTGGATGGCAGACTTGGGCCAGAGTTCGTAAATACGAACTTTTTCTCGCAAATGCGAGAGAAACAATGCAAAACTTGCTATGTTCGCAATTGCGAACAAACGTTCGCAATTCCCATAACCGCAGCTGTGCAATCTGATACTTAAATGAATTCTACACCTCTTTTCTTCATTGTTTCAGAACCCAACACACCACACACGATTTTCCAAGAGCAAAATCACTCCAAAACACTTGTAAGTCACTCTTTACTTAGTTCTTTCAATTCCTAACATCATTAAACATGTTTTTCAAGAGAAATCAAAGGTTTTCATAGTAGAATTTCTTGTTTTTGGGTAGAACCTAGGTTTTTCATGAATTGGGGAATTGGACCTCGATTTGAGGTCTGATTTTGAAACAAATCATATAATTGAACTTGTGAGGGAATGGGTAACCGGATTTTGGTTCGAACCCGGAGTTCTGACCACGTGGGACTAGGGACTTTTTGGGAAATTTTGGGTTAAACTTTGAGAAAACCATTTTAAGCATCCAAACCAATTTATATAGTATTTATTAATGTAATTGAACCAATTGTGATTAGATTCGAGCAAGTTGAAAGCTGAAATTCGAGGTAAAGCTATAGTTGAAGGATAATTTGGACTTCAAGGCTTAGAGGTAAGTGTTTGATCTATCCTAGCTTGAGGGAATATGATTAATGTGCTATTTGCTATGTGATCGAGTGCGGTGTATGGGCTGTGGTGACAAGAATCTATACACTGGCATCTAGCATGACCATGAGTCGTTTGTTGACATATATTGTGGTATGTTTTTAAGATATAATCTTGAACCCTTGCCGGGTTGTGAAGTTAATCATTATTTTCCCTTGCCGGGACTCTATTGTTAAGTTGATCAGTGTTTTCCCTTGCCGGGACTTTATTGTGAAGTTGATTATTATGTCCTTTGCCGGGACGGTTCATGTAAATTGTTTTTATTCTTTTGCTCTTAACTGTGATTGTTATTTGGGTGAGGAAGAGATATAATGCACGAAGGGTGATGCCGTGCCTTGTTTATTAATTATGCACGAAGGGTAATGCTGTGCCTTGTTTTATTGATTATGCACGAAGGATCATGCCATGCCTTATTTTATTGATGATGCCCGAAGGGTAATGCCGTGCATTGTTATTGATTATGCATAAAGGATCAAGTCGTGCCTTGTGATATTGATTATGCACGAAGGAACATTCTGTGCCGTTGTTATTTGAACCATGCAAGAAGGATCATGCCGTGCCATGGATGTGAGGATGAGAGTAAAAGCACGAAGGGTTATGCCTTGCAACTATTTGATATTTCCTTATTTTGATAATTACTATTTTCATTATACTCTGATTTTCTTTACTGATTTAATAGATGTTGCTGATTGTGTTTCCCTCCCCCCCCCCAGTATGATACTTCTTTGTTAATTTGTTACTTGGTATTCCTGTTATTTTGTGGTGTGTACATATACAGAACTGCACAGGTTTTTGTGAGTGTCTGGTCCTAGGCTTGTCACTACTTCGTCGGGATAGGCCAGGCACTTACCAGCACATGGGGTCGGATTGTTCTAATACTGTACTTCTGTGCGTTTTTGCACAGGTCCAGGTTTCGATCAGGAGCAGCAGCAGTAGACTACTTGTGGGAGTTCTGAGCATTTCGAGACCGAGGTAGCTTGCAGGCGTCCGCATGCCCGACGTCTCTTCTATTTATTTAAGTTTATTGTTGTGGTCTCATTGTTTCGAGACAGACATATATTTATTATTTTCTTTCAGACCATTATGTGTAGTATTCTTTAGTAGTTCATGAGTTGGTGACTCCACGTCTTGGGTAGAGGATTTTATCAGTGTTTTTCCTTATTATTATTCATCTCTATTTAGAAAGACTTCCGCATTTATTACGTTGAGTAATTATTTCTCTTATTATTAAATATGAATATGAAAATGATGATATGAACATGATAATGTTGAATGAATTGGCTTACCTAGCTACCATGAGTAGGCTCCATCACGATCCCGATGATGGGGGAAAATCCGGGTCGTGACTAGTTGGTATAAGAGCTTTAGGTTACATAGGTCTCACCACTCAGGAACAAGCTTAGTAGAGTTTGAGGATTAGGTACAGAGACGTCTGTACTTGTCCTCCAGAGTCTATTGAGTTAGGAAAGAGTCACTCATTTGTTCTTTCTAGTCGTGCGATTTGTTCCTCAAATACTGATTGAGTTTCTACTCTGTCCTTTCGCAGATGGTAAGGACACGCGCTTCTTCATCCGCTGATCAACAGCCTGAGCCCCAGGCAGCTTCCATAAGGGGCAGGGGCTGAGGCCGTATCGGAGGCCGCGGTAGGGGCAGAGCTCAGCCCCAGGCAGCGATTCCAGAAGTGGAGCCTCATGTTTAGATTGGTGAGGAGGTTCCAGTCCTAGCAGCTCTAGTGGCCCCGGCTCAGGCCCCAGGGGAGGTCTTATTTACCCCGGATCTTCGGGAGGCTCTGGTAAGAATAGCGGGTTTTATGGACAGTGTTGCCAGAGCAGGCTTATTACCAGTTGCACAGCCGCTTCTCAGGCTGGAGGATGGGTCCAGACTCCTGTTGCACTTACTCCGGAGATAGTAGTCCCCAGCCTCAGACACCAGTGGTTCAGCCAGCTGTGGCCACTCAGTCAGGCACCACAGCTCAGGCCAGAGATGGAGCGGCCATGACTTCTAATTTTCTATGGAGACTTGATCGGTTCTCCAAGTTGTTTTTCACTACTTTCAGCGGTGCCACATCATAGGATCCCCAGGACTTCTTATTCAGTTGCCATTAGATTCTCAAGACTATGGAATAGTGGAATCTAATGGAGTTGACTTCTGCACATTCAAGCTTTCAGAATCCGCCAAGACTTGGTGGAGAGATTACTGTTTGACTCGACCAGCAGGGTCCCCGACTTAAATATGGGACCAGTTTGCAGAGTTATTTCTGGAGAAGTTTCTCCCTGTTACTCAGCGGGAGGCACTTCAGAGGTAGTTTGAGCACCTCCAGTAGTGTACTATGACGGTTACCCAGTATGAGACGAGGTTCGTTGATCTGGCACATCATGCGGTAGTGATACTCCCCACAGATCGGGAGAGGGTCCACAGGATTATAGATGGGCCAAATCAGCCGATTAGACTTCAGATGGCTATGGGAGTTGGGAGTGATATATCTTTTCATGAGGCACCTAATGCAGCTCGTAGAGTTGAGATGGATCTTGCTCGAGGATGTGGTTATCCTTCAAACAAGAGGCCTCATCATTTCGACAGATTTAGTGGTTCTTCTTCTGGAGGCAGGGATTATTTTGATAGGGGCCAGTCTTTCAAGTCTTTTTAGTCAGCCCTCCAGGCTTCGCAGGGTGGTCCAGGTGATCGTGGGTTTCGTGAGCAGTATTCAGATGAGCCTCCCATAAGTGCTCAGCCTCTTCAGAGTGTTCGTGGGGGCTATTCAGGTGGTCAGGGCCAGCAGCCCCATCAGCCTAAATGTTGTTACGGTTGTGATGATCCAGGTCATCTTGTAAGGTTTTTCCCTCGAACAACGGGCAACACTCAATAGCGGGGTCCTCTTCCCATGATTAAGGCCCCAACTGACCCACAACCTACGCAGCCAGCCAGAGGCGGGGGTAGAGATCATAGAGGTAGAGGTCGAGACCGCAGAGGTAGATACCGTCCAGCCAGAGTAGAGGTCAGCCAGTGGATGACCGTCCCAGAGATGTAGCTTAGAGGGGAGGTGCTTATCCCTGATTTTATGCTTTACCAGCTAGGCTAGAGGTAGAGGCATCAGATGCTATGATTACAGGTAGCATTCTTGTTTGTGACAGAGGTGCTTCAGTATTATTTGACCCTGGGTCTACATATTCATATGTGTCTTCCTAATTTGCACCGTAGCTGGCTGTGCCTAGCTATGCCCTGGATATCCCAGTTTATGTGTCTACACCAGTGGGTGACTCTATAGTTGTCGATCGAGTGCATCGTTCATGCGTAGTTATATTCGGTGGTGTTGAGACCCATGTTGATTTATTGCTATTAGACATGGTGGATTTCGATGTCATATTGGGGATGGACTGGTTGTCCCCGTATCATGATATCTTAGACTGTCATGCCAAAATAGTGACCTTGGCCTTGCCAGAATCACCCTTACTAGAGTGGAGATGGACCTTAGGCAACTCTGTTCGCACTGTTATTTCCCATATTAAGGCTCGACATATGGTCGAGAAGGGGTGTCTAGCTTATTTGGCATATGTTCGTGATTCCTGCACGAAAATTTCTTCTTTTGATTCAGTTCCTATTGTACTGGAGTTTCTCGAGGTTTTCCCTTCAGACCTGTCGGGCATGCCACCCGACAGGGATATTGATTTCTGTATCGATCTGGCACCGGGAACTCAGCCCATCTCTATTCCACCCTATCGTATGGCCCCACCGGAGTTAAAAGAGTTAAAAGATCAGTTGCAAGACCTTCTAGAAAAGGGCTTTATCAGGCCCAGTGTTTCTCCTTGGGGTGCACCTGTGTTATTTGTAAAGAAGAAGGATGGCTCGATGCGGATGTGTATTTATTATCGGCAATTAAACAAAGTGACGATAAAAAATAAGTACCCACTGCCGAGGATTAATGATTTGTTTGACCAGCTCCAAGAAGCGAGGGTGTTCTCAATAATAGACTTATGGTCGGGCTACTATCAACTAAAGATCAGGGCAGCTGACATTCCTAAGACAGCCTTTCGCACTAGATACGGGCACTATGAATTCTTGGTCATGTCTTTCGGGATGGCTAATACTCCAGCAGCATTCATGGAGTTGATGAATAGGGTGTTCAGGCCTTATTAAGATCTGTTCGTGATAGTCTTTATAGATGACATCCTCGTATACTCCCGCAGCCAGGAAGAGCACGAGCAGCACCTCAGAGTGGTTCTTCAGACTCTGAAGGATAATCAGCTATATGCCAAATTTTCAAAATGTGAGTTCTGGTTGAGTTCGGTGGCATTTCTGGGTCATATCATATCAGTGGAAGGTATTCAGGTGGACCCAAAAAAGATTGAGCCAGTCCAGAATTGGCCTCGACCAGCTTTTGTGACCGAATTCGGAGTTTTTTGGGGTTGGCAGGTTACTACCGTTGATTTTTAGAGGGGTTCTCTTCTATTGCAACCCCGATGACCAGGTTGACCCAGAAGGGTGCTCAGTTCAAGTGGTCAGATGAGTGTGAGGCGAGCTTTCAGAAGCTCAAGACAGCTTTGACTACAACACTAGTGTTGATACTACCTACGGGTGCAGGGCCTTATACAATTTACTGTGATGCATCACGTACGGGGCTTGGAGTGGTATTGATGCATGATAGTAAAGTTATTGCTTATGCTTCGAGACAGTTCAAAATCCATGATAAGAATTATCGGGTTCATGATCTTGAGATGGCAGCAGTGGTTCATGCCTTAAAAATCTAGAGGCATTATCTATATGGTGTGGTGTGCGAGGTGTACACAGATCACAAAAGCCTACAGTATTTATTCAAGCAAAAGAAGTTGAATTTGGGGCAGAGGAGGTGGTTAGAGTTGTTGAATGACTATGATGTCACTATCCTATATTACCCAGGTAAGGCCAATGTGGTGGCCGATGCATTGAGTAGAAAGTTTTTCAGCATGGGTAGTGTCGCATTCATTCCGATCAGTCAGAAACCATTTGCTCTAGATGTCCGGGCCTTAGCCAACAAGTTCGTGAGACTAGACATTTCTGAGCCTAGCAGGGTGTTAGCCTGCACGGTCGCTCGTTATTTTCTATTATAGCGTATTAGGGAGAGGCAATTTGATGATCCTCATTTGTGTGACTTGAGGGATACTGTACAGTGGGGAGGTGCCACGAAGTTAACTCTTGATGATGAGGGAGTATTGAGATTACAGGGGCTAGTTTTTGATTCTAATGTTGAGGGGATTCGAGAGTTGATCTTAGCGGAGGCCCATAGTTCGTGGTATTCTATTCACCCGGGCGTCGCGAAGATGTATCAGGACTTACGGCAGCACTATTGGTGGCGCATGATAAAGAAGTACATCGTTGGGTACGTCGCTCGGTATCTAAATTGTCAGTAGGTGAAATATGAGCACCAGAGGCCTGGTGGTGTATTCCAGAGAATTGAAATTCCCGAGTCGAAATGGGAGCGGATCACAATGGACTTCATTACTGGACTTCCCTTGACTCGGAGGAAATTTGATGCTATTTGGGTCATTGTTGATAGGCTGACCAAGTCAGCACACTTCATCCCAGTATCTGCCTCTTACTCATCGGAGAAGTTAGTAGAGATTTACATTAGGGAGATTGTTCGCCTTTATGGGGTGCCGGTGTCTATTATCTTAGATCGAGGTACGTAGTTTACCTCGCATTCTAGAGAGCGGTCCAGCAGGAGTTAGGCACCCAGGTCCAGTTGTGTACAACTTTTCATCCTCATACGGACGGTCAGTCCGAGAGGACTATTCAAATCCTAGAGGACATGCTCCGAGCTTGTGTCATTGATTTTGGAGGATCGTGGGAGCAGTTTCTACCATTAGCGGAGTTTTCCTACAACAACAGCTACCAGTCTAGCATTCAGATGGCCCCGTATGAGGCGTTGTATGGTAGGCGATGTCGGTCTCCAGTCAGATGGTTTGAGCTGGGAGAGGCTCGATTGTTAGGTACAAACTTAGTTCAGGAGGCCTTACACAAGGTCAAGACTATCGAGGAGAGATTACGTTCAGCTCAGTCCAGATAGAAGACTTATGCGGATCGTAAATTTCGAGATGTAGATTTCATGGTTGGTGAGCGGGTATTGCTCCGGGTATCTCCTATGAAGGGCGTAATGAGGTTCGGAAAGAAGGGCAAGCTCAGTCCTAGGTATATTGGTCCATTTGAGATTCTGGACCGAGTGGGAGAGGTGGCTTACGGACTAGCACTGCCACCTAGCTTATCAGTCGTACATCCAGTTTTTCATGTATCTATGCTTCAGAGGTACGACGACGATCCTACACATGTGTTAGACTTCAGTACTGTCCAATTGGACAATGATCTTATCCTATGAGGAGGAGCCGGTGGCCATTCTAGACTGGCAGGTTCGACAGTTGAGGTCGAAGAGTTTTCCTTCTGTGCGTGTTTAGTGGAGAGGTCAGCCTCCTAAGGCATCCACCTGGGAGTCCGAGTCTGATATGCGGAGCCGTTACCACATTTGCTCCCCGACTCAGGTACTTCATTCTCTTGTCTGTTCGAGGACGAACAGTTATTTTAGAGGTGGAGGATGTGACGACCCAAAGGGTCATCACCTATTTTTCTCACTTGTTCCTTTCTTCCGAGGCCTTGAAAACCTCATTTTATGTTGCCAAGATTTACGTGCATAGTCCGGGCATGTAGCTAGAAAGATTTTGTGCTAGAATATGTGAATTATATGAAACATTTGAAGAAAATTGATATTAATATTGATAAAGTTGACTTCGGTCAACATTTTTGGTAAACGGACCCGGACCCGAGATCGGACGGTCCCGGAAGGTCTATAGGAAAATATGGGACTCGGGCATGCGTCCGGAGTCGAATTCTGAGGCCTAGAGCCGAATATATGAATTTTTCTGTTAATTTGTTTTTGTTGAAATGATTAAATGAAAATGGATTAAACGACCATGGTATCGGGCTCGTATTTTGGTTCCGACACCCGGTACAGGTCTTAAATATTATATGAGTACTTTATGCAAAGTTTGATGACATTTGGATGTCGTTTGATGTGTTTTGAACCTTGAGTTCCAAATTTGAATGTTTATGAAGTTAAAAGAAGATAATCATAAACTTGAGGCTTGATTTGATAAAGACGATGTTATACTGGCGATTTGATCGCACGAGCAAGTTCGTAATATATTTTTGAAGTTGTGTGCATGTTTGGTTTGGAGCCCGAGGGCTCAGGTAAAGAACTGATAGGCCATTGGAGCAAATTTTGAAAAATAACACAGCTGGTATTTTGCCCCAGCTGATATCTTCGCAATTGCAAAGAAATACTCGCAATTGCGAAGTGTTCCAGGATCATGCTAAGTTCGCAAAAGCGAACAGTTAGTCGCAAATGCGAAAAGGCCCTCAGATGGCCTGGGTTCGCAAATGCGAACAATGGGTCGCAAATGCGATCCTGCGTAGGAAGTCTCAAGTTCGCAAATGCAAAAAACATCTCGCAAATGCGAGGCTGGCAGACTTGGGCCAGAGTTCGCAAATGCGAACTTTTTCTCGCAAATGCGAGAGCAACAGTCCAAAACTTGCTATGTTCGCAATTGCGAACAAACGTTTGCAATTCCCATAACCGCAGTTGTGCAATCTGATACTTAAACGAATTTTACACCTCATTTCTTCATTCTTTCAAAACCCAACACACCACACAGGATTCTCCAAGAGCAAAATCACTCCAAAACACTTGTAAGTCACTATTTACTTAATTCTTTCAATTCCTAACATCATTAAACATGTTTTTCAAGAGAAATCAAAGGTTTTCATGGTAGAATTTCTTGTTTTTGGGTAGAACCTAGGTTTTTCATGAATTGGGGAATTGGAACTCGATTTGAGGTCCAATTTTGAAACAAATCATATAATTGAACTCGTGAGGGAATGGGTAACCGGATTTTGGTCTGAACCCCGAGTTCCGACCATGTGAGACCAGGGGCATTTTGGGAAATTTTGGGTTAAACTTTGAGAAAACCATTTTTAAGCATCCAAACCAATTTATATAGTATTTATTAATGTAATTGAATCAATTTTGATTAGATTCGAGCAAGTTGAAAGCTAAAATTCGAGGTAATGCTATAGTTGAAGGATAATTTGGACTTCAAAGCATAGAGGTTAATGTTTGATCTATCCTAGCTTGAGGGAATAGGATTAATGTGCTATTTGCTATGTGATCGAGTGCGGTGTATGGGCTGTGGTGACGAGCATCCTTACACTGGCATCTAGCATGACCATGAGTCATTTGTTGACATATATTGTGGTATGTTTTAAGATATAATCTTGAACCCTTGCCGGGTTGTGAAGTTGATCATTGTTTTCCCTTGCCGGGACTATATTGTGAAGTTGATCATTGTTTTCCCTTGCCGGTAATTTATTGTGAAGTTGATTATTATGTCCATCGCCGGGACGGTTCATGTAAATTGTTTTCATTCTTTTGCTCTTTACTGTGATTGTTATTTGGGTGAGGAAGTGTGAAAATGCACAAATGGTGATGTCGTGCCTTGTTTATTTATTATGCACGAAGGGTAATGTCGTGACTTATTTTATTGATTATGCACGAAGGATCATGCCATGCCTTATTTTATTGATGATGCACGAAGGGTAATGTCGTGCCTTGTTATTGATTATGCACGAAAGATCATGTCGTGCCTTTTGATATTGATTATGCACGAAGGAACATTCCGTGTCGTTGTTATTTGAACAATGCACAAAGGATCATGCTGTGGTATGGATGTGAGGATGAGAGTAAAAGCACGAAGGGTGATGCCGTGCAACTATTTGATATTTCCTTGTTTTGATAATAACTGTTTTCATTATACTCTGATTTTCTTTACTGATTTAATAGATGTTGCTGATTGTGTTTCCCCCATGTATGATACTTCTTTGTTAATTTGTTACTTGGTATTCCTGTTATTTTGTGGTGTGTACATATACAGGACTGCACAAGTTTATGTGAGTATCTGGTCCTAGGCTTGTCACTACTTCGCCGGGATAGGCCAGGCACTTACCAGGACATGGGGTCAGATTGTGCTGATACTGCATTTCTATGCATTTTTGCAAAGGTCCATGTTTTGATCAGGAGCAGCAGCAGTAAAGTACTTGTGGGAGTTCTGAGCATTTTGAGATCAAGGTAGCTTGCAGGCATCCGCAGGCCCGGCATCTCTTCTATTTATTTATTTTTATTGTTGTGGTCTCATTGTTCCGAGACAGACAGATATTTATTATTTTCTTTTAGACCATTATGTGTAGTATTCTTTAGTAGTTTGTTAGTTGGTGACTCCACGTCTTGGGTAGAGTATTTTATCAGTGTTTTACCTTATTATTCTTCATCTCTATTTAGAATGACTTCCGCATTTATTGAGTTGAGTAATTATTTCTCTTATTATTAAGTATGAATATAAAAATGACGATATGAACATGATAATGTTGAATGAATTGGCTTGCCTAGCTACCACGAGTAGGCGCCATCACGATCCCGATGACGGGGCAAAATCTGGGTCGTGACACATGGTATTCTTGATTGTCACGCCAAGATCGTGACGCTGGCTATGCCAGGTGTTTCACGTATTGAGTGGAGTGGTACCTTAGATCATATTCCCAGCATGGTTATTTCTTTCCTTAAAGCTCAACGTATGGTTGAGAAGGCGTGAGCTGCATATTTAGCTTATGTGAGAGATGTTAGTGTTAACACCCCTTCTGTTGATTCAGTTCCAGTGGTACAGGATTTCCCCGATGTGTTTCCACCTGATCTTCCGGGCATGTCGCCCGATAGAGATATCGACTTTAGCATTGATTTGTTGCCGGGCACACATCCCATTTCCATTTCCCCATATCGCATGGCTCCTTCTGAGTTGAGGGAGTTAAAGGATCAGTTGCAGGAATTGTTGGGTAAGGGTTTAATTCGACCTAGTATTTCACCATGGGTTGCTACAGCAGATTGAGATCCCAGAGTGGAAGTGGGCGCATATCACCATGGACTTCATATCTAGACTCCCACGGACCGTGAGGAAGTTTGATTCTATTTGGGTCATTGTGGATCAGCTGACCAAGTTCGCTTATTTCCTACCTGTATGTACCACTTATTCATCGGAGCGGTTGGCGGAGATTTATATTAGGGAGATCGTTCGGTTGCATGGTATTCCAGTTTCTATCATCTCAGATTGAGGTACTCAGTTTACATTACGGTTCAGCAGAGTCGTGTAGTAGGAGTTTAGAACTCGAGTGGAGTTGAGCATGGCATTCCACCCCTAGACGGATAGACAATCTGAGCGCACTATTCAGATTCTGGAGGATATGCTCTGTGCGTGCGTGATTGAGTTCGGAGGGTCATGGGACCATTTGCTGCCACTGGTGGAGTTTACTTATAACAATAGCTATTAGTACAGCTTTGAGATAGCGTTGTATGAGGCCTTATATGGTAGGGGTTACAGATCTCGGTAGGTTGGTTCGAGCCGGGTGAGGCAAGGCTATTGGGCACGGAGATAGTTCAGGATGCGATGGAGAAGGTTAAAATGATTCAGTATAGACTCCATGCAGCCCAGTCCAGATAGAAGAGTTATGCAAACAATAAGGTTTATGTTGTGGCATATATGGTTGGCGAGCAAGTTCTGCTTCAGGTCTCGCCTATGAAGGGTGTCATTAGGTTTGGAAAGAAAGGGAAGCTGAGTCCGAGATTTATTGGGTCTTTTGAGATCTTGAGGTGAGTTGGGGAGGTTGCTTATGAGATTACCTTACCTCCCAGCCTAGCTGGAGTTCATCCGGTATTTCATGTTTTGATGCTCTAGTAATACCACGGTGACCCGTCGCACGTGTTGGATTTCAATTCAGTCCAACTGGACAAGGATCTATCCTATGTTGAGGAGCCGGTGGCCATTTTGGAAAGGAAGATCAGGAAGTTGAGTTCAAAGAACATCGCTTCAGTGAAGGTGCAATGTTGGGGTCAGCCGGCTAAGGAGGCGACTTGGGAGATCGAGCAGGCTATGTGCAGCAAGTACCCTTATCTTTTTGCTACTTCAGGTGTGTTCTCTATGCTCGTTCGAGGATGAACGAATGTTTAAGTGTAGGAGGATGTAACAACCCGGCAGTTCGTTTTTAGAATTTATGCCCAAATCCCCCATTAACAGCTTCCCCTAAGTTCATTTCTACTATTTTGGTTAGTCGGGATGTTCGGTATTAGGATTCAGAGTGTTTTGGGACACTTAGTCCTAAATGAGAGCTTAAGAGTTAAAAATGATTCGTATTTAGAATAGTTTGAAGATGACCTCGGAATAGAAATCTGATGGTTCCGTTTGCTCCATTAGGTGATTTCGACGTTGGGAGCGTGTTCAGAATGTAATTTGAATGTCTGAAGCTCATTTAGGCTTGAAATGCCGAAGTTTGAAATTTTGAGGTTTCCGGCCCAATAGTGAATTTTTGATCCAAGGGTCGGATTGAAATTACGGAAGTTTTTTTAGCTCCATCATGTCATTTGATATGTGTGTGCAAAATTTCAGGTCATTTGGACGAGGTTTGATTAGGTTTTTGAGCAAAAGCATATTTTGATAGAATTAGAAGTTCTTAGGCTTGAATCCTTGATTTAATCGGGCTCACAGTGTTGTTTGAGGTATTTTAAGGATTGGTATAAGTTCGAATAAGGCATTAGGTTGTATTGGTGCTTTTGGTTGAGGTTTCGGGAGCCTCGGGATGATTTATGGTGGTTGATGGGGTAAATTCTAAGTTTGGTTGCAGGTGATATGTTGATTCTTCGGGTATTTCCGCTTCTGCGGCTTAGGGACCACAGAAGCCGAGCCACAAAAGCGGCCTGGATGTCCGCAGAAGCAATTTGGGCATGGTCTTCATAGACCACATAAGCGATCCGGTTTTCACTAAGGCGGAACCGCAAATGCGATTCTTGTGACCGCAAAAGCAGAGCTCGTGGTTTGGTAAAGGGTCGCAGAAGTGGCTCGTGGTCCGCATGTGCGGGACCGCAGAAGCGGACGCTGGCCTCATTAGTTGAACCGCAAAAGCGGGGCGGAAACCACTGTTCTTATAAGGGGAAAATCTGAGGGTTTACTTCAAAGTTGGAAAAGTTAATTGAGAGCTCGGAAGAAAGCGATTTTGAGTAGATTTTAAAGAGAAGATCATTGTGTAACGTTGCTTTGATCCTTTATAGTTATATTCCATCACTTCCTAGGTAAATCAACCATTAGAATTCAGATTTAAGGTCTAAAATTCGAAAAAATGGGTGAAACTTCTTAGACTTAACTTTGTGATTTTGAGGTGTCATTTTACCTTCGATTTGGGAGATTTTTATATGTTTAGACTCGTGAGAGTACGAGGGTTCAGAAAATGTGAAAATTATTCGATTCCGAGACGTTGGCTGGAGGGGAATTTTGGTCATTTTACCTATTTTCGCACCCAAGCTTTAAGTTTTATAGCGGAATTTTGTTTACAATATTATTTATGATATGTAATTGAATTGAATAGATTTGGGCCATTTGAAGTTGGATACTCGTTGCAAGGGCATCGTTTCCAAGTTGATGTTTTACTGGTTTGAGGTAAGTGGCTTGTCTAACCTTGTGTGGGGGACTTCTCCCTTTAGGATCTATTACTTGTTATTTTAAATGCTCGGTACGCGAGGTGACGAACGTGTACTTGTGTTGGTTGTTGAAAATCCATTTTACTTAAAGTATTTAATTGTGTTTTTTCGTGAATTTGCCTATTCTAAATGCAATTTAACATGTGTTAGCTTAGGATGAGCATGTTTAGCCGCCTTTCTTGCTTAATTGCTTAAACTGCATTATCTGTCCTTGGTGAAGCATACTAGACTAGAAATTTTGTTAATTGTTCTTACTTAGTATTTATCTTAGTTGAATGGTGTGGTGTTACGGATTGAGGACTACAGGATGACATCCTGATAACTCCCTTGTATGTGTTTCGTTCTACAACTGAGAATGTGGGATACTAGGAGATCCCTCGAGTATGTGATGAGGATACTAGGAGATCTTCGGGATACTAGGAGATCCCTCGAGTATGTGATGAGGATACTAGGAGATCCCTTGAGTATGTGATGAGGATACTAGGAGATCCTCGAAATACTAGGAGATCCCTCGAGTATAGGATGGGGATACTAGGTGATCCTCGGGATACTCAGAGATCCCCGATGATAGATATCCGGTGGTGATGTGCACTTCTAATAGTTACTGTGTTAGTTCCTGGTCTCTGTGTTATTTATTATTTTACTAGATTCTCGTAGTAGATTATATCCATATGGGTTGTCCTTATTCTGTTGATTATCCTGTTTTATCTTAGTATGGCTTCGACTTTCCTCGTCACTACCCAACCGAGGTTAGGCTTGGCATTTACTGAGCACCGTTGTGGTGTACTCACGCCTCTTCTGCGCATGTTTTTCATGTGCAGATCCAGGTACCTCTATGCAAGCGCATTATCAGTAGTTGCAGGGAGCATTTCGGAGACTTGAGAGATATCTGCCGCGTCCGCAGACCAGAGAGTCTCCCTCTCACTCTACCGCTTAGTCAGTTAGATGCTATTCCGTTCCTTGTTATAGACTTTTCCGGAGGATTAGAGCAGTGCTATGTATTACTCTTAGCCTGTGTTGTCCATGAGTTTTCAGTTCTTTGGGATAGTTTCAGAATGTAAATGTGTTAAAGTGAATGTGCCAAGTGGCAACTGTATATATTACTTCTGTTATTTAGTTTTTTGATTATAAATTTCGTAAATGTTGTTACTTCCGCAATGTGTTAGGCTTACCTAGTCATGAAGACTAGGTGCCGCCATGACGTGTTCACATTTGGTGAACTAGGATCGTGATAAAACTATACTCAAAATGAGGATAATGCGTCCTTATAGGGTCATTCCTATCCAAACAGGATGCCAGTCCACAAATTACTTGCATAGAGTCCATTTATATCATAACGAACTCAAAAACTTATTTCATTAGAGGATCTTTTCTTTCAAATGGAAAAGCAATTATTGTAGTACTCCTTCATAAATGAGGTTTCCCCACATTTATTTTTTTTAGGCAATATATCTCCTCTATAACTAATTTAATTGGATCGGAAAATTCCCTTGAAAATGGTTCGTTCAAAATGTAGTTTAATTCACCTTATTGTTTCTGTTTGTCTGCTCTTTAAAAAATTTAACAGAATTAATGGTGCTATGAAGTCTAAACTAGCCATAGAGTTAATCGGGCAGATATTTGGTCCAATTTTATATTGACCCTATAAAATTTGAATTTTATACAGTGTAATTTCGAAATAAGGAAATTAAAATTGATCGAGTACTTAATAGCTCATTAAAGTCATCTTACATGAGCCTGTATAATAGTATAATATAAAAAATAAAAAAAATAAAAAAACAGAGGGGTGGGGATGGTTTTGGGGGGACGGGGGAAGGAAGAAAAAAGAAGCAACCCTTGTTGAAAGTATACATTATTAGAGGGGATTAGTTCACATTATAGCATCTGATGCTTAAATTTATTTTTATGAATTTGATAATATCAATATTAAACTACTCAAGTTCGGTTATGAAATTTGCACGTTTTGCCCACGTCTTTCTTTAATGCATTAGATTACATTAATCAAACTATAACAACTGTCCGACATGTCGTTTTGAGTCTGTTGGATTTTCAAGTCATTGAACTTTAAATATAATATGAGTAGTGTGAATTGGGTAATGGTGAAAAATTAAATAGATTGGGTAGGGCTTCAAAAACTGACCCGATTTATTTGGTTAAACTAGTTGACCCAGTTTAATAAATAACGTTAAAAGAACATATTTTCCTATGAGATGTCTGTTCACAATGAACAGACACCATGAACAGGCACCATACCTTTTCACAAAGCCAACAATTGCCTATAAATTCAGGCATGGCTTCCATTTTAGACATTCAGAAATTCAGAAACTAACAAATTACTTCCCCTCTCTCTGCAAGTTCATTAATCCAAAAATTCTTGAGCTTTCTTGTTCCTTGAAAATTTTAAATGTGATTCTCTCCGCTTCAGTTTGTTGGTATCCTGCTTCTTGTATTGCCACTGTCGCAGGAAGGTTTATTCTGTTTTATCCTGGGAGGATTTAATCCATTACCTTGGCAACTGTGAGGGGGTTAAAATTCCTTAAGGACACACAAGCAAATTGTGAACTTGAAATTATATATTCTATTTCGTCTTCCTCTTGTTTTTCCTTAACAGTGTTGATTTTGGTAATACAGTTGTGACACATCCAAGAAATGGCAAAAACACTGTTTTGAAACAGTGTTTTTGTCCATTAATTATTTCCTCTTCTTTGTTAAGTCTCTTTATGGAATAAAACAAGCATCCAAGAAATGGCACGCAAAATTTAACCAAACAATATTGTCAAATGGCTTTAAGATTAATGAATTTGATAAATATGTTTACATTAAGAATGTTCCAAATCATATAGTCACAGTTTGCTTATATGTTGATGATATGCTAATAATGAGCAAAGACATTGCCGACATTCAAGCTACTAAGCGCATGGTTGCTAGTATGTTTGATATGAAAGACTTAGGAGTTGCCGATATAATTCTAGGAATTAAAATTCAGAGGACTCCTCAAGGTCTAGCTTTGTCTCAGTCACATTACGTGAAAATGGTATTGGAAAAATTAAAACAGTTGGAATTTAGAAGTGTAAGAACTCCAATTGACTTAAACCATCATCTTATAAAGAATAAAGGTAAAATTACGTCTCAATTGTAGTATGCTGGTGTGTTGGGAAGTTTAATGTACATCATGAATTGTACCCGACCTTATATAGCTTGTGCAATAACTAAACTTAGTCGATTCACAAGTAATCCCAACAAATATCACTGGGTGGCAATGAAACGTGTTTTGGGATACTTGGAGAATACCCAAGACTATGCTTTGCACTACAATAAATATCCTGCGGTTATCGAAGGATATAGTGATGCAAATTGGATAACCGGCTCAACAGAAACAAAGTCCACAAGTGGATATATTTTTATTGTTGGTGGAGGAGCTATATCTTGGAAATCGTCCAAGCAGACGTGTATCGCTCGTTCTACAATGGAATCAGAGTTTATAGATTTGGATAAAGCCGGTGAAGAAGCTGAATGTAATAAGGGTGGACGAGGTAATAAGAGTGGACGAGGTAATAAGGATGGAAAGTGATCAAAATCGCTATTGAAATTGATACCAAATCATTGATCTGAAATTGTGAAAGGAGATAGCAGGAGAGTTTGTGTGATGACCCGGCCCGTCATCATGTGAGTTATCACCCCGTTATCCCCGTTATGTGCTTGTTGATGTTGTAATATGCATGTTGGGTAAGTTTGAGTCAATTCGGATTGCGTTTAGTGGGAAAAAAGACAAATAGTCTCTTAGAAGAAGGAATAGTTGAGAAAAGTCAACTGGATGTTGACTTATGAGTTAGAGAGCTCGGAATCGAATTTTGATGATTCGGTCAGCTCCGGAAGGTCATTTATGAGCTAGGAGAGCGATCGGAAGTGAATTTGAAGGTCCAGTGTAGTTTTAGGCTTGAATTGGCTAAAGTTGAATTTTGGCGATATCCGATCGATAGGTGAAATTTTGATCCGGAAGCCAGAATGGAATTCCGACAGTTACAGTAGCTCCGTTAGGTGATTTTGGATGTGCCTACAAAATTTCAGGTCATTCGGAGGTCGTTTGGTCGGGTTTTTGGTCGAATGTCGGTTTCGGAAGTTTGAATGAAACTTAGGCTTGAATTTCTTGAATTCGCTGTTATTCCGTGTTAAAGTATGTGTTTTTATGATTGGAACAAGTTCGCAACGTGTTATGGAGTATGTTTTCGGCTTTCGTTGTGGTCCGGGGGGGGCCTTGGGTGAATTCGGGAGGTTAAACGGGAGAAAAACATGAAATTGCAGGTTGAAGAATTGCTGGTTCTGTTGTTTTCGCCCCTGCGGATTGGGGACCGCAGGAGCGGGACCGCAGAAGCAGAATTTGGACCGCAGATGCGAAAGGGGGCTTTACCAGGATGTTCCGCATAAGCGGATGACGAGTCGCAGGAGCGGACTCGCTTCTGCGAGTCCTAGGTCGGAGAAGCGGAAAGGCGGGCGACTGGGGAGGATCGCTGGTGCAGAGGCTTGTTCGCAGGAGCGGTCTCGCAGGAGCGAGACCTGGGCCGCAGAAGCGGAACTGGGCGGCTTGGTGTGATCTCGCAGAAGCGACCATTTAGTCGCAGAGGCGGCCTCACAGAGGTGGATTTTTGTCCGCAGAAGCGGAAATCGGGCCTGTGTTAAAAATAACAGAAGGGTTAAAATTTCATAAGTTGCAAAACATTTGGGCTCGGTTTAGAGAGGAGAATTGGGCGATTTGGATGAGATATTGCTGGGAGATCATCGGGTTATCGGAGGTGAGTTTTATGATTCCTTTACGCGATTTTATATTGAAATCCTCCTTTATTTCACCGAAATGGGATCAAATTGTGAGGAAATTTAGCCTAAGCTAGGGTTTTGGTAAATCGTCGATTTGAGTGGGCAATCGGAGTTGGATTTTGGAAAACTTTATATGAATAGACTCGTATTGAGACGTGGGTTCCGAATATGTAACTTTTATAATTTTTCGAGAAGCGCAACAAAAGTCGGGTTTTGACAACTTTGTGGGTTTTGATGCAATTTGGGTTATTTCGAATGGGTTACGTGAATTTAGCATATATTGATGTATGATCATTGATTTTGAGCAGATTCGGCAACCGAGGAGATTGATTTGCGAGGCAAGCGCAAGATGGATTTAAGCTTCTACCGGTTCGAGGTGAGTGGTGATAGTAAATAATATACTGAGGGTTTGAAACCCCGTACTAGCATTTCACAATGCTATGTTGAGATGAGACACGCGTCTTGTGATGGGCGTGGTGACATTATGATTGGGGACTTGGACTTGGTCCTTCTCGGCTAATAGTATAATGCGTATTATGACTGAAAATGAGATTATAACTGTATAATTGGGCTGGTAGCCATGTTTGGGGCCTTGTGCCGGTCTGTAGAGCATTAGGGAACCTGTAGAGCTAGGTGACCCTTATATCGTGTTGGAAACTTACACTCAGCCGTAAAACTAGTTGAATAGCCTACTAAGAGCCAGTACGAGATGCGTACTGTGAGAAATAGTCTACTTAGGGTGGGAATTCCCTGATTTAGCTGAGTGGGCCTGGAAGGCCAATCCTATACTAATTGGGACAGGGTCGAGAACCCGTTATGAGGTATTATATATATATATACCCATGTTGGATCGGATTGCACGCCGCAGCAGTATATGTGTTGGATCGGACTACACGCCGCAGTATTATTGCGCTTGGGTTGTGGAGCCCCTTTGGAGTTTGAGTCTGCACACATTCTCGGTGAGCGCTGGTGTATACTATGGGATCGGGCTGCACGCTCCATATCCTTATACTTACTTAAGTACTTATACATCATAGGCTTATGTGAATATATATCTTCGGACATTGATATGGTTGTACACCGTGGTGGTACGAGTGAGGATTTAGTCAGTGTGGGACTTTGACGAGGTAGATGTGGACTGGTGATCGGAGTACTTACTATAGTGATGACGTACCTGTGAGGGTTGCCTTATAACTGTTTAGTGATAGCACAGGAGTTCTTACTTTCAGTTATTGTTTATTATTACTCACTGAGTTGAAATATACTCACCCTATGCCCCTGCACTTTCTCTGCAGATCCACAGGTGCCCGAGAGTAGTTGAGACATTGTAGCTGCTGATCATCATCTACTTTTGCGGAGACTACGAGGTAGCTGCCAGCGTTCGCAGAGCCTGTTTTCTCCTTCCTTATCACCTTGTTGTTTTCATTTTGCCTAGACTTGTTTGTATTAGGATGTTATTCTGTAGAGGCTCAGTCTCGTGACACCACGATATGGTTGGGACCGTAGTTTGTATGCTTTTACTATCACGCTTCTCATTTGATATGATCACTAGCTGTTTAAGTTCAATTTGATTAATTGGAATTAATAATTGACTGGGTTAAGAGATAATATGGTCGGACTTGCCTAGCATTGTGTTGGGCGCCATCACGACCGGGGTTTGGGTCGTGACAAGTTGGTATCAGAGCCGAGTCGAGTGTTGGCTTGTGTTGTTTCTCGATCTTCTCTATATGATCGCATCAGGTAGCGACAGTATGATGACCCATATTTGCTTGTCCTTAAGGACAGAGTGCAGCATAATGATGCTAGAGATGTGACTATCGACAGTGATGGTGTTCGGAGGATGCAGGGCCGTATATGCGTGCCCAATGTTGATGGTTTCCATTCCGGCATCCGGATCAAAATCTCACCTATCGATCGGATATCGCCAAAATTCAACTTTAGCCAATTCAAGCCTAAAACTACACCAGACCTCCAAATTCACTTCCGATCGCTCTCCTAGCTCATAAATAATCTTCCGGAGCTGACCGAATCATCAGAATTCGATTCCGGGCTCTCTAACTCACAAGTCAACATCCAGCTGACTTTTCTCAACTATTCCTTCTTCTAAGAAACTATTTGTCTCTTTTCCCACTAAACTCAATCCGAATTGACACAAACTTACCCAACATGCATATTACAACATCAACAAGCACATAACGGGGACAACGGGGTGATAACTCACATGATGACGGGCCGGGTCATCATAGTTTGCAACCTGTGGGGTACTGATTGCCCTTTTGTTTGACTACTTGTGTTTTACGTGATTGACTGGTTGTTGTTCTCCTTGTTGAGCTTAAATCGTGCTTTGTGTTGAGAATTATTTGAAATGAGGAAATTGTGGAAAACATGGTTGGATGGCTTTATTAATTCTTGATGTAATTTATTGTTGTCTTATCATTGTGATTACTTGTTTAATGGTTTGAGTTTAGTTGGGACAAAGTTTGTCCATACATACCAGTACAATTCCAGTGTACTGACGTCCCTTTTGCCGGGGGCGCTACATTCGTTATGATTGTAGGTGGATCAGTAGCAGGCACTTCAACTCATCGGCAATAGTTTCCTTCATCTTCCACTGCCCGTTTTGGTGAGCCCTTTTCTTCCTCGGGGCCCTATGTGGCTCATGCCACTTCTGTTTTAGACTTATTTTGGATTTTGTAAGGTATATCCGGAGCCTTGATACCGGCAAGTATTGTATCCTCCTTTGTAATCCTAGAGGCACCGTAGACATGTAAATTGTGGGATTATGGCCTATGTATATATATGTCAGGCGTTGTAAATATAAATTGTAAACTTATTAGTAAATCAATCATATGGTTATGTTTGTACATTGTGAAATCAGTTATAATTGGTAAGATATTTGGTTTATGAGAAATAATCAACACAAGGGTAACTCGTGGGATGGAAAGGCACCCGGGTCCGCGTGACTGGGGCTACCCGGTTAGGCGCTGGTCATGTCCCTCGATTTGGGGCGTGACAAACTTGGTATCAGAGCCTGAGGTTTTAAAGTGTCCTAGGATGTCTCAGTGCCGTGTCTAGTAGCGCCCTTCTTATTGGTGTGTTGTCGACCACATCTATAAGTTGGGGGCTGCACGGACATTTAGGAATTTACCCATTGTCATTGTTATCCTATATCGTGTGGTAAAGTGCATAGTGGACGTATTTATGTCTAATTCGTGCCTTGGTCCAAATTTTCAGAATATGGCGCCTAAGAAAAAGGCTAGACTCGGCCTTGGGGCCAATGGCGGCCCAAGTGTGGCTGCAAATCATGTACCCGATGCCGTGGGCGAGAATGACCCACCAGTCCTAAATTTGCCTGGACCATCTATTCTAGACCCGAGTATTCCTGTTCCGGCTACGGTAGAGGATGCCACCATCCCTCCTGCCAGTGTTCCTGACTCTAATATAGTTCCAGCTTCTAGTTCTGGTATGTCTAACGAGGATCTTAGAGGATCCATTCACATATTAACACAGTTAGTGGCCGCCCAGGTCCAAAGATCCCATGATGCCCCTGCATATTCCAGCAGACAGGGAGATTCCTCCAGCTCCAGAGTCCACCAGTTCTTGCGGTTGGCCCCTTCAGAATTATCAGGCACAGATCCTGAGGTTGCGGTTGGGAGGATTCCCGTGAGGAGGGGAGCCCTCCGGCCAGATGGGACGAGTTTGTAGATGCTTTCATGGACCACTTCTTGCATGCCGAGACAATGGAAGCCCATGCCACTGAGTTCGAGGTCCTCAAATAAGGTAGTATGAGTGTTTGGGAGTACCACATGGAATTCGTGAGACTGTCCAAGTATGCTCCTCATCTAGTGTCGACCATGGATGCCCGGGTTCGATGGTTTGTTCAGGGCCTTAGCCCTTTGGTAGTGAATGAGGCCGCCACGGTAGCTTTGCACTCAAACATGAATTATGGGAGGATCGTGGGGTTTGCTCAGGCCACAGAGGCCAGGAAGTTGAAGATTCGGGCAGAGAGAGTGAGTAGTAGTAGGGCCCGTTCAATGAGTCATTCAGGGAGATCACTTCCAGGAGGGGGTCATCAGTGCCATCCCAATCGTATGCCCAGTCCTCAGCGAGTGCACCATCATTTGTGCACAACCATCAGTTGGGTAGTCATTCGAGACCCGGTTCAGACTGTAGGAGGTCTCGCCAGTCTGGTCGTCCTGGGGTGAGATCCCAGCAGCAAGGGAGACCTAAATGGCCCAAGTGTGGGAGATTTCATATAGAGACCTGCTACCTTGATATCCCGGTATGCTTCTGGTGCGGGGTAAGAGGTCACATTCAGCAGGACTGCCATGCACCTAGTCAGGGTATGGGTAGGGGATCTGCTCAGTTGTCTGGTTCTTCAGCTGCTACATCATCAGCGCATCCTCCAGCAATAGTAGGGCGTGGTTCAGCTATGGGTGTAGCTCATGGTAAGGGTGGACCTAGCCGATTCTATGCGTTGAGTGGCCGCCAGAGTGCTGAGGCTTCTCCAAATGTTGCCACAGGTATCTTGTATGTTCAGAGTATTGATTGATATGCCCTCATTGATCCGGGGTCTTCCTTGTCTTATGTCACCCCGTTAATTGCTTCAAGTTTTGGGATAGAACCCGAACAGCTTCATGAGCCGTTCTCTGTGTCGACTCCGGTTAGTGATTCTATTACAGCCTTTCAAGTCTATAGGAATTGTATTGTTACGGTGAGTGTCGTGTTACCACAGCCGATCTTATTGAGCTTGGGATGGTAGATTTTGATGTAATTATAGGGATGGATTGGCTTTATTCGTTCTTTGCTAAGCTTGACTGTCGAACGAGAGTCATGAGGCTCGAGTTCCCTAACGAGCCAGTTATTGAATGAAGAGGAAATGGTGTGGTGCCAAGGGGTAGGTTTATTTCCTACCTTAAGGCTTCTAAGATGATCAGGAAGGGGTGTATCTATCACTTGGTCCGGGTAACGGACACCACCTCAGATGTGCCTGCCCTCGAGACCGTGCCAGTTGTAAATAAGTTTCTTGAAGTGTTTACGGACGAGCTCCCAGGGATCCCGCCAGATAGGGAGATTGATTTCGGGATCGATGTATTGCTAGATACGCAGCCAATATCTATTCCACTATACAGAATGGCGCCAACAGAGTTAAGGAAGTTAAAGGAGTAGCTAAGGGATTTATTAGAGAAAGGGTTCATACGACTGAGTGTGTCACCGTGGGGTGCTCCGGTTCTCTTTGACAGAAAGAAGGATGGGTCACTTCGAATGTGTATTAATTATCGACAGCTCAACAAAGTCACCATCAAGAATAAATACCCTTTGCATCGGGTGGATGATCTGTTTGACCAATTGGAAGGAGCAAAGTCCTTCTCTAAAATTGATCTACGGTCCGGGTACCACCAGTTGAAGATCAGAAGCAAGATATTCCTAAGACTGCCTTCAGAACTCGTTTTTTAGGCTAACCAATGCCCCAACTACTTTCATTGACCTTATGAATCGGGTTTTCAAGCCATTCCTAGATTCCTTTGTAATTGTGTTCATTGACGACATCCTCATCTACTCTCAGAGCAGGGAAGATCATGCCATTCACCTTAGAGCAGCATTGCAGACCCTTCATCAGCACTAATTGTACGCCAAGTTCTCAAAATGTGAGTTTAGGTTGGAGTCCGTAGCCTTTCTGGGGCATGTTATTTCCAGTGAAGGGATTCAGATGGATCCTCAAAAGATTGCAGAAGTGAAATATTGGCCTAGACCCATGACCACGATAGCGATTCGTAGCTTCTTGGGTTTAGCAGGGTACTACCGGAGGTTTGTGGAAGGATTTTCAACCCTCGCCTCCCCATTGACTAAATTGAGGCAGAAGGCAGTTAAGTTCCAGTGGTCCGACGCATGTGAGAAAAGTTTCCAAGAATTGAAGTCAAAATTGACCTCGTCACCAGTATTGGCCTTGCCAGAAGGCACAGAGGGATTTTTGGTTTAGTGTGATGCCTCCAGGGTTGGTTTGGGATATGTATTGATGCAGCACGGGAAAGTCATAGCTTACGCTTCCAGGAAACTCAAGAATCACGAGAAGAATTATCCGACGCATGATTTGGAGCTTGCAGCTGTTGTGTTTGCCTTGAAAATATGGCGGCACTATCTTTATGGGGTTCATGTAGATGTTTTTTCAGACCACAAGAGCCTCCAGTATTTGTTCAAACAGAAGGAGCTGAATCTGAGTCAGCGGCGGTGGTTAGAATTTCTTAAAGACTATGATATGAACATATTGTACCATCCAAGGAAGGCAAATGTGGTGGCCGACGCTCTTAGCCAAAAATCCATGGGTAGTTTGGCTTATTTAGGGGTGGATCAGAGACCCCTGGCTCGGGAGGTTTACCAATAGGCCAGTTTGGGAGTTCGTATCTCGGCGTCAGACGAGGGAAATGTCATGGTGCATAATGGAGCAGAATCATCATTGGTTGCGGAAATCAAGGAAAAGCAGTTTATGCACCCAGCATTGGTTCGGGTGAAGGAAGCAGTTATGAATAACAAGACCTCAGCATTTGTACTCAGCGGTGAGGATGGTGTATTGCGGTTTCAAGGTAGACTATGTGTTCCGGGCGTGGACAAACTTCGGGAAAGAGTGATGGCAACGACTCATATTTCCAGGTATTCGGTGCACCCAGGTTCCACGAAAATGTATCATGATCTCAAGGAGATTTATTGGTGGAATGGTATGAAAAGGGATGTGGCAAGCTTTGTAGCTAAATGCCCAAACTGTCAGCAAGTGAAGGCCGAGCATCAACGAGCCGGTGGATTAACACAGCTTATAGAAATACCAAGGTGGAAATGGGAGATGATCAATATGGATTTCGTGGTAGGGTTACCTCGCACTCAGTGTAAGTTCAACTCAATATGGGTGATGGTGGATCAACTCACCAAATCAGCTCACTTCCTGCTAGTCAAGGCCACTGATACTGCGGAGCAATATGCAAAGTTGTACATCAATGAGATAGTAAGGCTTTATGGCACTCCACTTTCTATTATTTCGGATCGCGGGGCTCAGTTCACAGCTAATTTTTGGAAGAAGTTTCAGCAAGGTTTGGGAACTCAGGTGAATCTCAGCACAACCTTTCATCCGCAGACCGACGGTCAGGCCGAGTGGATTATTCAGATGCTTGAAGATATGTTGTAGGCTTGTGTCTTAGATTTCAAAGGTAATTGGGATGAACACTTGCCACTAATAGAGTTTTCTTATAACAACAGCTTTCATGCTAGCATCAGATGGCCCCGTTCGAAGCATAGTACTGGAGGAGGTGTAGGTCGCCAATTAGATGGTTTGAGGTAGGTGAAGTGGAATTGCTAGGGCCAGGTCTAGTGTACCAAGCTATGGAGAAAGTCAAGGTTATTCAGGAGAGGATGAAAACTGCTCAAGGTCGCCAATCCTATACAGACGTTCGCCGAAGAGATTTGGAGTTTCAAGTCGATGATTGGGTATTCTTGAGGGTATCTCCTATGAAAGGAGTCATGCGATTCGGAAAGAAAGGGAAATTGAGCCCTAGGTATGTTGGACCATATCGGATCATCCAAAGGATTGGTCAAGTTGCTTATAGGCTGGAGTTGCCTCCTGAAATGTCATCAGTGCACCCGGTATTCCATGTGCCCATGTTGAAGAAAGTGATTGGAGATCCATCCACCATCATGCCTGTCGAGGCTATTGAGGTTAATGAGGATTTGTCATATGAAGAAGTTCCGGTTGCCATCCTTGATAAGCAAGTTCGTAAGTTGAGAAAATAGGAAGTTGCCTCTGTTAAAAGTATTGTGGCGAAGTCAACAAGTTGAGGAGGCCACATGGGAGGCAGAAAAAGAGATGAAGGAAAAGTAACCCCATTTGTTTGATCAAGCTTAGAAGAAAGTAGGCGATCCAAATCCTTCTACTCCTAGTAATTATCGTCTTGCCCAAATTGTTTCCCTCTTAGTGTTAGTAAAGTTTCCTTCATTTTTTAATGGGTTATAGGTGTTGTTACCTTGGGTCATTTAAACCTTTCTTGATAAATAAAAGTCTTATAAAGATTCATGTGTTAAATAAGCAACTAATAGTAAGTGTAAGTTGGGAATTGTTTGTTTATGTGTACATGAGGTATTGAGACAGTTAAATAAGTTAAGGACCCATTGAATTAGCTAGTCTATGTGTAAACGTAACAATGTGATAGAATATGTGCAATCGTTGAGGTAAGAAAGTGTGTGCAAGCTGTGGAAATTGTTGTAAATGCATTTTGTTGTTTGGTAATGTGTTTGGGGGACTCTCTGACATGCGGATGGGTCCATAATACAAAGGAAAGTCTGGCAAAATTTTTTTAAAATATAAGAGTTAGTTAAAATTTTGACAGTTTGCATATCATGTCTTCCAAAACCATCTGATTTCCAAAATCCTCATTCGAGGACGAATGATTTTAATGGGGGGAGGATATAAGGCCCCGTAAAATTTTTGTGCTTGAAGCCTAGTAGCTGTGGTGTCAAGGTCTGAATAATATGTTAGGAATGCATAAAATTCTTCGCGGTGAGCTTGCTCGTCGTGCTTCGGACCCTTGGTAGTGATTTAAGTTTCAAAAATTTAAAGAAACAATTTTTTCCAGAATGTGTCGATTCTGCGGTCATGAATGCGACCGCAGATCTGCTATGCGGACCGCATTCCTACCGCAGAGCTTAACAGAATATTTTTCAAAAATCATGTTAAAAATGCGGTCAAATATGCGATCGCAGAATGGAAATACGGACAACAGATCTACCGCATAATTTCTTGAGAATTTTTTAGTGTCAAGTCTGCGGTGCATTCTGCGACCGCAGATCACGAATGCGGATAGCATTTTGGTCGCATGTCGTAACAGAACCTGTGAAATTTTGGGGCAATTTTGCAGTCCATTATGCGGACCGCATGTTGATTCTGCGATCGCAGATGCGACCGCAGAATTGACTCGGCCCAGATTTTTATAAATTTTTGACCCGACCCCTTCTTTAATAAAATACTTTCAAGCTTCATTTTTCTCACATTTTCTTACCAAAACTAGAGAGAGGAGAGAGGGGTTATAGAGAGAGAAGTCTATTATCTCCAAGAATTGTTCCAAACATTTAGTCCGGAAGATCCTAGGGCAAAGATTCAACTTTCCCAATCTTTAAAAGGTAAAAATCCTAACCATTTTCCTTGATTTTCAGTTTTTAAAATGGGTAAAGAAAGGTTTGCATATAATAGCTTTTGAAAATGGAATTTAATACTCATGCATGTTATTGAACTTGAATTTTAGTAAAAAGAAGTGAATAGACGTAAGAGTCTACAAAGAACGAGGTCGGCAAGAGTAGGATAACTTGGGTAACCATAAAGTAGGAGGTTAAAGGAAGAAAACCCGACACCAGGTATGTATGGCTAACTTTAATTCTTGTAAAATCGCCCATATGTGTGCAATTTGTTCGGTACGTGTTAATTTGAGAGATTGTATGTAATTCTTTAATTTTGTTGTTGGGTATTCAACTAATGTTGAACTACGTGTGGTGTGGTATGAAATATGAATCGAAATATAACAAGGGAATTAGAATTGGTAAAGAACTGAGAACAATTGTTGTGGTGGCATACATGGTTTCTTGTGAAAAGAGATGAAACACTTGAATTGTGTTAAATTGTTGAACATACGTGTATGGGTACTCTCGAATATGGAAACATTGTAACTTGGTTGTGATATCAGTTTGAAAAGTATTTGAGAATATGAACCGAATTGTAAATTGCTTATTTGAACTTGTTGTAATTTTGTGTAGTGCCTTGTTTGCTGTTTGTGATTGTTGTGTTTGAAACTGTACGGTGGGATTGGGTTGCGCGCCGCAACACGAAGTAATAAGGTGTGGGTTGGGGAGATAAGGGTGGCCGAGGTAATATGGGTGGACGAGGTAATAAGGATGGAAAACGATAGAAATCGCTATTGAAATTGATATAAAATCATTGATGTGAAATTGTGAAAGGAGACAGCAGGAGAGTTTGCAACCTGTGGGGCACTGATTGCCCCTTTGTTTGACTACTTGTATTTTTACGTGATTGATTGGTTGTTGTTCTCCTTGTTGATCTTAAATCGTGCTTTGTGTTGAGAATTATTTGAAATGAGAAAAATGTGGAAAACATGGTTGGCTGACTTTATTAATTCTTGACGTAATTTATTGTTGTCTTATTATCGTGATTACTTGTTTAATGACTTGAGTTTACTTGGGAAAAAGTTTGTCCATACATACCAGTACAATTCCAGTGTACTGACGTCCCTTTTGCCGGGGGCGCTACATTAGTGTTATGATTGTAGGTGGATCAGTAGCAGGTATTTCAACTCATCGGCAGTGATAGATATCCGATGGTGATTTGCACTTCTAATAGTTACTGTGTTAGTTCCTCGTCTCTGACTTATTTATTATTTTACTAGATTCGCGTAGTAGATTATATCCATATGGGTTTTCCTTATTCTGTTTATTATCCTGTTTTATTTTAGTAGGGCTTCGACTTTCCTCGTCACTACCCAATCGAGATTAGGCTTGACACTTACTGAGTACCGCTGTGGTGTACTCACACCTCTTCTGTGCATGTTTTTCATCTGCAGATCTTGGTACCTCTATGCAAGCGCATTATCAGCAGTTGCAGGGAGCATTTCAGAGACTTGAGAGATATCTGCCGCGTCCGCAGACCGGAGAGTCTCCCTCTCACTCTGCCCTTTAGTCAGTTAGATGCTATTCCAATCCTCGTTATAGACTTTTTCGGAGGATTAGAGCAGTGTTATGTATTACTCTTAGCCTGTGTTGCCCATGAGTTTTCAGGTCTTTGGGATAGTTTCAGAATGTAAATGTGTTAAAGTGTATGTGCCAGGTGGTAACTGTATATAAATTTCGCAAATGTTGTTACTTCCGCAATGCGTTAGGCTTACCTAGTCATAAAGACTAGGTGTCGCCATGATGTCTTCACATTTGGTGAACTAAGATCGTGATAAAACTATACTCAAAATGAGGATAATGCGCCCTTTTAGGGTCATTCCTATACAAACAGGATGCCCAGTCCACAAATTACTTGCATAGAGTCCATTTATATCATAACGAACTCAAAAACTTATTTCATTAGAGGATCTTTTCTTTCAAATGGAAAAGCAATTATTGTAGTACTCCTTCATAAATGAGGTTTCCCCACATTTATTTTTTTTAGGCAATATATCTCCTCTATTAATAATTTAATTGGATCGGAAAATTTCCTTGAAAATGGTTCGTTCAAAATGTAGTTTAATTCAGCTTATTGTTTCTGTTTGTACTGCTCTTTAAAAAATTTAACCGAATTAATGGTGCTATGAAGTCTAAACTAGCCATAGACTTAATCGGGCAAATATTTGGTTCCCAATTTTATATCGACCCTATAAAATTTGAATTTTATACCGTGTAATTTCGAAATATTGAAATTAAAACTGATCGAGTACTTAATAGCTCATTAAAGTCATCTTACATGAGCCTGTATAATAGTAAATAAAAAAAATAAAAAAACAGAGGGGTGGGGATGGTTTTGGGGGGACGGGTGTAGGAAGAAAAAAGAAGCAACCCTTGTTGAATGTATACCTTATTAGAGAGGATTAGTTCACATTATAGCATCTGATGCTTAAATTTATTTTTATGAATTTGATAATATCAATATTAAACTACTCAAGTTCAGTTATGGAATTTGCACGTTTTGCCCACGTCTTTCTTTAATGCAATGAATTTGATAATATCAATATTAAACTACTCAAGTTCGGTTATGAAATTTGCACGTTATGCCCACGTCTTTCTTTAATGCATTAGATTACATTAATCAAACTATAACAACTATAACAATCCGACATGTCGTTTTGTCTGTTGGATTTTTTAAGTTATTAGACTTTAAAGATGAGTAGTGTGAATTGGATAATGGTGAAAAATTAAATAAATTGGGTTGGGCTTCAAAAACTGGCCCAATTTATTTGGTTAAACTAGTTGACCAGTTTAATAAGTAACGTTAAAAGAACGTATTTTCCTATCAAATGTATGTTCACAGTGAACAGACACCATGAACAGGCACCATACATTTTTACAAAGCCAACAATTGCCTATAAATTCAGGCATTGATTCCATTCTAGACATTCAGAAATTCAGAAACCAACAAATTACTTTCACTCTCTCTGCAAGTTCATTAATCCAAAAATTCTTGAGCTTTCTTGTTCCTTGAAAATTGTAAATGTGATTCTCTCTGCTCTTTGAGTTTGTTGGTATCCTGCTTTTTATGTTGCCACTGTCGCAGGAAGGTTTATTCTGTTTTATCTTGGGAGGATTTAATCCATTACCTTGACAACTGTGAGGGGGTTAAAATTCCTTAAGGACACACAAGCAAATTGTGACGTCGAAATTATATATTCTATTTCTTCTTCCTCTTATTTTTCCTTAACAGTGTTGATTTTGGTAATACAGTTGTGACACATCCAAGAAATGGCAAAAACATTATTTTGAAACAGTGTTTTTGTCCATTAATTATTTCCTCTTCTTTGTTAAGTCACTTTATGGACTAAAACAAGCATCCAAGAAATGACATGCAAAATTTGACCAAACAATATTGTCAAATGGCTTTAAGATTAATGAATGTGATAAATGTGTTTACATTAAGAAGGTTCCAAATCATATAGTCACTGTTTGTTTATATGTTGATGATATGCTAATAATGAGCAAAGACATTGCCGACATTCAAGCTAATAAGCTTATGCTTGCTAGTAAGTTTGATATGAAAGACTTAGGAGTTACCGATATAATTCTAGGAATTAAAATTCAAAGGGCTCCTCAAGGTCTAGCTTTGCCTCAGTCACATTACGTAAAAATGGTACTGGAAAAATTAAAACACTTGGAATTTAGAAGTGTAAGAACTCCAATTGACATAAACCATCATCTTATAAAGAACAAAGATGAAAGTATGTCTCAATTGGAGTATGCTGGTGTGTTGGGAAGCTTAATGTACATCATGAACTGTACACGACCTGATATAGCTTGTGCAATAAGTAAACTTAGTCGATTCACAAGTAATCCCAACAAATATCACTGGGTGGCAATGAAACGAGTTCTGGGATACTTGGAATATACACAAGACTACGCTTTGCACTACAATAAATATTCTGTGGTTATCGAAGGATATAGTGATGCAAATTGGCTAACCGGCTCAACAGAAACAAAATCCACAAGTGGATATAATTTTACTGTTGGTGGATGAGCTATATCTTGGAAATCGTCCAAGCAGACATGTATCGCTCGTTCTACAATGGAATCAGAGTTTATAGATTTGGATAAAGTCGGTGAAGAAGCTGAATGGCTTCAGAATTTTTTAGAAGACATTTCGTTCTGGCCAAAACTATAAGGTCCTGTAAAGTTTTTGTGTTTGAAACCTAGTAGCTGTGGTGTCATGGTCCTAATAATGTATTAGAAATGTGTAGAATGCTCGCCGCGGTTCGGACCCTTGGTAGTGATTTAAGTTTCAAAAATTTAAAGAATCAATTTTTCCAAAAAGTGTCTATTCTGCGGTCAGGAATGCGACCGCAGATCTGCTATGCGGACCGCATTCCTACCGCAGAGCTTAACAGAATATTTTCCAAAAATCATGTTGAAAATGCGGTCAAATGCGATCGTAGAATGGAAATGCGGACCGCAGATCTACCGCATATTTTCTTGAGAATTTTTGAGTGTCAATCTGCGGTGCATTTTGCGACCGCAGATCACGAATGCGGACCGCATTTTGATCGCATGTCGTAATAGAACTTGTGATATTTTGAGGCAATTCTGCGGTCCATTATGTGGACCGCATGTTGATTCTGCGATCGCAGATGCGACCGCAAGATTGACTCGGCCCAGATTTTTATAAATTTTTTACCCGACACCTTCTTTAATGAAACACTTTCAAGCTCCATTTTTCTCACATTTTCTTACCAAAACTAGAGAGAGGAGAGAGGGGTTTTAGAGGGAAAAGTCTATTATCTCCAAGAATTGTTCCAAACATTTAGTCCGGCAGATCCTACGGAAAAGATTCAACTTCCCCAATCTTTACAAGGTAAAAACCCTAACCATTTTCCTTGATTTTCAGTTTTTAAAATGGGTAAAGAAAGGTTTGCATATAATAGCTTTTGAAAATGAAATTTAATACTCATGCATGTTATTGAACTTGAATTTTAGTAAAAAGAAGTGAATAGACGTAAGAGTTTACAAAGAACGAGGTCGGCAAGAGTAGGATAACTTGGATAAGCATAAAGTAGGAGGTTAAAGGAAGAAAACCCGCCACCACGTATGTATGGCTAATTTTGATTCTTGTAAAATCGCCCATATGTGTGCAATTTGTTTGGTACGTGTTAATTTGAGAGATTGTATGTAATTCTTTGATTTTGTTGTTGGGTATTCAATTAATATTGAACTACGTGTGGTGTGTGGTATGAAATATGAATCGAAAGATAACGAGGGAATTAGAATTGGTAAAGAACTGAGAACAATTGTTGTGGTGGCATACATGGTTTCTTGTGAAAGAGATGAAACACTTGAATTGTGGTAAATTGTTGAACATACGTGTATGGGTACTCTCGAATATGGAAACATTGTAACTTGGTTGTGATATCAGTTTGAAAAGTATTTGAGAATATGAACCGAATTGTAAATTGCTTATTTGAACTTGTTGTAATTTTGTGTAGTGCATTGTTTGCTATTTGTGATTGTTGTGTTTGAAACTGTACGGTGGGATTGGGTTGCGCACCGCAATACGAAATAATAAGGTGTGGGTTGGGGAGATAAGGGTGGACGAGGTAATAAGGGTGGACGAGGTACTAAGGATGGAAAGCGATCGAAATCGCTACTGAACTTGATATAAAATCATTGATGTGAAATTGTAAAAGGAGACAGCAGGAGAGCTTGCAACCTGTGGGGCTGATTACCCCTTTATTTGACTACTTGTGTTTTATGTGATTGACTGGTTGTTGTTATCCTTGTTGATCTTAAATCCTGCTTTGTGTTGAGAATTATTTGAAATGAGGAAAATGTAGAAAACATGATTGGCTGGCTTTATTAATTCTTGACATAATTTATTGTTGTCTTATCATCGTGATTACTTGTTTAATGGCTTGAGTTTACTTGGGACAAAGTTTGTCCATACATACCAGTACAAATCTAGTGTACCGACGTCCCTTTTGCCGAGGGCGCTACATTCGTGTTATGATTGTAGGTGGATCAATAGCAGGCACTTCAACTCATCGGCAGTAGTATCCTTCATCTTCCACTGCCCGTTTTGGTGATCCCTTTTCTTCCTCGGGGCCCTGTGTGGCTCATGCCACTTCTGTTTTAGACTTTATTTTGGATTTTGTAAGGTATAGCCGGAGCCTTGTTACCGACAAGTATTGTATCCCCCTTTGTAATCCTAGAGGCTCCGTAGACATGTAAACTGTGGGATTATGGCCTATGTATATATATGTCGGGCATCGTAAATATAAATTATAAACTTATTAGTAAATCAATCGTATGGTTATGTTTGTACATTGTGAAATCAGTTATAATTTGTAAGATATATGGTTTGTGAGAAATAATCAACACATGGGTAACGCATGGGATGGAAAGGCACCCAGGTCCGCTTGACTGGGGCTACTCGGTCAGGCGCCGGTCATGTCCCTCGATTTGGGGCGTGACAAAAACCTGTGGCTCCTATTTGCATACATTGCGATAATGAGGCTGCAATAGGACGGGCAGGGAGCGTTGTGTATAACGGAAAGTCTAGCCATATACGACGAAGACATAATACCGTTAGATAACTACTTTCTAGTGGAATTATCACTATTGATTATGTAAGATCAAAGGATAATGTTGCAGATCCGCTTACAAAAGGCTTAATTAGAGAGGGAGCTGAGAAATCATCTAAGGGAATGGGACTATGGGTGAGGACCAGTCAACATGGCGGTAACTCTACCTAGAATTTTGGATGTTCCGAGATCTAGGTTCAAGGAGCTCAAACAAATTTGTGATTGACCGGTTCAATATTGTCAAAATAAAATCTTTGGTCCATTCTCGTGATGAATATAATGTTCAGTAACAAGGATAGAACTTTACACGTTCTTTAATGATTACCTAAGTTTGATGAGGTATTTATCAAATAGTGTCAATCTAAAAGATTACGTGTTTAGGACTCACCTATGTAAGTGTGATGTGTAAGCCGCTTCAAGGAGAATTCTCTAAGGCCAATTCACTATGCACTTACGAGACCAGGCGGTGTTCATGGCTGAAACGAACACAATAATGAAAACCAAAAGAAGGTTAAGCGTCGATTGTGTGACATATGGTTGTTTAGGTATACACCAAAGTTCATCGGTTCAAAGATATCAATTCTACCGATTGACCGAGTATATCCGACATATGTTCACTATGGAAAGTTCAAAAGGAAACCTATTTATCCAGATGCGATCTATCTTTTCTTGTGAATCACACAATTTCCATATATTTTTTTTTCTTTATATAGACATTCCACATTCATGTGGGAAATTGTTGGATTTTTAAGTCATTGGGCTTTAAAGATAAGTAGTGTGAATTGGGTAATGGTGGGAAATTAAATAGAATGGGTTGGGCTTCAAAAACTGGCCCAATTTATTTTGGTTAAACTAGTTGACCCAGTTTATTAAGTAATGTTAAAAGAACATATTTTCCTATCAGATGTCTGTTCACAGTGAACAGACACCATGAACATGCACCATAGCTTTTCACAAAGCCAACAATTGCCTAATTCAGGCATGGCTTCCATTCTAGACATTTAGAAATTCAGAAACCAACAAATTACTTTCCCTCTCTCTGCAAGTTCATTAATCCAAAAATTCTTGAGCTTTCTTATTCCTTGAAAATTTTAAGTGTGATTCTCTCCGCTCTTTGAGTTCGTTGGTATCCTGCTTCTTGTATTACCACTATCGCAGGAAGGTTTATTCCGTTTTATCTTGGAAGGATTTAATCCATTATCTTGGCAACTGTGAGGGGGTTAAAATTCCTTTAGGACACACAAGCAAATTGTAAACTCGAAATTATATATTCTATTTCTTCTTCCTCTTATTTTTCCTTAACAATGTTGATTTTGGTAATACACATTGCTTAACAGAGCGTTAACATGCCGTTTAATAGTTCGAACCCTTGAGCAGCTTCAATTCAGGCATTACAAGTTGTGCGCGTGGTTGGAATTAAATTTCGGAAAATTCAGAGTTGACTTGGAGAGGAAATTCTCATTTCCAAAACATTAAGTTGAGAAAATTGACTAGGATTGGATTTCAGAGTAAACGACCTCAGAATCGGGATCTGAAAGTTCTAGCAGGTTCGTACGATAATTTTGGACTTGGGCTGGTTATGGTTGAGCCGAAAGCGTTTTGGCACGTATTGTGGAAGTTAGCATTTTGGAAGAAATTTCATAAGTTTGGGTTGAAGTCCATTTCAGTGTTATCGATGTCCATTTGGGATTTCGAGTCTGGGAGTAGCTCCGTATGGTGATTCTAGATTTGGGAGTGGTGATAAAAAGTGAATTCGGAGTTTCGTGGGTCATTTTGGAGTCATTTGGCCAAAGATAGAAAATTGAAGATTTTTAAGAAGTTTGATCAGAACTGCACTTTTTGATATCGGGGTTGGAATCTGATTCCAAAAGTTAGAGTTGGTCTGTAATGTTGAATATAATATGTGCGCAAAATTTGAAGTCAATTGGACGTGATTTGATAGGTTTAAACATCGAAAGTAGAAGTTTAAAATTCTAAAGTTCATAAAGTTTTGATTGGAGGTCGATTCGTGGTTTAAGCAATGTTTGATATGATTTGAGGCCTCGATCAAGTCCGTAATGTGTTTTGAGACTTGTTGGTATGATTGGTTGGGGTCCTGGGGGTCTCAGGTGGATTTCGGGTGGTTAACAGATCAAAAATAATTTTTTTTTAAAAGGCTAAAGCTGCTCGTTGCTGGTATAACCGCACCTGTGAGACTCAGGTTGTGGGTGCGGAGCCGCATAAGCGGCCAGAGGAGCTGTAGATGTGGTTTTGGACCAGAAGTAAATGGACCGTAGATGCGGTCATACAACCATAGAAGCGGAACCACACATGCGGCGGTCGAGTCACAAAAGTGGAAAAGATGGCCTAGTGAGAGAACCGTAAGAGAGATGGAAGTGCCGCACTTGCGAAACCACAAAAGCGGTCAAGTGACCGCGGGTACAAAAGTGTTGGAGGCAGAATGGTTCTTTAAAAATTGGGATTTGGTCATTTTCTATCATATTTTCTTGGCTTGGGTGGTTCTAGGAGAGTTTCAAGAGGGAATTTTTATAATCAACGATAAGGTAAGCTAATCCCACCTATCTTGAGTTAAATATATCGCTTATGTATGAATTTTAGCATGTAAATTGGTAGAAATTTGGGGATTTGAGAAAAACCTAAAAAATTAATATATGTGGAATTTGATCACAATTTTGAGTATAAAATTGAGAGTAAATCATATATTTGACTTTGTGGAATTATGGGTAAGCTTAATCATCGAAACTTTTTAGAATCCAGGCGCGTGGGACCGAGGGCATTCTTATCAACTTTTCAACCGGGATTAGGAATTGTCATAAATTTGATTAATATGAGTAGTTTATCATACATTAATAGATTTGCATAATCATTGGCTGGTTTTGGAGCATTTAGCATCGATTCAAGTCTTTAGAAGGGTGTGGAATGCGAGTTATGGATCTTCGGAGCTAGGTGAGTCTCCTTTCTAAACTTATAAGAAGCAATTATCCTTATAGGTGAAATAATTGGTTATGTGCTCCTATTTGTGGGAGCTAAGTACGCACGAGATGACAAGAGTCCGTACGTAGCTACTAATATGTGTAAGTCTAGATAGTTTACGACCCAAACGCATGTTATACTTGGAATAATTGAAATCTTATTGACAGTTGAATTTCTTAAATCCTATCGATTGGTAAATTAATTTCTAAGAGGATTAAACTTTAATTTCTTAAATCATTAAAAGAGGATTGGCTTTTATTTGGATAAATATTCCTCGATAAATTCTTAATTTGCTGTTTGAGCATGTATTTTTAAGTGTATCTGCACACATGTGTGGTACTCGAGCAGGGTGATTTTTATTTAAATTTTACCGTTGCATGTATGATTCGCGAGTAGGGTAATAGATGTATCTATGATTCGCGCCCTTCGACCCTCGGCAGTGCACATTTTTTATTTATGTTGGATTGGGTCGTATGACCTTGGCATGAGTTGCGCATGCTTGTATTGCTTCCCTTGAGATTTATTTATATTGATACCTGCTCTCCCTGGCTTGAGATAATTGTTAATTAATGGATTATGAATCCGAAGACTTTTAACTAAAAAGAAAAGTTTTACTAGTTTCGTGACTTATCTGAATTTACTGTTGTTAATAACCCTGTGATTCATCGCGTTAAAAATATTATTATTACCACTAGTAATTGTCGAAGTCGACCACTCGTCTCTACTTCTTCGAGATTAGACGGGATATCATTGGGTACATATTTTTTTCGTACTCATACTACACTTTTTATGCATTATTATTGCACAAGTTCATATGTGGCTAGTGGCTTGGTGGCTAGAAGCGTGGTTGATGCGGAGACTTAGGTGAGCTACACTTCTCGGGACGACCCGCAACTAATAGAGTCCCCTCCAGATTATTGTATTTATCCTCTGTCCAATTTGTATTCCAAGCGTTGTTGTATTACATTATTTCTTAAAAATTGCTCATGCACTTGCGACACCGGGTTTTGGGATAGATATGAGATATTCTTTACTTACTTGTAAATATTCTTCTTCTTATTTTCGTAAAGATTATCTTTTGCTATCTGCGTTGAAGGAAAATATCAATTTTCAAAATATTGAGATAAGAATTTAATTAAGTATTTTGGTTGGCTTGCCTGACAGTGCTGTCCGGTGCCATCACGACCCTTAATAGATTTTGGGTCGTGACAACAACCACGCCTTTTAAACTTGATGAGGTAATTTACAATATGAACAGAGGCACAAAGTAGACAAAAAACTTATGTTTCCTCTAATAAATCTCATTAGATTAGAGTGAATATTTAATTTTAACTTAGACGCTCTTTCATTTTTCAGATACTAAATAAGAGAATCAAGTTTGTTGAGATATAAACGTGGCGTTTGTTTTTCCCTAGAATAATTTGATGGTGGAAATTATAGATTTAAAAAAGCGAAGACAATGACAACGCAGACCTTACGCTAGGAAAATATTTTAAAAAGAGGGAAGAAAATGAATAAAAAGCAAAACTAATTGTAGGAGCTGGAGGGGCTACGTGCTCTAGGCTCCTAACAATGTGAATACTTAGTGAATGGTTAATTTAAATAGCTGCTCATCCTACTGGTAAAGTTATATATTATATATATATATATATGAAATTATAATATATTTGTATAATCATCTAGGTATAATTAATATATAATTTATATAAATTTTGAAAAAAAGTAAACAATAAATTCCACCAGCTAATTGTATAACCCTTAATATAAAAAAACTCACATAAATAGCATCTTATGCTATTAAAATATTATAGTGTAGCACTTACATTAAACTACTCAAGTGAGCAAATAAAATTGGCACGTTCTCTAAGATCATCAGCCATGCCACTTTTATAATCTGTTTTATTGCAATCACTCCTCCTTCTTTTCAATCTGTAATTTACAATTTTGGTACATTCAGAAGAGCAATATGATCAAGTGGCTCGCTTTCGGAATAAAATACTACTACTTATTACAACTAGACTAGATAACATGAAAAACAAAGAACATGTATACTGATAAAACAGGAACTTGTCAGATTTTGCCATTTAATCGAAGACCATGGCAACACGTTGAGAGTCAGTCTCGTAATGAGTTAGGTCATAGCACGAAGATAAAGTATCAAACTTGAGAATCGAGGTGCTCGACGAGATCGAAACCAGTAGCGATCGAGAGCATATATGACATACTTCAAACGAAGCGCAATAACGGAAAGACGAGATATCTGTAACCGGTCGAAGATCATGGCAAAAATCCGGTAACAGATCAGATCAAGGATAGTTATTTAGGCTAATCATGAGATTTACTTCTTTAATTAGAGTTATATGATAATTAGGATTCATCTACTATATAAAGAGGATTCCCCGTCATTTGTAGACCTTACATCGACACGTATCAAAGCAATAAAATATTCTCTCTTTAGTTTACGCTCTCTTGTTTATTAGCTCGTTGCATTTTAACTATTCTTACATAACTAGCTCGAGGGTATCCGATCTCGAGGGCTCTGTCCAAATGCTAGTTTGCTTTATATTATTGACAATTTGCATCTCTTATCTTTATGTTTATCAATTGGTATTAGTTGAAATTACGTATCTTTAAAACCATATTATAAATTTAATTGTTATCCAGTTTTTAGCGTAAACAATTTGTCGCCCACCATGGGGCCAAGGGTAATAGTAATTGCCTAGTTTTAATCCTCATCACACACAATGCTTTTACACTTGGTCTCGTAAATGTCTTAAGTTTCAGGAATCAGCATGTAAAACTCTCAAATAGTGCCCACTCACACCAGCCTTGGTCTTCATGGCGAGAAAGAGCACATAGTCACCTGGGGAAACGAAGTACCTCCAATTAACCCCGATGGAGCACATGTCGTAGATCCAGCCGATGTCTATTTTTGTGTTGTGATTCATGAAAATTTAGGCGCCAACCCTAAAAATAGCATCCTCAGAAATACCTGAGCTGCCGATCAGAATACACATAGTGGTGAAGAAGGCATGATTAACCTTCGAATGGTATTTGAAATGTTACATGCTCAACAAGCTGTGATAGCACAACTCCAAAATCAAAATCAAACTCGATGCATCACAGGAAATTATTCACATGGTCGAGCCTATACAGGAAAAATTGCACGATAACAGATCGGGAACTGACCCTGCCATCACGAAAATGCTAGAGGAGCTCACTAAATGGATCGAATCAAGAGAAAAGAAAATTGAGCCTAACGATGAAAAAGTAGAAACATACAACTCACGGGTTGATCAAATATCGGGAAACCCCCGATTTTAAAGGGTTTGGAGTCAAAAAAGTTCGTACAGAAGCCTTTCCCACCAAGTGCGGCTCCAAAGCCTTTTCCAAAGAATTTCGCATGCCAAAAATTCCAAAGTAGTATGGAACCGCTGATCCTAATGAGCATGTCACTTCTTATATATGCGTAATAAAAGGAAATGATTTAGAAGATGGTGAAATTGAATCTATTTTGTTGAAAATATTTTGTGAAACGCTATCGAAGGAGGCAATGATATGGTACCAGAATTTGTCGTCCAATTCCATCGATTCCTTCGCCATGCTTACTGATTCATTTAGAAAGGCACACACTGGGGCAATAAAGGTCGCGAATAGGAAACTAGACCTCTTCAAAGTGAGACAAAAGGACAACAAAACGCTATGGAAATTCATATCTTGCTTCGAGATGGAATGCATAGACTTGCCCTCGGTTACTGATGATTGGACTGACCAAGCCTTCACCCAAGGTTTGAACTAGCGAAGTTCGACAGCATCACGATGACTTAAACAAAATTTGATTGAATATCCAATTACGGCCTGGGTCCGATGTACATAACCAATACTATTCAAAGATCAGAGTTAAAGATGATCAGTTGGGAGTCTTTCCGATTCCGTTTATCCAAATAGATTCGAGGGTAGGATTTAAAGAGAGATAGAGAGCCCCAATAAAATAGAGACCAGTACCAACCATATAGTGTTGATCGTAGAAACAATTGACTAGGACATAATCCCCTTCGGAATAATCGAAAGAATTATCGAGGACAAAACTCCCAAGGGTTCACGAGTAAGAGTGGCTTCAATAAATATGCCGAGCTCAAGTAAATGCCACAGTTATCAAAATGCAACTTGAGCATCAATACAACGGGTATTGTATTAGAAATTGGATGGATCAAAGATTCTAGATTGCCCAGATCCCTACAATCCGACCTAGCTCAAAGAAACCCTAATAAAATATGCAAATTCCATAGAACACACGGTCACAAAATAGAAGATTGCTGCCAATTGAGGGATGAGGTAGCTCGTTTAATCAACGTATGTCATCTTCGAGAGTTCTTGAGTGACCGAGCTAAAACTCGTTTCAAAAATAAAGATGCAAATAAGAAAACTGAATAGAAGGAATTGCAGCACGTGTTTCATATGATCGTTGGTGGGGTCGATATTCCTCAAGGATCTATATGTAAACACACCAAAGTTACAATAACAAGGGAGCGGCGTACCTGGACTACTTACCAGAAGAACCTTATTTTTCACCAATGAGGATGTAGAAGGGATCGAACAGTCTCACAACGACGCATTGGTAATATCTATCCTTATGAAAAAAATTCAAGTTAAATATTTATTCGATCGAGGGTCATAGAGCAACTTGATCTCCAAGATCAAATTATGCCTACAGCTCGAGTACTCAATGACTTCAACATGGCGAGGGAAACCACCAGAGAGGAAAATATTTTTGCCAGTAAATGTGGCCGAAACTATCCAGGAAATGGAGTTCCATATAATCGAAGGTGATATGAGGTACAATGCGGTGCTCGAAAGACCTCAGATCCATAATATGAGGTCAGTACCTTTACCTCTTCATCAAGTCTTGAAATTCCTTGTAACGACCCGGCCAGTCATTTTTGGAATTTACACCCGATCCCCCATTAACTGCTTCCCCTAAGTTTATTTTTGCTATTTTGATTTGCCGGGATGTTCGGTGTTAGGATCCGGAGAGTTTCGGGACACTTAGTCCCTAAATGAGAGTTTAAGTGTTGAAAAATGGTTCGTATTTAGAATAGTGTGAAGACGACCTCAGAATGGGAATCTGATGGTTTTTTTAGCTCCATTAGCTTATTTGGGGGTTTGGAGCGTGTTCGGAATGTATTTTGGAAGTTCGTAGCTCATTTAGGCTTGAAATGCCGAAGTTTGAATTTTTGAAGTTTATGGTCTGATAGTGAGTTTTTGATATGATGGTCGGATTGGAATTCGGGAAGTTGTTGAAGCTTTGTCACATCATTTGGGATGTGTGTGCAAAAGTTCAGGTCATTCGGGCGAGGTTTGATTAGGTTTTTTATCAAAAGTGTGTTTGGTTGGAGTTTAAAGTTTTTAGGCTTGAATCTTAGCTTAATTTGTGTTCCCGACTTTGTTTTAGGTGATTTAAGGATCAATACAAGTTTGAATGATGTTATGAGATATGTCTGTAGGTTTGGTTGAGGTCCCGAGGGCCTCAGTTGTGTTTCGGATGCTCAACGGAGCATTTTTGTGTTGTTAAGAATTGCAGAAAAATTGAACACAGTTGTTGCAGAGTTTTCTTCTACGCGATCGCGACCTCCCTCACGCGTTCTCATATTGTAATCTTGGAGGGAGGCTAGTTCCTTCATCGCGTTCCCATACCTTTGCCCATGTTCGCGAAGCACCATTTATTCTCACATCACGTTCGCATAAACTTCTCCGCAATTGCGTACCTACGCCAATAAGTTCATTGCATTCGTGAATGCTTGCACGCGTTTGCGTACACCAGTTTTGGTCCTCAACTCTTTTCCTTCATCGCGATCGAATTATTGTCCACTTGTTCATGTAGCTTAACGTTCTAGGCCTTTGCATTCGCATCCTGCCCAACACGATCCCGAAGAGTATTTTTGACATTCCCATTTCTTTCTTTTTTGCGAACGCGAGCCAATCTCCGCATTCGCGATGCATTAAATGAATGGGCAGTACTTAACATTTCAAACATGAGGTTTTACCATTTTCATCAAAACTCAAGGGTTGGAGCTCGGATTTGGGAGCAATTTCAAGGGTTATTCAAGGGCAATCACTGGGTAACGATTCTCTACTTTCCTATTACTAAAACCCATTAATCTAATCGCGAAATCACCCTTTAATTCCATATTTTTGAATGAAAAGTGGGTAAAACTTCTTAGACCTAACTATGGGGTTTTTGAGGGGGAATTTGACCTCTTATTTGGAGATTTTTATATGGTTAGACTCGTGAGAGTATGAGGGTTCTGAAAACGTGAAAATTATTCGATTCCGAGATGTTGTTTGGAGGGGCATTTTGGTTATTTTACCGATTTTGCGCCCTAGCTTTATATTTAATAGTGAAATCAGTTGGTTGCAATATTATTTACGATAGGTGATTGAATTGAATAGATGTTGGTACCAAAATTTTCCCTAAGTATTTTTCTATACCAAAAATACTTCCAAATGACATATACATGCATATATAAGCATACTCAAGTGTTTTAGTATTATTCCCAAATTTTTAAGGAATTTTTAAAACCATTTTTTTTTATCATTTTTGGAATAACCTATTTTATTCTCATATTTACACAAAAATATAATTAAGAAGATATTTGTACATTTTTACAAATGTGTTTAGTATTTTTAAAGCTAATAGCATATAAATGCAATTATAGCCTATTTTACGATTAATAATATTTATAATTATAAAATTAGTTCTAATATTTTTTAATTAATACATATGTATTACTAATTGGTTCAGCATCTTCAATTGATTTTTTAAAAATCATTTTTTAATATTTTTATAAAATAACAGGGAAAAACTGGATATTTCAATTTTGGCCACATTTCATTTTAGTTATAACCTCAATTTCATTTCAATCTTAAACTAAATTGACCCCAATCCTAATGCCTAATTGGGCCAGCCCAATTCTAATTTAACCCCAACCCTTGACCCATTAAACTAAACTGGCCCAGGATTCTTTTGAATCCAGGCCGTTGATCCATTTGATTAACGGCCACAAATGACCCTTTCCTTTTTTAATCCCAAATAACCTAACCCTAACCCTCATTTCTCTCAAATAGCCACCCCAAACTCTCTCCTTCTCTCAAACGCTCCCTAGCACTCGAAGCCATAATCGCCTCCCTCGTCTTCTCCTATCATTCTCACCGGAGTCCATGGCTTCTTAGGCCATGGACGTATCGTGCTCACCTTCCTTACCCCCAAGCCTTTGCTGTTCGAGATTTCAAGGTTCGACCTCGATGGTGTTCGAGCAGATCCTCCACAGATCTGTGGTTCTATAGCCTCTCCGACCGTGTTCCGATGTGTTCGAGTTTTGAGAGCCTAGCTATGGCTCAGATCTACTCGAGACCAGACCCTTTTCAAGCCTTGTCATTTCTAGGGTTTCAGGGAAACCTAGAGCTATTCGAGGTTTTTCTGTTTGTTTTTTATTTTAGATCTATGCTATATTTGTGCTATATTCGATATTTCAAGGGTTTTCCTCCAATTTTATTCCTACTGGGTTCTTTATGTTTACTTGTTTTATCATATTTTTACCAAGGTCTTCCTAAGTGAGCTCCATCTACTGTTTTCCTAAATCTGTATCTCTTTTTCACTTCTAAATTTGTTTGAGTGACAAGCTTTTCCTTAATGTACTCCCTACATTTCAAACTTGTTATTTTTTTAAGAAAGAGACTGCTGAGTCTATTCTATATGTTGTTTTCTCATCTATGCATCTGATTCGAGTAAGAAACCCTAGTATTTGGGGGGGGGGGGCGAGGGGGGGTTGACAAGATTGACCTTGTGTTTGGATTAGGGTTCTACTCATAACCCTGATTCTCTTTCAGACTCATTCTGATTCTGTGAACCTAACCTCCTTGGTTACTCTGATTTCTAGCTAGTTTTTCAACAATTCTCTCTTGTGGCTGCATGCTTTTTATATGACATTCTCCTTTTTCAAAAGGCCTTTGGCCAGCCTGTGATTAATTCCGAGTCCCTGTTTTGAGGGGGTCTGATTGAATGTTGATGATTTTTCTTTAAATTAAGCCCCTCTTCACCTTTCCTGGTTGGGTTCATTCATACTAAGACTCAAATCCTGATTTTACTGGCTGTTGATTGAATGTCTTTCTTTGTTTTGCCCAAATCGTGTACTACTAAACTATTTCCTTATATAGTCCTTTGTGTATTTACCCTTGTTATACTGCTTTGGAAATATTTTTTAAATATAACCCTTTCCTTAATTGTTTTGCCCGTTTGAATCAAATCCCTTAACTAAAAGGAAACTTTATGTGATTGATTTTGAAACAATTCTCTTACCTTTTTTCTTACTTGTTTTCTACACTATAAAATAGTCTACCCTTCTACACTTTTACACACGAACACAGAATACCATCTGAGTTCACAAAATTCACTTTCAGTTAAACTCTCTCTTTCTGATACTTACACTGCTATGGACTTTGCTCACTTTATTCTGCACTCTTTACTTTTATACCGGTATGTCTTAATTAGTTTACATGCCCCAATAACAATGTGTTTAATTTTGTCCATATGTTTTCTAGCATATTATAACATGTCTCCCCTTTCCTTTACAGTCCAACATTTAAATAAACTATGCAATTGTTTATTTTGTTGCGAATCTGATGCTTTATGAATTCCCTTAACCTTTACCCCTTTGTATGTGAGTTATTATTGAGGGCATAGCAGCACCCCAATATTGTTGTCTATGACCGTGAACTGGTTCTTTGGACTCCTTAACTCAACCAATTCCCACTTCTCTTTTACCCATTATGTGTTTGAGCCTTGACTTAGGTTTGATAGTGTCCTAATCACTATCCAGACCTCTGTCTGACCTTCAAAAGGTCTGCTCCTAACTTGTTCAACTAAACAAGTGGTCAGGGGTGTGCCTGCCTACTTTATGGCTAGGTATGACCACCACCTGTCATGGCCTCCTAATTCCCCTTTCACTTTTCACTTACTCCTAGCTATACATTCTTCCCCTCTCTTGGAATCCATGCTTTGGGACCTCTGAGCTCCCTCTGAACATGGATGCCTGAGAGCTGGCATTTCCACACTACACTGTTCATAATGGCATCCTGGGTGTAAGTAATGCCTAGAATCCCTGAGATTCCTTGGAACTTTGAAACACCCTGGAGAATGAGAATGCTTTGGAGTTCTGGATCCTAGAGTTTGTTAAATACATATTATTGGACACTAAGATTGGATTAGGCTGCTAAAATCTAGCTATTAGTGTTTTTATGTATCCTTTAATTTCAGTTGTTTCGTTGGGTTGTAATAACTTGTCAGAAACTCGGGGATTATAGTTAAAGGGTGTGGGAGGGGTTTTACTTTATTTCCTCAATAAGGGTAGACACCATGCCTACAGGGTTTTAATGTTTAACCATATTGCAAATCGCATAGAAAGCATGCCTATAGGATTTAACGCTCATATTCTGTGACCAACGCATGTAGAGATCCTGCCTCTAGGAATTCTAAGCTTTTCTAAAGATTCATGTATATATATCATGTATATAGGGAATGAAAACTCATTAGGAAAACTGTAGGATTAATTAAAATAGTCATCCCTCCGTAAATTCATTAACGAATTCTAAAAGAAAGAATCGAATATAGATATCATGCCTATAGGACTTCATATCAAATTCGTTTAATAATAATCTGTTAACTGGCCCTTAACGCCTTAATTCAATAATGTTTTCAAAAGCCTCAATCTTTTTTATAAAACTCTCTCGAATCAGTATATGTTTGTCTTAAGAGCTGAGTTCTTCAAATATGCATCTTTTCTGAAATGATTTCTTTTTCTGATATTCTGTCTAAGCATTTTCCAACTAAATTCTCGTCTTCCTGAACTCGTCCTTTAAAACAGTTATGCAGCTTACTCTTTTCCTTAGATAGTTCTATCTTTTCTCTGAAATTCCTTACAATTATTTTTGTGTTTTGTAACCGGACAATGTGCTGATTCTCTTTGTAACTTATTTCTAAACTATGTCAACAGTCTGTTCTTTCTTTCAAAAACCTCTTCTACATTAGTCTATCTTCTGAAATCAGCACTTTTTTTTTCTTTTCTAAATAACTCGCGTTGAATACCTTTACATCTGACAATTATATCCAAGTGACCTAATGCAGGCTTCCTGTCTAAATATATGTGTTGAACCAGTTTGCTCGCTGCTTATTTTTTAATTTAAGACCAAATCAATATTTGTAAAGTCATGCTAAACTAAATCATTGTTTGATTTTTCGGGGTTAATTTGAGCCTTGTATAATTTTTGTGTTGTCTCCTCTTACTTGCTACTTGTTCTGAATGTCGATTAGAATTTTTTATCCTTTAAACCCCACAAAAGCCCCATCCCTTTCTTCCCCTTTAGGAATAGAAGTCCTAATGCCCCGGCACTGATAGTTTCAGACGGTTAATAGCATGCAATAAGCAAACAATATCATTTCGCGCTCCAATACCTCAACGGGGTTGGGAAAGGGTAGACATGGAGATGATGATTACACAATAATACTATGCGTATAATCAGGTTCCAGTGTTGTGTGAATGATCCATGTAATGTATAAATCTAGGACCCCCTCCCTCTTTATTGTCTTAACAATTTTCTGAATTTTTAAAAGCTGTTGCACTTTCAATTTCTATTTCTTACACGACTTTCAAATTGCTTGCACCAATTCTTTGACCCATTCCCTTTCCTTGCGTACCTCTTTTACAAAATTGTCGCCTTTTCTGAATTTCAGCATTTTTTTAAACCTTTTTTGTTTCTTATTTGTACTTGCAATACTTGCTTGTTTATTTATTTGTTTGCATTTCAAGTTACAATTGTAGCATGGACGGGAACCACACTAGTAGATCTTGAGGGATGCCTAACACCTTCCCCTCGAGATGATTTCAAGCCCTTACCCAACTCTGGTTTTCATCTTTATTTCTTCTAAAAGTGTCCTAATGCACTATAATCATTAGGTGGCGTCTCTCCAAAAAATCCAAAAAACCTGATTCCAAAAGTGAAAAAAGAATTGTCCTCCCAAATGTCGTTAACCCAATTCCGCGAGGAAAAAAGGGCGTCGATAGCATGGCGACTTTGCTGGGGATATTTTTTAGGCTTTTACCATTACATGCTATTTGTGACTTTATTGCCTTTATTTCTTGTCTTTTATTTATTTCATCGTGAAAACTAACTTGGATCTTCATGTCTTTCCTTTCCTTTAATTGCTTTCCTTTACTGCTTTATTATTTCAATACCATTGTAATTTCGAGCATTTATTCTATTCATTTATTTTATGTACGTGAAAATACATGTCAATTTGTTTTATTCTTGTATATTGCATCTTTAACATCATACTCCACTCATGCCAAAACAAATACTATAGCAATGCTTATAATGAGTAGTTGCGCACTTGCAATACTATCACCCCCTAAGCGGGTCAAGTCCGTATTGCCGCGGAGCAGCAGCCACGTCCAGATCTGATCTATTTACTCGTCAATTCATCCGGTGACTTCATGATTTGGAAAAAGGCATATTTGCGGTAAAACCAGTCGATCAATGGCGTAGTCGATGGTTCCGTGCCTTTACCTCTTGAGTTGTCTGCTTAAGGGTACTAGTCTATACTTCAAAATAGAAACCTTACTCCATTAAACTGTACATGCATCATGGTCAAAAGTAGCTGATTCAGTTATGTTGTCCACATAATAACTCATTAAGATAGCCTTGTCCAAAGTCCACCAAGTTCCCTGGAACCCAAACAGACTCCTTCACATTTTGTGCATTTTTTTGCAGAACTTAAGTGCTTTGCTATGCTAATTATTGATTTAAATAGTTGATTCTGGAGGGGGTGGGGCCTAACACTTTGTTTGCAGAAATAAGGTACGAAATCCCCAGATTTGGCATGGTGACCAACATCCATCCATGATTGCTGAATTGATGGAATGACCTCCACTCAAGTGATTAAACATTCGTCCGCAAGTACCTAGGGAATCTGCCTTCTCTCATAGAGATTCAACCCAACAACATAATCATAGAGGCTACAACGTTGTTATTGGATAGTGGCAAATCTGTGTTCCACTTTGGTGATCTAGAAATGACTCCTTCACTTGAAGAGATAGGAGGTCTAGCTGGGATTCCTTGGGAGACTCCGGGTTTGCTCATGCCAGAAAATCGCAAAGAAGGGGGTTTTCTTAAGATGATGGGATTGAAGAAAAATCCAGACTTAACATGTTTGAAGGACTCCTACTCTCGTTTGACTATCTATATGAAAGGTACAACTATAGCAAGTCATACCGCACCTATTCAAAAGAATTTTCTATCACCTCATTAGGGCATGTCCATATAACGGTTTTTGTCTTCATGTTTTGATTTTTGGGGATGATCGTCTTCCCTATGAAGAAGGCTAGGATCCACACCAGACTAGCCATGGTAACCAAAACTATGATGGAAGGGATGGGTGGATAGACTTTCAGCATAGTGCCCATGATCGTCACGAAAATATACCGTGCCTTGAGCAAGTGTCAACAATAAGGAAGTCATTTTGAGGGTTGTAATTTGTTACTTCAGTTATGGCTCATGGAGCACTTCCAAAAAAGGGAATACAGACAAGAGATCTTATGCAGGGATTGGGTTGATCATATCGCCTTCCACCTGCCAAGGCGTACGAATTACATGCATAGAATCTTCACACAACCAGAGGACACCAAGGGATAACTGGAATTATTTGAAATTCTGAAAGAAGATCAGGTGCAATGGATGTTTGAGTGGTTCTCCATAGATGTGTTCATCATTCAATCCCGAGATGCACCATTCATCAAACTTATTGGATTAAGGGGGAGTTACCCTTACGTTCCTCTCCGAGCCATAAGGCAAGCTGGAAAAAAGCAAATCATACCGAGGGTCGATAAGAAAAGTCATCGCAGGGCTGATTTCCAGGATGATGATAGCCCTCACTGGTGTCAAGCTTAGCATTTGTGGCATTGCAAGATCATTTTGGAGAAAAACTTCATTGAGCCAGGTAGGTATCATGCCTGCTATGTGCCGCACTATTCGGGTTGGTTAGAGGACAATGGCATGGGGCAGCCAAAATCCATTCGGGGTCACAAAATTATCGACGAGCATGCTAAAACACAGGCAAAGTATAATCAACCGCACAAGAGAATCCGAGAGTATGAAAGTGAGCATCAGGAAATACAAGAAGCCCATCAGAAATTGATCGAGGAGTGGAAAGAAATGGCTGTCAGTGCCAACAACCGGCTAGGGTACTGTCACGACCCCAAATCCGGTCATGATGGCGCCCAGCATACTGCTAGGCCAGCCCGACCAATCAACCGGAGCTATGAGCTCGCCTTATCCCATTTAAGCATAACAAGTTATAAGACAACAGTGATAGATATATATCTAAACAGGGAACCCAGTCCCAACACATGCCACCTCCCATAAACCAAAGGGTCAAGAGTCAAGAGCCTCTAAAAGAACATAAGTGAAATAGAGTTTACAACAAAACTCAGTGTGGAAAAAAATGGCAACATGAAATGAAAAGACAGCTAGAAGGGGAGTCAGGTCCTGCGGATGCTGCAGCTACCTCGACTATCCCGCACAATGCCTCTGAGTGGCTACCAGATTAGGTCTGCTAAGAGGTACCTAGATCTACACACAAGGTGCAAGGAGTAAAATGAGTACTGCCAGACTCAGTGGTAATAAACATGGGTAAGACAGTGTATATAAGAAATCCACAATAAAACACTATGTAAAGCTGTAACCAATACCCTGTAACAGTTCAATATCAACAGTAGAGAACCAACAATATCAACAACAAGTATAACATCTAGCAGATGTAGCTAAATTCAATGCAATGCATGAAATGACCGCTACGGTGCGTAGCCCGATCCAATTTGGGTACCCGTGCTCACTGTGGGGGTTCAGACTACGGAGGGGCTCCTACAGCCCAAGCACAATATCATGAATATACGCTGCGGCGTGCAGCCCGAGCCACTTCCAATCAATTAATATGCAAATACAACCTCGCAGGCTCAGAGGTAGTTTTGAAAACTTTTTTATCATTTTTAGTTGAAAACGGTATGTCAAAGTTCCAGAGATTGGAAAATTATATTAACAGTAATAGCTTCGGACTGGTAGTAAAACTAGCATGTCAATATCACAGCACAATGCTAACGATCCACGCAGGATCCTAATAACTGGCTCACATCCCATAAGTATACTCAATCATCCAAGAAGGAGGTTCAACGGCTCAAGAGTAGCCAATATCACAATATAATATGCAACCATCCGAGAAGGAGGTTCAGCGGCTCAGGAATAGCCAATGTCATAATACAGTATCAACAGGTCGGACTAATCCATAGTCCCCAAATCACAATCGACCCCGCACTCACAAGAGAATACGTGTCTCGCCGCTATACAGCGTCACAAAGTGGTATACCGGGGTTTCGAACCCGCTGGTCATTACCCACATCTATTACTCACCTCAATACAGCGTGACGACTACTCTGCAATGCCTTTGCCATGAGAATCAAGCTCCGCACGTGTAGAATCTGATCAAATACAGAAAATACACATCAAATTAGACCAATGGAACGATACCCAGTCAAAACAACTCAATTTACACCGAAATTCACAAAGTTGCTAAAACCCGACTTTCGGTACGCTTCTCGAAAAATTACGGAAGTCACATATTCGGAACCCTCATCTCAATACGAGTCTAGGCATATAAAATTTACCAAAATCGGACTCCATTTGCCCACTCAAATCAGCTTTTTTCTTCAATTTTTGGTCTAGGGCTCAAACCCACCTTAAATCTCCCATTTACAGAGAATTAACCAAGGATTTCATGATAAAATGATGTAATTAAGCCACAAAACTTACCTCCGACGAACACCCGATGATTTCCCAGCAATCTCCCGTTAATACCTTCTCTTAGAACTCAAAAATGGAGGTTTTGGGTATAAGGTTCGCGGATAGACTGCTCTGTTATATTAAAATTTTGACTGCCAGGCGACCCCCTGCGATCGCAGCCATAGGCTCGCGATCGCGATGAACAAATCCGATCGGCTCCCAAAACTACCCTACGCGATCGCGACATGCACCATGCGATCGCACTGCTTCCGACCATATACCCTACGCGATCGCAGTCGACCTCACGCGATCACACTGCTTCCAATCATAACCCTACGCAATCGCATACAACCTCACGCGATCGCGATGCTTCAACTTCCAGACTTACGCGATCGCACACTTCACCTCGCGATCGGAGAGCTCCAGGCTTTCCTCCTACGCGATCGCACTCTTGGCATCGCGATCGCGATGCATTACAGCCTTACCTTACCCGATCGCATGGCTATCTCCGCGATCGCGGAGAGCAAAATAGCTATGCAATTATTGCAGCAGAAAACAGCAGTGCCTTTGGCACAAATTGGTCCGTTTGGACCCCCGAATTTATCCCGAGCCCCCCCGGGGCCCAAACGAAAACCACCAACATACTCCAAAACACGATACGAACTTGTTCCAATCATGAAAATACTATCCTAAACATCAAAATCACCAATTACCCACGGATTCAAGCCTAAGTTTCTTCAAAACTTTCGAAACTAACATCCTATTAAAAACCCGACCAAATGACGTCCGAATGACCTGAAAATTTGCGGACATATCCAGAATCACATGACGAAGCTACAGAAATTGTTGGAATTCTATTCCGGACCCCGGATCAAAATCCCACCTACCATTCGGATTTCGCCAAAATTCAACCTTAGCCAATTCAAGCCTATTTCTACACCGAACCTCCGAATTCAATTCCGATCGCTCCCCTAAGTCACAAATCACCTCCCGGAACTACCCGAGTCATCAGAATCCAATTCCGAGCCGTCTAACTAAATAGTCAACTCCAGGTTGACTTTCCATATTCATGTTTCCTTCAAAAAGGCTATACGTCTCATTTTCAATCCAATTCACTCCTAACTCACCCGATAGACTCTAACACTGATATAATAGCATAAAACATATAATTACAATATAACGGGGTGGTAATTCCCATGACGACGGGCCGGGTCATCATAGGTACTTGGAGCGAGGTCTAGTAGAGCTGGAACTCATCAAAAGGATTAAATATTGTCATAGCTCTGAAGGAAATGCAGGCGGACATATGGCTTGAGCCTACTTACTGCTAGGACTACGCGAGTTGGTGGGGCTGTTCAAGGGAGACAAAGATGCCAAATCCGAGGAAGGTCCTTATGGGACCAAGTAGTTAGGAGTCGCTTATTTTTATTTTTAATAATTTAATAAGGCCAATGGCCAATAGTGACATTTTATTTTCTATTATTTAGAGTCATTCTGGATTTGTCTTATTTTTATCAATAAAATGAGGCATTTAGCATTATAAGTTCTCTAAAACTATCCGTTGCTAGGCCTACCTCGGACACAACGAGGCACCCAAAATTATAATGCGATTTATATTCTCGCACAATGTGTTTAAACACTGCAATACATTTCCTCTGAACCCGCACTAACTTGTTACATTTTTGTTTTTTTTATTCCCACCCCAAAGGTTAGTTCGTGCATTCTTGCACCATCAGCACATTCTACAAGATCCAAAGGCCCTCCAACTTCTCCTCATTCGAGTCCCGCCCGGAACAAGCGTAAAGGAAGAATGGAAAATACAAGTGCTAGAAAGGAGATTGAAAGGGAAGAAACTTCTCAGGGTACCCCAATTGCTAAGGGAACTGCTGCTCATCCAAAGAAGAAATTGCTAAAATTCCAGGAAGAGTTGGACCATGTTCAGAACTTGGCAAGCCAATCATGCTCTCTTGCTGCTCCTGATGTCAACACCAAAAACCCCACTCCTCCACAAAACACCCCGCAACCACAAATATAGGCTACCCATGCTCAAACCTGCTACACATGCAACTATGCTCCATTGCTCATTCCCGATCCACCAAATACCACAAACAACCACCTCCATAAAACTCCTATCTTTGTGGATACTATACCTTACTACACTCAACCCCCTGAGTTTGATGACAAAGACTCCCTCATCAGGAATTTAGCAGCTGAGCTCAAGAAGATAACTAGTTGGGTCGAGGGTGTCGAAGGTAGCAAAGGCATTGAGGGGTTGAACAATGAATACATATGCATCAGCCTGATGTTGAACTTCTGGGGGGGTACAAACCTCCCATGTTCAAAATGTTTGATGGATCCAGAGATCCCAGAGTTTACCTAAGGACCTATTGCAACAAGTTAGTGGGGTTGGAAGAGAAGAGAAAATGCGCATAAAGCTCTTCATGAGGAGTTTGAAGGGAGATGCATTATCACGGTACATCAGTCAGGACCTCAAGAAATGAATGAACTGGGTAGGTATGGCAACAGACTTCATGGACAGATTCTATTTCAATATGAAGAATGCACCAGATATGTTCTACATACAAAACTTGAAGAATAAGCCCACCAAACAATTCTGCGAGTAAGCTACTCGTTGGAGATTAGATGCTGCGAAGGTCAAGACAGCCTTGGAAGAAGAGAAAATGAATAGATTCTTCATCCGGGCTCAGGATCCCCAATGTAATGAAAGATTGATGTTGATCGAGGGTCAAAAGTTCTCTGATATCATCAAACTCGTAAAAACAATCGAAGAGGGCATAAAAAATGATATGGTAACAAATCTTGAAGTATTGCAAGCCACCAATAAAGATTTATAAACTGGTGGTGCGTCCAAGAAGAAAGATGTAAGTGTCGTGATGATCGCACAGGGAGCCAAATCACCACAAAAATACCACGCGTGCCCATCACCTCCACTTACATATCAGCCTATCCTAAATTACCAAGCACCCACACCTTTCTATCCACCTCCCATTTACCAGTCCACTCCACGTCTCACATATTAACCCACTTCACCCAAATACTCTCAACCAGCACCTTTTTACCAAGCTTAAAACACTCAACTCACTCACTACCAATCGCCACCTACCCGCCGAAATTTCCTAAGTCCCAGACCAAATTTCGACCCAAAACCTTCTAGATAGTGCACATCTATCACTGAGCCAATTGAAAAATTATATGAGAGACTTAAGCTCCTGGTTATGTCACTCCTATCCCAGCCAAAGCTCCAGAAAATCCCTCCCAGTGGATCAACCCCAAGTAACACTCTGGCATCAAGGGGCACACCCTTGACGAGTGCCATTCATTGAAAGACAAGATTCAAACTTTGATTGACAACAAGGTCATCGTAGAAAAGGAGCCCGCTCCTAATGTTCGTAACAACCCCTATCTGACCACAAAGGTGGAGACATTAATATGATTGAAATCGAGGACGAATGGGACCCCAAAGGGTCGATAGGTTTGATTGCTGAAGGGGATGAACCAAAGAAGCCAGCAGTTACCCTTAACCCAATTGTTATGCAGAATCAGCCTTCCAAAGACGATGAAATAAATATGTCTGTACCACTTGAATTTGAAGCGCTTCCTTCTGCAAAGACGTCCGGGCCAATCAAAGATTAGTTTGGGGTTCCAAAGGCACCTACACCTTTTGAAATTGTTGTGTTATCACCAAGGGTGCCTATTCCAGTAGCAATGATTGACATAGCACCATTCCACTCGAATGTCATACAATGGGATTACACTACCAAAGCCAAAAGATAAGGAAAGACCAAGATAGGAGAAATGATTGCCGCTCAAGGAATGACTAGGACAGGAAGGGTTTATACACCAGAGCACTTAGCCGAGTCCAGTAAGCAAACCTCGGGATAACCTATTGAAACTGGGCCGACGATCTTTGAAGGAAAATATAGGCTAAGAATACTCGGTCTCTGAATAGTTGAATAAAACACCAGCACAGATATATATCATGGCTCTTCTACAAAGTTCAGATGCTCACAAGAATGCCTTAATAAAGATACTAAGTGAAGCCTATGTTCCTAGCAATATAAACGGGGGAGAGATGGCGAATATGGTGGGGCAAGTGCTGGAAAGCCACAAAATAATATTCCACGAAGATGAATTGCCGCCAAAGGGTTTGGGTCATAATAAGGCACTACACATCACTGTGCAAGGTGAAAATTATTTCATCACTAGAGTCCTGATCGATGGAGGATCCAGCCTCAACATATGCCCACTTGTAACCTTTAGAACATTGGGAAAAGGTCTCCACGAGATCAAAGACGGGGCTATCAATGTCAAAGCCTTCGATGGGTCCAGAGATCTACTATCAGAGAATCAGCATGTGCTTGCAAATGGGACAAATGTGGTTCAACATCGACTTCCAAGTAATAGACGTCTTGGCATCCTACAACCTGCTTTTAGGATGCCCCTAGATCCACGCTGCTTGAGCAGTAGCGTCTACCCTACATTACTCAATAAAGTTCGAATGGAATTACCAGGATGTGATCATTTATGGCGACGATAGTAATCCCATATACAATCGCCAGACCATCCGAATGATCGGAGGTAGAAGGAAAATTGGCGGAGAGACATACCACCGCATCGAAAGGGTCAACGCTATAGACAAAGATAAGTGGTGGTACAACAAGATTGAAAGCATCCTAAATTGGTGTGGGTACAAACCTGGAAAGGGACTCGGCAAGAATCTACAGGGGATAACTGAGCTTATCATACAAAAAAAACATGGCACTACTTTCGGCTTAGGGTACTTGGGAAGAATTCTAGAAGTGGTCGCCACCATGGCGCGGACCTACTATCCGTTAGACTTTTCTATACCTAGCCTGGATCAAAACTTCCAGCCGGCAGTTACTATATATGGGTCCGAAGAAGATGAAACTGTAAGGCCCCGTAAATTTTTTGTGCTTAAAACCTAGTAGCTCGTGGTGTCATGATCCGAATAATGTGTTAGGAATGTGTTGAATTCTTCGCGGTAAGCTTGCTCGCCGCGGTTTGGAACCTTGGTAGTGATCTAAGCTTTAAAAATTGAAAGAAATGTTTTTTCCAGAGAATGTCATTTCCGCGGTCAAGAATTCGGTCGCAGATCTGCTACGCGAACCGCATTCCTACCGCAGAGTGTAATAGAATATTTTCCAAAATTGGTGTTGAAAATGCGGTCCAATATGCGATCGCATAACGAAAATGCGGACCGCAAAACCATCGCATAATTTCTTAAAGATTTTTGAAGGTCAATTCTGTGGTGCATTATGCGATCGCAGAACACGAATGCGGACCGCATTCTTGTCGCATATCGTAACAGAACATGTGATTTTTGGGAGTAATTTTGCGGTCCACTATGCGGACCGCATATTGATTCTGCGATCGCAGATTTGACTCGGCCCTATTTTTTTCTAAAATTTTAACCCGATACCTTCTTTAATAAAACACCCCAAAACTTCATTTCTTCATATTTTCTTAGCAAAACAAGATAGAGGAAATAGGGATTCTTGAGAGAGAAACCTAACATCTTCAAGGATCATTTTCTAATCGCTTGGTCCGGATAATCCTCGGGCAAGTGTCTTCTTCCCCAAATTCTAAAGGTAAAAACCCTAGCTATTTTTCCTTGATTTTCAAATTTTAAAGGCAAAGAATGATTTTCATGCATTAGCTTTTGAAAGTAGAAATTTAACACTCATGCATGTTCTTTAAACATTAAATTTAGTAAAAAGGAGTGGGTAGGAGTAAGAGTTTGCAAAAGCAAAGTGGGAAACATAAGATAACTTGGGTGAACTTAAAGTAGGAGATTGAAGGAAGTAAATTCGACTCCAAGTATGTATGGCTAACTTTGATCCTTGTGAAATCGCCCTTATGTGTACAATTCATTTGGTATGTGACATTTATGAGAATTGTTGTGTAATTCTTTTGATTTAGTTGTTGGGTGTTCAATCGGTTTAACTATGTGTTGTGTGGTATGAGATGTGAACCGAATGATGAAAAAGGAAATCATAATTGGTAAAAATATTGATGACAATAGCAGTGATGTCATACTTGGCTTCTTGTGGGAAACTAATGAAGCAACTCGAATTGTTGATGAACTGTTGAACATAATGGTATTGATACTCTCAGATATGGAAACATTGTAACTTTATTGTGGTACCGACTTGAAAAGTATTTGGAAAACATGAACCAATTTGTGAGTTACTTATTGCCCTTGTTTGTGATCTTTGTGTAGTACTTTTGTTTGTTGTTTGTGATTGTTGTGATTTGAAACTGTATGGTGGGATCGGGTTGCACGCCTGAACATGAAGTAATAAGGTGTGGGTTGTGCTAATAAGGGTGGCCGAGGTAATAGTGGTAGAAAGAGATTGAAATCGCCATTGAAATTGATATGAATATAATTGTGAAATCATTTATGTGAAATTGTGAGAGGAGACAGCATGAGAGTTTGCAACCTGTGGGGCACTGATTGCCCCTTTGTTTGATTTGATTGTGCTTTCCGTGTATGTTTGGTTGTTGCCTTCATTGTTGATATCTACTTGTACATGGGCTGAGGACTACTTGAAACAAAGTAAGTGTGGGAACGTGATTGACTCGCTTCGTTATTTCTTGTTGTATCTGTTGGTTGTTTTATTATCTTGATTTATTTGTTTATGGCTTGAGTTTACTTGGGACAAAGCTTGTCCATACATACCAGTACAATTCCAGTATACTGAAGTCCCTTTTGTCGGGGGCGCTACATTCGTGATATGATTGTAGGTGGATCTGTAGCAGGTACTTCAACTCATCGGCAATAGCATTCTCCATCTTCCACTGGCCGTTTCGGTGAGCCCCCTTCCTCTCGGGGCCCTGCGTGGCTTATGCCACTCCTGTTTTGATTTCCTATTTTGATTTTGTGTACGGTATAGCCGGACACTTGTTACTGGCAAATATTGTATCATCCTGTTGTATCTTAGAGGCTCTGTAGACAGTGAAACTGTGGGATTATGGTCTTATGTAAACATATGTCGGGCGTTGTAAATTGTGAACTTGTTAAGAAATTAAGCATGTGGTTGTGTCTGTAAAAGTGTGATTTCCATTAAAATTGGCTAATTCTTTGGTTTATAAGTAATGAACAATACATGGGTAACACGTGGGTTAGGAAAGGCACCCAGGTCCGCTTGACTGGGGCTACCCGGTCAGGCGCCGGTCATGTCCCTCGATTTGGGGTGTGACAGAAACATTGGCAGCCATAAAGAATTTGTTCCTAGAGGATGATGATATGGACGGTTGTGTTGTTTTTGAGGAGGAGGGGGAGAAAGGCCCTTCCATACAAGCCACAAGCAAAGGAGATCGCCTCAGCAATTGGTCAATTACGATCGTCAAAGTTTCGGGGTAGCAAGGTTAAACAAGAGCACCACACATCTCATTTTTTATCTTACTTTACTAGTTGATTTTCTCTCTGCATTGTATTTTATTTCGAAAAAGAGCTTTGGTCTTTCAAACAATTATGGATTCTGTCAAAGCATTTTAGCTTATTATATATATCTTGCTTATTATTTTCTCTATCATTTACTCTATTTTATATAGTATTACTATTACTTATCTTGACGATGAACCAACTGTGACTTGCAACGAAACAACGCAACAAAGGGACATAGATTCAAAAGAGGATGAAATACCTGAAGAGGTCATCAAAGAAGTCGAGAATTTTGAAAATAGACCTAAGTTCAACCTGGAAGAAACTGAGGCCATTAATTTGGGAGATGCAGAGAATGTCAAAGAAACTCGCATCAGTGTTCACTTGTCACCATCAGAAAAGGAGGGATATACAAAATTTTTGAAGGAATATGAGTACATGTTTGTCTGGCCGTATAATGATATGACCAGCCTCAGTACGTCCATAGTAGCTCACAAACGTCCGACAGACCCCACTTGAAGCTCAGGAAATTCAAACCCGATATGAGTTTGAAAATCAAAGAAGAGGTTACTAAGCAGGTCAAAGCCAAGGTTCTCAAGGTAGCGGAATATCCAATATGGTTAGCCAACATCATGCCAGTACCAAAGAAGGACGGGAAGGTCAGAATCTATGTCAACTACCGGGATCTCAACCGGGCTAGTCCCAAAGATGACTTCCCCTTGCCAAACATACACATTCTTATCAACAAATACACCAAGCATGACTTGTAGTCTTTTGTTGATTATTTTGCTGGGTATCATCAGGTATGGAGGGATGAGGATGATGCAAAGAAAACATCTTTCATCACACCGTGGGGAATGTATTGCTACAAAATGATGCCATTCGGGTTGAAGAATGCTGATGCCACCTACATGAGAGCCATGGCTATTATCTTTCACGACATGATACACAAGGAGATCGAGGTATATATGGACGATGTCATCGTCAAATCCAGGAAAGTCGTTGATCATAGGGAAGATGTGAGAAAATTCTTTAACAGACCGAGAAGGTACAATCTGATACTGAATCCTGCCAAGTATGCATTCAGGGTTCCTGCCGAAAAACCACTGGGTTTCATCGTGAGTCGTCGAGGGATAGAATTTGACCCATCAAAGGTCATAGTCATTCAAGAATTTCCACCGCCAAAAAACCAGAAACACGTGATGAATTTCCTGGGGACTCTTAACTATATCAACTAGTTCATAGCCCAGTCCATAGTCATTTGTGAACCCATCTTTAAAATGCTAAAGAAAGACGCTGATACTAGATGGACCGACGATTGTGAGAAAGCCTTTGACAAAATCAAGGAGTACTTGTCAACACCACCAGTCTTGGTTCCGCCCTAGCCAGGAATGCCCTTATTACTTTATCTTTTTGTTTTGGATGGAGCATTTGGTTGTGTTCTGGAACAACATGATGAGACATGAAGAAAGGAGTAGGTCATCTACTATCTCAGTAAGAAGTTTACACCGTACGAGGCCAGGTATTCCTTATTATAAGGCACTTGCTTTACTCTGACTTGGGTAGCTCAGAAATTGAGGCACTATTTTTGTGCCTACACCACTTACCTAATCCAGGATGGAACCGCTAAAGTACATTTTTCAGAAACCCATGCCCACTGGCAAGCTCGCCAAGTGACAAATCTTGTTGAGTAAGTTAAACATTGTTTATGTGATTCAGAAGGCAGTCAAGGGTCAAGCCATAGCAGATCACCTTGCTGAGAACCTTATTGGTGGAGAATACAAACCCCTGGAAATTTTTTTTCCTGATGAAAAAATGTCCTTTGTAGGAGAAGATATCATAGAATCCTACGATGTTTGGAGGTTGTTTTTTGACGGAGCCGCGAATTTCAAAGGAGTTGGTATAGGGGCAGTCCTGGTATTAAAAACCGGTCAACAGTACCTAATATCCGTTAGGCTCAGGTTCCCTTGCACAAATAACATGAACGAATACGAAGCTTGCATCCTAGGACTGAAGATGGCCATTGACATGAACATTCAAGAATTACTAGTGATCGGGGACTCAGACCTGCTCATACATAAAGTTTGAGAAGAATGGGCCACAAAAAACTCTAAAATACTTCCCTATTTGCATCACATACATGAGTTAAGGAAAAGATTCACAAAGACAGAATTTTGGCATGTCCCTAGGGTCCAGAATGAGTTCGCTGATGCTTGGCTACTCTGTCATCCATGATCTAACATCCGGACACCAATTTCATTGATCCCATCCCAGTGAAGATTTATGATCAGCCAGCTTATTGTGCTCACATTGAGGAAGAAGCGGATGGAAAACTATGGTTCCGCGACATCAAAGAGTACTTGACCATAGGGGAATATCCAATACTTGCCAATGCTACTCAGAAACGCACACTTTGGAGATTATCCAACAACTTCTTCACAGTGGGGGAATCCTATATAGGAGGACTCCCTATTTAAGTTTTCTAAGGTGTGTCGAAGCAAAAGAAGCATCCAAACTATTAGATGAAGTGCACCGCACGCAGGGACATGCGGGCTGCACATGAATGGTTTTGTCTTAGAAAAAAAGATACTCCGAGCAATGTATTTCTGGATGACTATGGAAATAGACTATATTCAGTACGTTCGCAAGTGCCATCGCTGTTAGATACATGTAGACATGATAAAAATGCCTCCAAAGGAGCTTACTGCAACAAGCTCACCATGACCATTTGCCGCCTGGGGAATGGATGTTATGGGATCTATAAAGCTTGCTGCATCAAACGGGCAGACATTTATCCTGGTGGCAATTGATTACTTTACTAAATGGGTTGAAGCATCATCATATAGGGCAGTGACTAAGAAAGTTGTAACAGATTTCGTCCGTGACCTTATTATTTGCCAATTTGGGGTTCCAAAATCAATTATCCCTGATAATGGTTCAAATCTCAATAGTGATCTGATGAGAGAAATATGTGAGGCATTCAAGATCAAACACAAGAAATCTACAGCCTACAGGCCTCATATGAATGGAGTTGAAGAGGTAGCCAACAAAAACATCAAAAAGATACTAAGGAATTTGATCAAAAGTCACAAACAATGGCATGAGAAATTATCATTTGCCTTGCTGGGATACGTCACCACAATCTGCACATCAACCAGGGCAACTCCCAATATGTTAGTTTATGGTGTAGAGGCGGTCATTCTTGCTGAGGTAGAAATTCCTTCCTTAAGGATCATACAAGAAGCAGAGTTGGATGACGCAGAATGGGTAAAAGGTCGCTACGAGTAGTTAGCCCTTATAGATGGAAAAAGAATGAATGCAATTTTCCATGGTCAGTTGTATCAGAATAGAATGTCCAGAGCTTTCAACAATAGAGTTAAGCCAAGGAAATTCACACTAGGGTAGCTGGTGTTGAAGAAGATTCTCGCATCAAGATGAAGCCAAGGGAGAATTCTCTCCCAACTGGCAAGGTCCGTACATGGTTCACTGGGTTCTAACTGGAGGAGCCCTTATTATTGCAGAAATTGATGGAGATGTCTAGCCGAAGCCAATCAACTTAGATGCAGTGAAACAAAACTATGTGTAACCACTTATGATTCTCTTTATGATGTAATTTGAACAACACCGGACCTGATTCCTGTCTAACAGAGGATACTTAGGAAGCCCTATGGGTTCGGTCACAATTTAATAAAATCTCATTTCCCCCTATTATTGGAACTGGGGCAAAAATTTGATGAGGACCCTCAAAGTTTCGAGTTGGTCTTTAGCCGCTTATCACCAAGGATGTCGCCTCAGTAAATTAGGGCAGAATTTTGAGGAGGACCCTCAAAATTCAAAGTTAATTTTTTCATTCAGCGCAACCGTCAGAAGTGCCAACCCGGTAAACTTGGGAAAAATTTTGAGAAGGACCCTCAAAATTCTGGGATGACAGACATTGCAATGTTTTGAACCACGCTGCAGTCGTTGGTTCAGTTAAATAAAACTCTTTTTATACTTACATTATTGTTGCAAAATCATGGATAACTATGATAGCTCCTATTTAGCAACGCTACCCTAATGATGCGCAACATCGGAGACTACGGGAAAATAAACTAACCTTTCACCTTTACAAAACTCATGATTATTCATTGGATGCAGGAAACTAAGTCACAAAGTTACTAAACAGGTTACACAACCACATTAGACCGTTGCGTTTGTTCACATTTGCTATACACATCATCCCCAGCAGCCGCAATATAATAATCAATTATCAGTCATCAGCTAAGAATCTTTATTACCATCTTTATTTCCTGCATTGCATAAGGCTACCTTTCTGCCTTTCGAGACTAAGTGTTTTCTCCATCTACAATTCCTGCATTTCATAAGGCTACCTTTCTACCTTCCGAGACTAAGCATTGTCTCCATCTGCATTTCCTGCATTGCATAACGCTACCTTTATGCCTTGCGAGACTAAGCGTTGTCTCCATCTGCATTTCCTGCATTGCATATGGCTTCTACCTCCTGAAGCTAAGCGTTGTATCCATTTGCATTTCCTACATTGCATAAGGCTACCTTTCTGCCTTCCGAGACTAAGCGTTATCTCCATCTGCATTTCTTGCATTGCACTACCTTTCTGCCTTCTTAGACTAAGTATTGTCTCCATATGCATTTCTTGCATTGCATATGGCTACCTTTCTACCTTCCGAGACTAAGCATTGTCTCCATTTTGCATCATCTGCATAGGGCTACCTTTCTGCCTTCCGAGGTCAAGCTCTACCTCCACTTGCATGGCAAAAATCGCCACTTTCATTTACACCTTGCAGATCGGCTAAAATATTGCCAAAGTTAATTTAAATTATCTATCAGCTGAAATATCGCCAAACTTTATTTAAATTATCTATCGGCTAAAATATAACCATTTAACTTTTCACATCAGTTGAAATATTGCCATTCTATTTTTCAAATCAGGCTAAATATCGGCAAACATTATTTAGATTATCTGTCGGCCGAAATATCGTCATTTTACTTATCACATCGACTGACATATCATCGAACTACATTTAAATATTTCTGTCGGCTAAGATATCTCCATTTACGCTTTTGCATCGGCTGAAATACCGCCAAATCTTGCATTTCATGGGTTGAAATATCGTCAAACTATCCAAAGGCATCATCGTTCAAAGGCACCATCTTCATAGCCCGAGAACACCATGATATGGCCTGAGGATCCCATATTATATCTTCCACATCATTATTCAAAGGCATCATGGTTCGGAGGAACTATTATCATAGCCCGAGAGCATCATTTCATAGCATGCGAATCCTTTAATTTTGCGCTTCACAGCCCAGGACATCATGGTCTAAGGACGTCATCCTAACCGTCCAAGGACAACACTCATGGTCCGATGGGAACTTGCATCATGTTTAAGTTTATGCACAATATACGCATGTATTTCTCACTTGCAGGTGCACCGGCTAGCAATGGCCGTCTCAACATCAGCGACCTCATTCCGGTTCTTGCAACCGATCAACTTCAAAATGCCTCTTGCTTCTGAGTGTCGTGTCCGTCCTTTCAAACATCCATTGGCATGTTCCATCAATTGTTCCTAAACTACATATTACCTGATTCTTGTAAAACCAAGGATATGTAGGTAGCTCAGAAATCATAGCTCGGTCAAATTCTTTTCTAAATGTCGCTTCTGGCCAATATTGGGCATCATATCTTTACCCGACAACTCTTTCATCCTTCCCGGGTAAAGAGGGGCAGTTGTGGATACCTAATTTTTTACTAAGTATTTTTGTATACCAGAAATACTTTCAAATAACGTATACATGCATATATAAGCATACCTAAGTATTTTAGTATTATTCCCAAATTTTTAAAGAATTTTTTAAAACCAATTTTTTTTATCATTTTTGGTGGATAACCTATTGTATTCTCATATTTACACCAAAATATAATTAAGGTGATTTTGGTACATTTTTACAAATTTACTCAGTATTTTTAAAGATAATTGCATATAAATGCAATTATAGCCTATTTTATGATTAATAGTGCTTTATAATTGTAAAATTAGTTCTAATATATTTTAATTAATACATATATATTATTAATTGGTTCAGCATCTTCCATTTTCTTTAAAATCATTTTACTATTTTTGTAAAATAATAGGAAACAACTGGCTATTTTAATTTTGGCCACATTTCATTTCAATTATATCCTCAATTTCATCTCAATCTTAACCCCAATTGACCCCAATCCTAATGCCCAATTGGGCCATCCCAATTATAGTTTAACCCCAACCCCTGACCCATTATACTAAACCCGCCTAGGATTCTTTTGAATCCAGGCCGTTGATCCTTTTGATCAACGGCCACAAATGACCATTTCCTTTTTTTAATCCCAAACGTCCTTACCCTAACCTCATTTCTCTCAGATAGCCTCCCCCAAACTCTCTCCTTCTCTCAAATGCCCCCTAGCACTCGAAGCCCTAATCACCTCCCTCGTCTTCTCCGATCATTCTCACCGGAGTCCATGGCTTCTCAGGCCGTGGATGTCCTCGTCTCACCTTCCTTCCCCCCAAACCTTTGCTGTTCGGGATTTTGAGGTCCGACCTCGATGGTGTTCGAGCAGATCCTCCACAAATCTATGGTTTTATAGCCTCTCCGACCGTGTTCTGATGTGTTCGAGGTTTGAGAGCCTAGCTATGGTTCAGATCTGTTCGAGACCAGACCCTTTCCAAGCCTTGTCATTTCTAGGGTTTCAGGGAAACCTAGAGCTATTTGAGGTTTTTCTATTTGTTTTTTATTTTAGATCTATGCTATATTTGTGCTATATTCGATATTTCAAGGGTTTTCCTCCAATTTATTCTTCTAAAATCATTTGAATTTCAAATTAGGGTTTCTGGAAAAAATTTCTAGTTCTATATTCTCTTTTCTTTACGTGTGCTTCATTTGTGTTTATTTCGTATGTTTCTTCTCTGCTACGCACGTATTCGATCTTCCGCTTTTTATTTCTATTAAGTATCATCCTTCTATTCTTTGCATCTGTCCTGTGCCTTTAGCCTGAGCTTGCATGATTATCTCTTCTATGTGATTTTTTATTATATATATCTCCTACTATGTTTACTTGCTTTATTAGATTTTTACCAAGTTCTTCCTGAGCATGCTCCATCTACTATTTTCCTAAACGTGCATCACTTTTTTGCTTCTAAATTTGTTTGAGTGACAAGCCTTTCCTGAATGCATTCCCTACATTTCAAACTTGTTGTTTGTTTAAGAAAGAGACTACTGAGTCTATTCTATGTGTTGTTTTCTTATCTATGCATCTGATTCGAGTCAGAAACCCTAGTATTTAAGGTTTTTTTGGACAAGCTTGACCTTGTGTTTGGACTAGGGTTCCACTCATAACCCTGATTCTCCTTCAGACTCATTCGAGTCTGTGAACCTAACCTCCTTGGTTACTCTGATTTCTTGCTAGTTTTACAACAATTCTCTCTTGTCTCCGCATGCTTTTTATATGACATTCTCCTTTTTCAAAAGGCCTTTGGCTAGCCTGTGATTGATTCCGAGTCCCTTTTTTGAGGGGGTCTGATTGAGTGTTTATGATTTTTCTTTAAATTAAGCCCATCTTCACCTTTCCTGGTTGGGTTCATTCATACGAAGACTTAAATCTTGATTTTACTGGCTGTTGATTGATTGTCTTTCCTTGTTATTCCCAAACTGTGTACTACTAAACTATTTCCTTATATAATCCTTTGTGTATTTACCCCTGTTATACTACTTTGGAAAGATTTTTAAAATCAAACCCTTTCCTTAATTGTTTTGCCCATTTGAATCAAATCCCTTAATTGAAGGGAAACCTTATATGATTGATTTAATCAATTCTCTTACCTTTTTCTTACTTGTTTTCTACACTATAAAGGAGGCTGCCCTTGTACACTTTTACGCATGAACACAGAAAACCATCTGAGTTCACAAAATTCATTTTCACTTAATCTCTCTCCTTATGATACTTACACTGCTGCGGACTTTGCTCACTTTCTTTTACACGCTTTATTTCTATAGCGGTATGTCTCAATTAGTTTACATGCCCCAATAACAATGTGTTTAATTGTGTCCATATGTTTCCTAGCATATTTCCTTTACAGTCCAGCATTTAAATAATCTGTTCAGTTGTTTGTTTTGTTGCGAATCTGATGGTTTATGAATTCCCTTACCCCTTACCTCTTTGTATGTGAATTATTGTTCAGGGCATAGCAGCGCCCCAATATTGTTGTCTATGACCATGAACTGGGTTCTTCGGACTCCTTAATTCAACTAATTCCCACTTCCCATTTTCCCATTATGTGTTTGAGCCTTGACTTAGGTCTGATGGTGTCCTAATCACTATCCAGACCTTTGTCTAGCCTTCAAAAGGTCTGCTCCTAACTTGTTCAACTAAACAGGTGGTCAGGGGTATGCCAACCTACTTTATGGCAAGGTATGACCACCACCTGCCATAGCTTCCTAATTCCCCTTTCACTTTGCACTTACTCCTAGCAATAAGTTCTGCCCCTCTCTTGCAAGCCATGCTTTGGGACCCCTGAGCTCCCTCTGAACTTGGATGCCTGAGAGCTGGCCTTTCCACACTACATTGTTCATAATGACATCTTGTGGGTAAGCAATACCGGGAATCCCTGAGATTCCTTGGAACTTTGAAACACCCCGGACAATGAGAAGGATTTGGAGATCTGGATCCTAGAGTTGGTTAAATACATGTTATTGGACACTATGATTAGATTAGGCTGCTTGGATCTAGCTGTTAGTATTTTTTTATGTATCCTTTAATTTTAGTTGATTCATTGGGTTATAATAACTTGTAGGAAACTCGGGGATTATAGTGAACGAGTGTGGAAGGGGTTTTACTTTCTTGCATGAATATGGGTAGACACCATGCCTATTGGGTTTTAATGTTTAACCATATTGCAAATCGCATAGAAATCATGTCTATATGATTTAATGCTCATATTCTGTAACCAACGCATGTAGAGATCCTGCCTATACGAATTTTAATCTTTTATGGAGATTCATGTATAGATATCATGTCTATAGGGAATGCATAATCATTAGACAAACTGTAGGATTAATTAAAACAGTCATCCCTCCAAAAAATCATTAACATATTCTATAAAAAGAATTTAATATAGATATCCCTCCTATAGGACTTCGCATCAAATTCGTCTAATAACAATCTGTTAACTGATCCTTAACGCCTAAATTCAGTAAGATTTTCAAAAACCTAAGTCTTTTTGATAAAACACTCTCGAATCAGTGTACGTTTGTCCTAAGAGTTGAGTTTTTCAAATATTCATATTTTGTAAAATGATTTCTTTTCTTATATTCTGTCTAAACGTTTTCCAACAAAATTCTAGTCTTCCTGAACTCGTCCTTTAAAACAGTTCTACAACTTACTCTTTTCCTTAGATAGTTCTATTTTTTCTCTGAAATTCCTTACAATTATTTTTGTGTTTTGTAACCGGAAAGTCCATCGATTCTCTTTGTAACTTATTTCTAATCTAGGTGTGCACTCTATTCTTTCTTTCAAAAAACTCTTCTGCATTAGTCTATCTTCTGAAATTGGCATTTTTTTTCTTTTCTAAATGACTCGTGTTGAATACCTTAACATCTGACAACTGTATCCAAGTGACCTAATGAGGGCTTCTTGTTTAAATATATGTGTTGAACCAGTCTGCTCGCTGCTTAATTTTTAATTTAAGACCAAATCAGTATTTGTAAAGTAATGCTAAACTAAATGATTGTTAGATTTATAGGGTTAATTTGAGCCTTGTATGATTTTTGTATTCTCTCCTCTTACTTGCTACTTGTTCTGAATGTCGATTAGAATTTTTTATCCTTTAAACCCCACAAAAGCCCCACCTCCTTCTTCCCATTTAGGATTAGACATCTTAATGCCTCGGGACTGATAGTTTGGGATGGGTAATAGCATGCAATAGGTAAACGATACCATTCAGCGCTCTAATACCTCAACGGGGTTGGGAAAGGGTAGACATGGAGATGATGATTACACGATAACATTATGCATACAATCAGGTGCCGGTGTTGTGTGACTAATCCATGTAATGTATAAACCTATGACCCCCCTCCCTCTTTATTGGCTTAACATTTTTCAGAATTTTTAAAAGTTGTTGCACTTTCAATTTCTGTTTCTTACGCGACTTTCAAATTGCTTGCACCAATTGTTTGACCCATCCCCTTTCCTTGCATATCTCTTTTAAAAACTGTCGCCTTTTCTGAATTCCAGTACTTCTTTTAAACCTTTTTTTGTTTCTTATTTGTACTTGCAATACTTGATTGTTTATTCATTTGTTTGCATTTAAAGTTACAATTGTAGCATGGCCGGGAACCACACTAGTGGATCTTGAGGGGTGCCTAACACCTTCCCCTCGAGATGATTTCAAGCCCTTACCCAACTATGGCTTTCATCTTTATTTCTTTTAAAAGTTTCCTAATGCACTATAATCATTAGGTGACGACTCTCGAAAAAATCCAAAAAAACCAGATTCCCAAAGTGGGAAAAGAGTTGTCCTCCCAAATGTCGTGAACCCGATTCCGCAAGGAAAAAAAGGGAGCGTCGACAATAGATTCGGGCCATTTGGAGTTGGATACTCATAGCAAGGGCACAATTTCTATTAATATTGAGCAAGTTTGAGGTAAGTGGCTTGTCTAACTTTGTGTGGGGGACCTTTCCCCTTAGGATTTGTTTCTTGATATTTGAGTGCCTTGTACGTGAGGTGACGAGCGCGTACTTGAGCCGATTGATAAAAATACGATTTCACTTAAGTTTTTGATATTTAGTTTTCTTTCTTACTTGATTTATCCTACCTAAAAATCATACTTATTCTAGATTAGGAAAGCATGTTTAGCTGACTTAACTACTTAATTGCTTAAGTTGTTTTGACTGTACTACGTGAAGCAAGCTAGGCTAGTTCTATCTATTGCTCTGTCTTTCGTACTTTGTTCCTTGGTTGTTTCTGGCTGTGGTTGCGCATTTACATTGGGACTACGGATGTGGGATTCCGAAAGCTCCCTCCTTTTTTGTTTACTTTGGGACTACGGGTTCGATTCTCGGGAATTCCCGCTGCACTTTTACTTTGGGGCTACGGGATGGTATCCTGGGAGATCCCCTGCATATTGATGATTGGACTACGGGATAATATCCCGAGCGATCCTTTGGTGTTGGTATGAGAGTTGGACTATGGACAGTATCCCGGGTGATCCACTGGACAGTTGAGGAAAGGGATACAGGACAGTATCCTGGGAGACCTCGTTGGTATCTTGATATTTAACAGTGTTTACTCTATGTTTCTGCTCCATCCTTGTGGTTATTATTGCTTCGTTGATTTGCCTTATTACACTAATGCATTTATTATTTTTCTCAGATTTCCACACTTTTATTTATTGCTACTGTTATATTTTTTGCCTCAGTAGGGCCCTAACCTTTCCTCGTTACTACCCAACCGAGGTTAGGCTTGGCACTTACCGAGTACCGCTGTGGTGTACTCATGCCCTCCTTGCACTTGTTTTTCATGTGCATATCATCTAGGTATCTCTACCCAGGTGCATTATTAGTGAGGCATGAGCCCATGGATACTTCGAGGTAGTTCTGCTGCATCCGCAGACCGACGAGTCTCCCTCTTACTCTACCTTTAGTATCTAGTTTTTCTCTCTTTTGGTTGTTAGAATATTCTGGAGTTTTGGAGCCATACTATACATTTCTATAGCCTGTGTTGCTCGCGACTTTCCGGGTCTTTGGTAATTTTAGTAGATTTATGTTATTGAGTTGTACATGTCGACTGACATACTGTACAGTTTTCTTCTAGTCATTTAAATTGGTTTACTCTACCTTTCAACAACTATTATATATTCTACAATATTTGGCTTATCTGGTCGTTGGGACTAGGTGCCATCACGATATGTTCACGATCTATGAACTAGGGTCATGAAAAGTTGGTATCAGAGCTCTAGGTTCACAAGAGTCACGGAATACAGGCCGATTTATCAGAGTCTCGTTGATCGGTATAGAGGCGTCTTTATTTATCTACGAAAGGCTATGTAACTATTTAGGAACAATCTTCATTTCCTTAAATTCTTTGTCGCGCGATGTTTTGACATTAATTCTAAACTTCTGCCTTTTATTCTCTCACAAATGGTGAGGACACGTGCTACACGAGAGGACCAGGCACCCGTGCCTGCTGCTGCCGCCGTCAAAGGTCAGGACCAGGGTAGAGGTCGAGGACGCGCATGTGGTGCAGCTACAGCACCTGCACGAGAAGCCGCCGAGGTACCACTAGTAGATTTGTCTGGAGCCCAGGCACCTGGAACACCTACCATAGCTGCTACTACTCTAGCGCTCAAGGAGTCTCTGGCTCAGTTCATGAGCATGTACACTACCTTGGCTCAGGCGGGGTTACTTCCCCTCACTACAGCCACATCCCTGGCCGGCGGAGGGGCCCAGACTCATGCAGCCTGCACTTTTAAGCAGAGAGTGCAGATGGAGCAAGTCCCAAAGGTTATTCCTATACCGCCTGTACCACAGCACAGCCCGAGAAGGGGTCAGCTATCTCCAAGGATGAGTAGCGTAGACTCGAGATGTTCAAGAAATATGATCCCCAGTGTTAAGTGGCCTAGCATCATATAACGCCTTGGAATTATTGGAGGAGTGTCATCATATTCGTCGCACCATGGGCATGGAGGAGTCTAGCAGTGTCTCTTTCACCGCCTTTCAGTTTCAGGGAGCCGCCTATGATTGGTGGCGTACTTATGAGTTGGACAGTCCGGTCGATTCTGCCTCACTGACTTGGAACTAGTTCTCAGAAATGTTTATAAGAGAGTTTGTTCTCTAGAGCCTCAGGGATTCATGGCGCGCGGAGTTTGAGCACCTGCGCCTAGGTGCTTTGACAGTCTCAGAGTATGCCACATTGTTATACTAGGTTTGCTAGACATGCGCTTGTCTTGGTTGCCACAATTTGGGAGAGAGTTTATAGGTTTATCGAGGGTCTTATTCCGCCCATCCATTCCAGCATGGATCGAAAGTTGGAGATGAATATTCCTTTCTAGCTGGTAGTGAGCATTTCTAGGAGGATTGAGTGTATGCTCGCTAGGGAGCAAAGGGAGAGGGAGGTCGAGAGGTCTCGAGAGTCGAGTCACTACTTTGGTGCCCATACCCCATCACCAGGTCATTATGGTAAGTGTTATTCTGGCCGCCCTGTACATTAAGCTTTAGCAGCAGCCGGTAGTACTCCAGCTCCACCTACACCTCAGGTAGCCTTATTATGCGCCTCCAATTTCTAGCGTGCCTCCTGTGCGGGGTGCTTCCGGAGGTTAGTCCAGCAGGCCTAGCCCCAGCTAGTCACAACCACTACGTCATCCCAGAGCTTGTTTCGAGTGTATTGATACATGTCATATGGTTAGGGATTTCCCCAAACTTGGTAGGGGTGCATCTTCACAGACTGCCCAGCTGCAGTAGGGTCCTAAAGGTTCTCAGGCTATGATTGTAGCTCCAGCTGCTGCCCCACCTACCCAGCCAGCCAGGGGTGGAGGCCGGCAAAATAGAGGTCTCCCTCGCGAGAGGGGTCGGGCTAGATATTTTGTATTCCTGCTAGCACTAAGGTGGTTGCCTCTGATTCCATCATCACAAGTATTATTCTGGTTTGCCATAGCGAGGCATCAGTTCTATTTGATCCAGGCTCTACTTATTCGTATGTGTCTTCTTATTTTTCTTCATATTTGGGTGTGCCTCGGGATTCTTTGAGTGCCTCAATTTATGTTTCTACTCACGTAGGAGATTCTCTTATTGTGGATCGCGTGTACCGATCATGTTTGGTTACTATTCGTGGTTTTGAGACCAGGGCAAATCTATTATTACTCGATATGGTTGATTTTGATATTATTCTAGGCATGGACTGGTTGTCGCGCATCATGCTATTCTTGATTGTCACGCCAAGACCGTGACGCTGGCTATGCCAGGTATTCCATGTGTTGAGTGGATTGGTACTTTAGATCATACTCCAAGTAGAGTTATCTCTTTCCTTAAAGATTAATGTATGGTTGAGAAAGGGTGTGTCGCATATTTAGCTTATCTGAGAGATGATAGTGTTGATACCTATTCTATTGATTCAGTCCCAGTGGTACGGGATTTCCCTGATATGTTGCCCCATGATCTCCTGAGCATGCTGCCCGATAGAGATATCGATTTTAGCATTCATTTGTTGCTGGGCACTCAACCCATTTCCATTTCTATGTATCGCATGGCTCCTCCTGAGTTGAAGGAGTGGAAAGATCAATTGCAGGAATTATTGGGTAATCATTTTATTTGGCTCAGTGTTCCATCGTGGGGTTCTCCTATCTTGTTTGTGAAAAAGAAGGATGGTTCTATGCGTATGTGCATTGATTATCGCCAGTTGAACAAAGTTACAGTGAAGAACCATTATCCTTTACCTCGTATTGATGATCTGTTTGACCAGCTTCAAGGTGCTAAGGTATTTTCCAAGATTGATTTGAACTTGGTTATCATCAGTTGAATATTCGGAAGCCAGATATCCCGAAGAATGCTTTCAGAACTCGGTATGGTCATTACGAGTTCCTTGTTATATCTTTTGGGCAGACTAATGCCATGACATCTTTTATACATTTGATGCACAATGTATTGAGGCCATATCTTAACTCATTCATTATCATTTTTATTGATGATATTCTGGTATATTCCCAGTGTCAGGTAGATCATGAGAAGCACCTGAGGACAGTGCTTCAGACTATAAGAGAGAAGAAATTATATTCAAACTTCTCAAAATGTAATTCTGACTGAGTTCCGTGGTATCGAGTGAGGGCATTCGAGTGGATCCGAGGAATGTGGAGGCCCTGCATAATTGGCCCAGGCCCTCCTCAGCTATAGAGATTCGCATTTTCATGGGCTTGGTTGGTTATTACCATTACTTTGTTGAGGGGTGTTCATCAATTGCGGCCCCTATGACTAGATTGACCCAAAAGGGTGCACCATTTCCGTGGACAGAGGAGTGTGAGGCTAGCTTCCAAAAGCTCAAGCCAACTTTGACTTCAGCCCCAATATTGATGCTGCCTACCGGTTCAGGGTCTTATACAGTTTATTACGTTGCCTCATGAGTTGGACTTGGAGTGGTGTTAATGTAGAACGGTAGGGTGATTGCCTACGTGTCCATACAATTGAAGGTATATGAAAGAACTACCCTGTCCACGACCTTGAGTTAGCTACTATTGTTCATGCCTTGAAGATCTGGTGTCATTATTTGTACGGGGTACATTGTGACATCTATATTGACTATTGGAGTTTGCAGCACTTGCTTAAGCAGAAGGAAGTGAATATGCATCAGAGGAGATAGTTAGAGTTGTTAAAGAATTATGATATTACTATTCTTTATCACTCGGGCAAGGCCAATATAGTAGCCGATGCCTTGAGTCGTCGGACGGAGAGTTTGGGAAGTTTGGAAAATTTACTAGCCTCAGAGAGACCTATGGCGATGGATTCAGGCCTTAGCCAGCCAGTTCATGAGATTGGACTTTTCGGAGCACAGTCGGGTTCTTGCCTGTATGGTTTCTCGATCTTCCCTATTTAATCGTATCAGGGAGCGATAGTATGATTACCCTCATTTGCTTGTTCTTCCGGACAGAGTTTAGCATGGTGATGCCAGAGATGTGACCATCGGGGATGATGGGTATTGAAGATACAGGGCCAGATTTTTGTGCCCAATAAAGATGTCCTTCGAGAGTTGATTCTAGCAGAGGCCCATAGCTCGCATTTCCATCCATCCGGGTACCGTGAAGATGTATCAGGACTTGATGCAACACTACTGGTGGAGGCTGATGAAGAAGGATATAGTTGACTACGTGTCTAGATGCCTCAATTGCTAGCAGGTGAAGTATGAGCACCAGCGTCCAAGTGGGTTGCTTCAGCAAATAGAGATCCCGGAGTTGAAGTGGGAGCATATCACCATGGACTTCATATCTGGACTCCCACAGACAGTGAAAAAGTTTGATTCTATTTGATTCATTGTGGATCGGCTGACCAAGTCGGCTCATTTCATTCCTGTGTGTACCACTTATCTATCAAAATGGTTGCCAGAGATCTATATTAGGGAGATTGTCCATTTGCATGGTATTCCAGTTTCGATCATCTCAAACAGAGGTACTCAGTTTACATTGCGGTTCTGGAGATCCGTGTAGCAGGAGTTAGGCATTCGGATGGAGTTGAGCATGACATTTCACCCATAGATGGACATACAATCCAAGCGCACTATTCAAATTCTGGAGGATATGCTCCGTGCGTGCGTTATTGAGATTGGGGGAGGGCTGTCATGGGATCATTTCCTGCCACTCGCAGAGTTTGCTTTTAATAATAGTTATTACTCCAGCATTCAGATGGCGTCCTATGAAGCCTTATAAGGTAGGAGGTGCAGATCCCCGGTTGGTTGGTTTGAGCCGGATGAGGCCAGGCTACTGGGCACGGTGAAGGTCCAGGATGCAATTATCATGCCCCAAATCGGGGAACATGACCGGCGCTTGACCGGGTTGCCCCAGTCAAGCGGACCTGGGTGCCTTTCATTCCCACGCGTTACCCCTGTGTTGATTGTTTCTCATTAACCAAATATCTTACTAACCATGAATGATTTCACATTAAACAAATAAAACCATACGAGTGATTCATTAACAAGTTTGCGGTTTTTACAACGCCCGACATAACATAATGTATACATAATACTGGAGTCCCACAATTTACATGTCTACAGAGCCTCTAGGATACAAAAAGGGGAATAGAATATTTGCCGGTAACAAGGCTCAGGCTATACCTTACAAAACCAAAATAAAATCTAAACAAAAGTGGCATGAACCACACAGGGCCCCAAGGAATAAAGGGGCTCACCAAAACGGGCAGTGGAAGGTGAAGAATACTACTGTCGATGCGCTGGAGTGCCTGCTACTGAACCACCTACAATCATAATACGAATGTAGCATCCCCGGCAAAAGGGACGTCAGTACACTTGAATTGTACTGGTATGTATGGACAAACTTTGTCCCAAGTAAACTCAAGCCGTTAAACAAGGATCATGATAACAAGACAGACAATAGATTACATCAAGGAATCAATTAAGCTAACTATCCATGTTTCCCACCTTTTACTCATTTCAGATAAACCACAACACAAGCATGATTAAGGTCAACAAATAGAACAACAACCAATCAACCACATAAATTGCAAGTAGTCAAACATAGGGGCAATCAGTGCCCCCCAGGTTGCAAACTCTCCTGCTGTCTCCTTTCACAATTTCATACCAATAATTTTGTTTCAATTTCATTTGCGATTTCGATCGTTTTCCATCCTTATTACATCGTCCACCCTTATTACCTCGGCTACCCTTATCACCCCGCCCCACACTTTATTTCTTCATGTTGCGGCACGCAACCCGATCCCACCGTACAGTTTTCAAACACAACAATCACAAACAGCAGAAAAGGTACTACACACAATTACAACAAGTTCAAATAAGCAACTTGCACATTGGTTCATGTTCTCAATTACTTCTCAAGCCAATATCACAACCAAGTTACAAGTGTTCCAAAACCGAGAATGTTCATACTGTTATGTTCAATAACTTACCTCACCTCAAGAGTTTCGTTTCTTTTCCACAAGGTACCATATATACCATTATAGCCATTATTCACAACTCTTTTAATAAATTCAACTCTCATTTGTCTTTCGGCTCATATCTCATATTACATCACTCATAGTTCAACAACAACTTTGAATATCTAACAACAACATCAAGAATTTCAAACAATTTGTCAATTTAACAAGAACCAAACAAATTTCACACATATAGGCGATTTCACAAGAATCAAAATTAGCCATACATACCTGGTATCGAGTTTCCTTCTTTAAACTCCCACTTTATGCTTACCCAAGATATCCTACTCTTGCAGACCTTATTCTTGAAGACTCTTACTTCTACTCACTTCTTTTTACTAGAAATCAAGTTCAATAATCATGCATGAGTGTTAAATCCCATTTTCAAAAGCTATTATATGCAAACCTCTCTTTACCCAATTTAAAACTGAAAATTAGAGAAAATAGCTAGGGTTTTTACCTTGAAATGATTTGGGGAAGTTGAATCTTGGCCCTAGAATCCTTTAGACTAAATGGTTGGAACAATCTTTGAAGATGAAGAACTTCTCTCTCTAAAACCCCTCTCTCTCTCTAATTTTGGTAAGATGATATGATAAAATGAAGGGGAGAGGCGTTATATTAAAGAAGAGATCGGGTCAAATTTTATAAAATTTCTGGGCCGGGTCAATTTTGCGGTCGCATCTGAGATCGCAATCAACATGCGGTCCGCAAAGTGACCGCGGAATGACCTCAAAATTACACAAGTTTTGTTACGGAATGCGACCACAATGCGGTCCGCATTCTTGATCTGCGGTCGCAAAGTGCACCGCAGATTCATTATGCGATCGCATATCGACCGCATTTTCAACATGATTTTGGGAAACCTTCTGGTAAGCTCTGCGGCAAGAATGCGGTCCGCATAGCAGATCTGCGATCGCATTCTTGACAGCAAAATTGACACTTTTCTGAAAAAATTGATTCTCTACATTTTTGAAACTTAAATCACTACCAAGGGTCCGAACCGCGGCGAGCTTGCTCGCCGCGAAGAATTCTATGCATTCCTAACATATTATTCGGACCATGACACTATAGCTACTAGGTTTTATGCAAAAAAATTTACGGGGCCTTACATCCTCCCCCCTTAAGATCATTCGTCCTCGAATGAGTGTTTTGAAAATGAGTTGGTTTTGAAAGACATGATATGCAAACTATCAAAATTTTGAGTAACTCATATATTTTAGAAAAAATTTCGCCAGAGTTTCCTTTGTATTATGGACATATCCACCTGTCAGAGGGCCCCCAAAACACATTACCAAACAACAACACACAAATACAACACTTTCCACAACTCGTATGGCCTTCCTTACATCAACAAATGCACATATTCTACCACATTGTTACAATTGCACATAAACTAGTCACTTCAATGAATTCTTACATTATTTAACCATTTTAACACACCATGTACACTCAACAAACCATTACCAATCTACACTTACTATTAGTTGTTTATTTAACACGAAAATCTTTTATAAGGCATTCATTTATCAAGAAAGGTTCAAGTGACCCAAGGCAATAACACATTTATCTCATTACAAAACGAATGAGACTTTACTAATACTAAGAGGGAAATAACTTGGACAAGATGACAGTTACTAGGAATAGAAGGGTCACCTAATTTCTTCTAGGCTTGATCAAACAAATGGGGGTACTTTTCCTTCATCTCTTTTTCTGCTTCCCATGTGGCCTCCTCAACTTGTTGGCTTCGTCACAATACTTTAACAGAGGCAACTTCCTTATTTATCAACTTACGGACTTGCCTATCAAGAATGGCGACTGGAACTTCTTCATATGACAAATCTTCATTAACCTCTATAGCCTCGACTGGCATGATGGTGGATGGATCTCCAATCACTTTTTTCAACATGGACACATGGAATACCGGATACACTGATGACATCTCAGGAGGCAACTCTTTCCTATAAGCAACTTGACCAATCCTTTGAACGATCCGATATGACCCGACATACCTAGGACTCAATTTCCCTTTCTTTCCGGATCGCATAACTCCCTTCATAGGAGATACCCTCAAGAACACCCAATCGTCAACTTGAAACTCCAAATCCCTTCGGCGAACGTCTGCATAGGATTTTTGACTACTCTGTGTTGTTTTCATTCTCTCCTGAATAACCTTGACCTTTTCCATAGCTTCGTACACCATATCTGGCCCTAGCAATTCCGCTTCACCTACCTCAAACCACCCGATTGGCGACCTACATCTTCTCCCGTACAATGCCTCAAACGGGGCCATCTGAATGCTAGCATGATAGCTGTTATTGTAAGCAAATTCTATCAGTGGCAAGTGTTCATCCCAATTACCTTTGAAGTCTAAGACACAAGCCCGTAACATATCTTCAAGCGTCTGGATGGTCCGCTCGGCCTGACCGTCGGTCTGTGGATGGAAAGTTGTGCTGAGATTCACCTGAGTTCCCAAACCTTGCTGAAACTTCTTCCAAAAGTTAGCTGTGAACTGAGCCCCATGATCCGAGATAATAGAAAGTGGAGTGCCATGAAGCCTTACTATCTCTTTGATGTACAACCTTGCATATTGCTCCGCAGTATTAGTAGACTTGACAGGCAGGAAGTGGGCTGATTTGGTGAGTCGATCTACTATCACCCATATTGAGTCGAACTTATGATGAGTGCAAGGTAACCTCACCACGAAATCCATATTGATCATCTCCCATTTCCAGCTTGGTATTTCTATAAGCTGAGTTAATCCACCGGGTCGTTGATGCTCGGCCTTCACTTGTTGACAGTTCGGACATTTAGCTACAAAACTTGCCACATCCCTTTTCATACCGTTCCACCAATAAATCTCCTTGAGATCATGATACACTTTCGTGGAACCTGGGTGTACCGCATACCTGGAAATATGAGCCTCTGCCATCACTCTTTCCCAAAGCTCGTCCACATCCGGAACACATAGTCTACCTTGGCACCGCAATACACCATCCTCGCTGCTGAGTACAAATGCTGAGGTCTTGTTATTCATAACTGCTTCCTTCACCCGAACCAATGCTGGATCCATGAACTGTTTTTCCTTTATTTCCGCAACCAATGATGATTCTGCTCCATTATGCACCAAAACATTCCCCTCACCTGACGCCGAGATACGAACCCCCAAACTGGCTAATTGGTAAACCTCCCGAGCCAGGGGTCTCTGATCCACACCCAAATGAGCCAAACTACCCATGGATTTTCTACTAAGAGCGTCGGCTACCACATTTGCCTTCCCTGGATGGTACAATATGTTCACATCATAGTCCTTGAGCAATTCTAACCACCGCCGCTGTCTCAGATTCAGCTCTTCCTGCTTGAACAAATACCGGAGGCTCTTGTGGTCTAAAAACACATCTACATGAACCCCATAAAGATAGTGTCGCCATATTTTCAAGGCAAACACAACAGCTGCAAGCTCCAAATCGTGCGTCGGATAATTCTTCTCATGGTTCTTTAGTTGCCTGGAAGTATAAGCTATAACCTTTCCGTGATGCATCAATACACATCCCAAACCGACTTTGGAGGCATCACAATAAACGACAAATCCTTCTGTGCCTTCTGGCAAGGCCAATACTGGTGCCGAGGTCAATCTTGACTTCAATTCTTGGAAACTTTTCTCACATGCATCGGACCACTGGAACTTAACTGCCTTCTGCGTCAGTTTTGTCAATGGGGAAGCGAGGGTCGAGAACCCCTCTACAAACCTCCGATAGTACCCTGCCAAACCCAAGAAGCTACGAATCTCTGTCGGGGTCGTGGGTCTAGGCCAATCTTTCACTGCCGCAATCTTCTGAAGATCCACCTGAATTCCCTCATTGGAAATAACATGCCCTAGAAAGGCTACGGACTCCAACTAAAACTCACATTTTGAGAACTTGGCATATAATTGATGCTGAAGAAGGGTCTGCAATGCTGCTCTGAGGTGAATGGCATGATCTTCCCTGCTCCGAGAGTAGATGAGGATGTCGTCAATGAATACAATCACAAAGGAATCTAGGAATGGCTTGAATAGCCGATTCATAAGGTCCATGAAAGCTGCTGGGGCATTGGTTAGCCCAAAATATATGACTAAAAACTCGAAGTGACCATAACGAGTTCTGAAGGCGGTCTTAGGAATATCCTGCTCCCTGATCTTCAACTGGTGGTACCCGGACCGTAAATCAATCTTTGAGAAGAACTTCGCTCCCTGCAATTGGTCAAACAAATCATCCACTCGAGGTAAAGGATATTTATTCTTGATGGTGACTTTGTTGAGCTGCCGATAATCAATACACATTTGAAGTGACCCATCCTTCTTTCTGACAAAAAAACCGGAGCACCCCACGGCGACACACTCGGTCGTATGAACCCTTTCTCTAATAAATCCCTCAGCTGCTCCTTTAACTCCCTTAACTCTGCCGGCATCATCCTGTATGGTGGAATGGATATTGGCTGAGTATCTGGCAATATGTCGATCCCAAAATCTATCTCCCTATCTGGCGGAATGCCTGGAAACTCATCCGGAAACACGTCAGGAAATTCATTCACAATTGGCACGGACTCGAGGGTAGGCACCTCTGAGGTGGTGTCCGTCACCCGAACCAAGTGATAGATACACCCCTTCTTAATCATCTTCGAAGACTTAAGGTAGGAAATAAACCTACCCCTTGGCACTACACCATTTCCTCTCCATTCAATAACTGGCTCGTTAGGGAACTCGAGCCTCATAACTCTCGTCTGGCAGTCAAGCTTGGCAAAACATGAATAGAGCTAATCCATCCCCATAATTACATCAAAATCAACCATCCCAAGCTCAATAAGATCGGCTGTGGTAACATGACCACTCACCGTGACAACACAATTTCTATAGACTCGTGAGGCTGTAATAGAATCACCAACCGGAGTCGACACAGAGAACGGCTCATGAAGCTGTTCGGGTTCTATCCCAAAACTTGAAGCAATGAATGGAGTGACATAAGACAAGGAGGACCCCGGATCAATAAGGGCATAGCAATCAATAGTCTGAACAGACAGGATACCTGTAACAACATCTGGAGAAGCCTTGGCATTCTGGTGGCCACTCATTGCATAGAATCGGCTAGGTCCACCCCTACCATGAGCTCCACCCCTAGCTGCACCTCGCCCTGCTGATGTTGGAGTACGCACTGATGATGTAGCAACTGAAGAACCGGATGACTGAGCAGATCCCCTACCTATACCCTGACGGGGTGCACGGCAGTCCCGCTGAATGTGACCTCTCACCCCGCACCCGAAGCACACCGGGATGTCAAGGTAGCAAGTCTCCGTATGAAATCTCCCACACTTGGGGCATGTAGGTCTCCCCTGCTGCTGGGACCTCACCCTAGGACGACCAGACTGACGAGACCTCCTGCTGTCTGAACCGGGTCTCAAGTAACTGCCCTGTTGATGATTGTGCACGGATGGCGGTGCACTCGCGGAGGATTGAGCATATGACTGGGATGGCCCTGATGACCCTCTCCCTGGAAGTGATCTCCCAGGAATGACCCATTGACCGGGCCCATCTACTACTTTCTCTTTCTGCACGAATCTTCAATTTCCTGGCCTCTGTGGCCTGAGCAAACCCCACGATCCTCCCATAGTTCATATCTGAGTGCATAGCTGATGTGGTGGCCTCATTCACTACCAAAGGGCTAAGGCCCCGAACAAATCGTCGAACCCGGGCATCCATGGTCGACACTGAATGAGGAGCGTACTTGGACAATCTTACGAACTCCATGTGATACTCCCAAACACTCATACTGCCCTGTTTGAGGACCTCGAACTCTGTGGCATGGGCTGCCATCACCTCGGCAGGCAAGAAGTTGTCCATAAATGTATCTACGAACTCATCCCATCTAGCCGGAGGGCTCACCTCCTCACGGGAATCCTCCCACATCACGAACCATGAACGTGCCGCTCCCTTCAGCCCGTAAGAGGCCAACTCTACCCCCTCTATATCTGTAGCCTTCATCACTCTGAGGGTCTTGTATATCTCATCAAGGAAATCCTGTGGGTCTGCCTCTGGATCGGTACCTGAGAATTCTGGAGGGGCCAACCGCAAGAACTGGTAGACTTTGGAGCTGGAGGAATCTCCCTGTCCGCTGGAGGATGCAAGGGAATCATGGGATCTCTGGGCCTGGGCGGCCACTAACCGTGTTAACATATGAATGGCTCCCCTAAGATCCTCATTAGAGATACCAGAACCAGAAGCTGGAACTGTATCAGAGTCAGGAATACTGGCAGGAGGGATGGTGGCATCCTCTACCACAACTGGAATAGGGACACTTGGATTTTGAACAAATGGTCCAGGCAAATTCGGGACTGGTGGGTCATTCTCTCCCACGGCATCGAGTACATGATTAACAGCCGCACTTGGGCCGGCATTGGCCCCAAGGCCGAGTCTAGCCTTCTTCTTAGGTGCCATATTCTGAAAATTTGGGAACAAGGCGCGAATTAGACACAAATATTTCCACATTGCACTTTACCGCACGATATAGATTAACAAAGAAATAGGTATATTCCTAAATGCCCGTATAGCCCCCAACTTATCTGATGTGGTCGACAACACACCGATAAGAAGGGCACTACTAGACACGGCTCTGAGACATCCTAGGACACTTTAAAACCTTAGGCTCTGATACCAAGTTTGTCACGCCCCAAATCGGGGAACATGATCGGCGCCTGACCGGGTTGCCCCAGTCAAGCGGACCTTGGTCCCTTTCATTCCCATGCGTTACCCCTGTGTTGATTGTTTCTCATTAACCAATATCTTACTAAAAATGAATGATTTCACATTAAACAAATAAAATCATACGAGTGATTCATTAACAAGTTTGCAGTTTTTACAACGCCCGACATAACATAATATATACATAAGACTGGAGTCCCACAGTTTACATGTCTATAGAGCCTCTAAGATACAAAAAGGGGAATAGAATATTTGCCGGTAACAAGGCTCCGGCTATACCTTACAAAACCAAAATGAAATCTAAACAAAAGTGGCATGAACCACACGGGGCCCCAAGGAAGAAAGGGGCTCACCAAAACGGGCAGTGGAAGGAGAAGGATACTACTGCCGATGAGCTGAAATGCCTGCTACTGAACCACCTACAATCATAACACGAATGTAGCGTCCCCGGAAAAAGGGACGTCAGTACACTTGAATTGTACTGGTATGTATGGACAAACTTTGTCCCAAGTAAACTCAAGCCGTTAAACAAGGATCATGATAACAAGACAGACAATAGATTACATCAAGGAATCAATTAAGCTAACTATCCATGTTTCCCACCTTTTACTCATTTCAGATAAACCTCAACACAAGCATGTTTAAGGTCAACAAATAGAACAACAACCAATCAACCACATAAATTGCAAGTAGTCAAACATAGGGGCAATCAGTGCCCCCCAGGTTGCAAACTCTCTTGCTGTCTCCTTTCACAATTTCATATCAATAATTTTGTTTCAATTTCATTTGCAATTTCGATCGCTTTCCATCCTTATTACCTCATCCACCCTTATTACCTCAGCCACCCTTACCACCCCAACCCACACTTTATTTCTTCATGTTGCGGCGTGCAACCCGATCCCACCGTACAGTTTTCAAACACAACAATCACAAATAGCAGATAAGGTACTACACACAATTACAACAAGTTCAAATAAGCAACTTGCACATTGGTTCATGTTCTCAATTACTTCTCAAGCCAATATCACAACCAAGTTACAAGTGTTCCAAAACCGAGAATGTTCATACTGTTATGTTCAATAACTTACCACACCTCAAGAGTTTCGTTTCTTTTCCACAAGGTACCATATATGCCATTATAGCCATTATTCACAACTCTTTTACCAAATTCAACTCTCATTTGTGTTTCGGCTCATATCTCATATTACATCACTCAAAGTTCAACAACAACTTTGAATATCCAACAACAACATCAAGAATTTCACACAATTTGTCAATTTAACATGAACCAAACAAATTTCACACATATAGGCTATTTCACAAGAATCAAAATTAGCCATACATACCTGGTATCGAGTTTCCTTCTTTTAAACTCCCACTTTATGCTTACCCAAGATATCCTACTCTTACAGACCTTATTCTTGAAGACTCTTACTTCTACTCACTTCTTTTTACTAGAAATCAAGTTCAATAATCATGCATGAGTGTTAAATCCCATTTTCAAAAGCTATTATATGCAAACCTCTCTTTACCCAATTTAAAACTGAAAATTAGAGAAAATAGCTAGGGTTTTTACCTTGAAATGATTTGGTGAAGTTGAATCTTGGCCCTAGAATCCTTTAGACTAAATGGTTGGAACAATCTTTGAAGATGAAGAACTTCTCTCTCTAAAACCCCCCTCTCTCTCTCTAATTTTGGTAAGATGATATGATAAAATGAATGGGAGAGGCGTTATATTAAAGAAGAGATCGGGTCAAATTTTATAAAATTTCTGGGCCTGGTCAATTCGGCGGTCGCAGAATCAACATGCGGTCCGCAAAGTGACCGCGGAATGACCTCAAAATTACACAAGTTCTGTTACGGAATGCGACCACAATGCGGTCCGTATTCTTGATCTGCGGTCGCAAAGTGCACCGCAGATTCATTATGTGATGGCATATCGACCGCATTTTCAACATGATTTTGGGAAACCTTCTGGTAAGCTCTGTGGCAAGAATGCGGTCCATATAGCAGATCTGCGGTCGCATTCTTGACCGCAAAATTGACACTTTTCTGTAAAAATTGATTCTCTACAATTTTGAAACTTAAATCACTACGCATTCCTAACACATTATTCGGACAATGACACTATAGCTACTAGGTTTTATGCACAAAATTTTACGGGGCCTTACAGCAATGGAGAAGGTTAAGGTGATTCAGGATAGACTCCTTGCATCCTAGTCTAGACAGAATAGTTACACGAACAAGAAGGTTCACAATATTGCATATATGGTGGGTGAGCGGGTTCTACTTCGAGTCTCGCCTATGAAAGGGGTCATGAGGTTTGGAAAAAAAGTGAAGCTGAGTCCGAGGTTTATTAGCCCTTTTGAGATCTTGAAGCGAGTTGGGAGGTTGCTTATGAGCTTGCCTTACCTCCCAGCCTAGTCGGAGTTCATTAGGTATTTCATATTTCAATGCTCCGGAGATATCACGGTTATCCGTCGCACGTGTTGGATTTCAGCTACATCCAGTTGGACAAGGATCTATCCTATGTTGAGGAGCCAGTGGCTATTTTGGACAGGCGGATCAGAAAGTTGAGGTCAAAGAATATAGCTTTAGTGAAGTTTCAGTGGCGGGGTTTGCCGGCCAAGGAGGCAACTTATGAGACCGAGCATGATATGTGCAACTAGTACCCTCATTTTTTTGCAACCTCAGGTATGTTCTCTATACCCGTTCGAGGGCAAACAAATGTTTAAGTGTAGGAGGATGTAACGACCCGGCTGGTCGTCTATGGAATTTACTCCTCGATCCCCCATTAACTGCTTCCCCTAAGTTCATTTATGCTATTTTGGTTTGCCGGGATGTTTGGTGTTAGGATCTGGAGTGTTTTGGGACACTTAGTCGCCAAATAAGAGCTTAAGAGTTGAAAAATGGTCCGTATTCAAAACAGTGTGAAGACGACCTCAGAATGGGAATCCGATGATTTTGTTAGCTCTATTAGGTGATTTCGGGGTTGGGAGCGTGTTTGGAATGTATTTTGGAGGTTCGTAGCTCATTTAGGGTTGAAATGCCAAAATTTGATTATTTGAAGTTTCTGGTCCGATAGTGAATTTTTTATCCGGGGGTCGGATTAGAATTCTGGAAGTTGCTAAAGCTCTGTCACATCATTTCGGATGTGTGTGCAAAATTTCAGGTCATTCGGGCGAGCTTTGGTTAGGTTTTTGATCGAAAGTGTGTTTAGACGGAATTTGAAGTTCTTAGGCTTGAATCTTAGCTTAATTCGTGTTCTCGACATTGTTTTAGGTGATTTAAGGATTGGTACAAATTTGAATGATGTTATGGGATATGTCCATAGGTTTGGTTGAGGTCCCGAAGCTTTGGGTGTGTTTCGGATGCTCAACGGAACATTTTTGTGTTGTTAAGAATTGCAGAAAAATTGAACATAACTGTTATTGAGTTTTCTTCTACATGATCGTGGCCTCCCTCACGTGTTCACGTAGTGTAATCTTGGAGGGAGGCGAGTTCCTTCATCGGGTTCGCATACCTTTGTTCGCATTCGCTAAGCACCATTTATTCTCCCATCACGTTCGCGTAAGCTTCTCCGTGTTCACGTATCTATGCCAGTAAATTCATCGCATTCACGAATGCTTGCACGCGTTCGCGTAGACCAGTTCTGGGCCTCACAATTTTACCTTCATCGCAATCGCATTATTGGCCACATGTTCGCGTAGCTTAAAGTTCCAGGCCTTCACGTTCGCATCCTGCCCATCGCGATCACAAAGGGCATTTTTGACATTCCCATTTCTTTCTACTCCACGAGCGCAAGCCAATCTCCGCATTCGTGATGCATTAAATGACTAGGTAGAACTTAACATTTCAAAAATGAGGTTTTGCAATTTTCATCAACACTCAAGGTTTGGAGCTCGGATTTGGGAGCAATTTTAAGGGGTTTTCAATGGCAATCACCGAGTAACGATTCTCTACTCTCCTATGACTAAAACCCATTAATCTAATCATGAATTCATCCTTTTATTCTGTATTTGTTTAATGAAAAGTGGGTAAAACTTCGTAAACCTAACTATAGGGTTTTGAGGGGGAATTTGACGTACGATTTGGGAGATTTTATATAGTTTGACTCGTGCAAGTACGAGGGTTCTGAAAACGTAAATATTATTCGATTCCGAGACGTTGGCTGGAGGGGCATTTTGGTCATTTTACCTATTTTTGTGCCCTAGCTTTAAGTATAATAGTGGAATGAGTTGGTTTCAATATTATTTACGGTGTGTAATTGAATTGAATAGATTTGGGCCATTTGGAATCGAATACGCGTGGCAAGGGCATGATTTCTAGTGATATTGAGCCGGTTCGAGGTAAGTGGCTTGTCTAACTTTGTGTGGGGGACCTTTCCCCTTAGGATTTATTTCTTGATATTTGGGTGCCTTGTACGTGAGGTGACGAGCGCGTACTTGAGCGATTGATAAAAATCCGATTTCACTTAAGTTGTTGATATTTAGCTTTCTTTCTTACTTGCTTTATTCTACCTGAAAATCATACTTGTGGTAGATTAGGAAAGCAAGTTTAGCTGACTTAACTGCCTAATTACTTAAGTTGTTTTGACTGTACTGCGTGAAGCATGCTAGGCTAGTTCTATCTGTTGCTCTGTCTTTTGTACTGTGTTCCTTGGATTGTTTTTGGTTGTGGTCGCGCAATTACATTGGGACTACAGATGTGGGATTCCGGTAGCTCCCCCTTTTCGATAACCCGGAAGATCCCCCGCACATTGACGATTGGACTACGAGACGGTATCCCAGGAGATCCTTTGGTATTGGTACGGGAGTTGGACTACGGGATAGTATCCAGGGAGATCCACTGGGCAATTGAGGAAAGGGCTACAGGACTGTATCCTTGGAGACCCTCATTGGTATCTTGATATTGAACTATGTGTACTCATGCCCTCCCTACGCATGTTTTTCATGTGCACCAGGTACCTCTACCAAGGCGCACTATCATTGAGTCAGGAGGAGCATGGAGACTTCGAGGTAGTTATGCTGGGTCTGCAGACCGACGAGTCTCCTCTCCCTCTTACTCTACCTTTAGTATCTAGTTTTTCTCTCTTTCGGTTGTTAGAATATTTTGGAGTTTTGGAGCCATACTATACATTTCTATAGCCTGTGTTGCCCGTGAGTTTCCGGGTCTTTGGGAATTTTAGTAGACTTGTGTATTGAGTTGTTCATGCCTAGGGGCATACCGTATAACTTTCTTCTAGCTATTTAAATTGGTTTACTCTGTTTTTCCGCAATTATTATATTTTCCGCAATATTTGGCTTACCTGATCGTGGGGAGTAGGTGCCATCACAATATGTTCACGATCGGTGAATTAGGGTCGTGACATTCCTAACAGTAGAGGGAATCAAAACGGTGTAAAAAAAACAACCAGCAACCAAAGTGATGTTTGCGATTGATGAAGTAATACCAATATTGGCACTAACAATTAAAGGACTAGAATCAAAGGATAAGATGGAAGACAAATAGGTAAAACAGTCGCCAACCTCGACCAGATCCGAACAGTAGTAAATTATTGAAGATCATGTTTATATGATACCTCAAACTTGTGTAATCCCCGATGTTTCCAATGCCATGAAATCAATAGTTGAAGAGCTGGAACAAGTCATACTGATGGAACTCATTAAATTCCTTATACAAAGATAGGATTGTTTTGCTTGGTCTCTTCTCCACATGACAAGGATCCCACCAGAGACTCATTGATTGAGCTTGGACCCAAAGTTCAGACTGGTAAAGTAAAAGAAAAGGCTACAATCTGAGATAAAGCATGCATTCATCAAAATGAGGTAACCAAACTTCTCAAAATAGGATCCTTCCAGGAAGTAAAATATCCCGATTGGTTAGCAAATATAGTCGTAGTCCCCAAGAAAGGGAATAAATTTAGAATGTGTGTAGACTACAAAGACTTAAACAAAGCATGCACTAAGGACTCCTTTCCTTTGCCGAATATCGATCGTATGAGAGATGACACGGCCAGCCCTAGATCCTCAGCTTTCTTGATGCCTACTCCAGGTACAACCAAATATAAATGAGCTCGGATGATCAGGAAAAGACTTCATTTATTAAAAAGTATGGTACTTATTGCTATAATGTAATTCCATTTGGACTAAAAACGCTGGTGCTACTTACCAATGCCTAGTAAGCCGAATGTTCGAAGAACAAATAGGTAAATCAATGGAGTTTTATATTGATGACATTCTAGTTAAGTCCCTGTGGTCATAGGACCATTTGACACATTTGCAGGAAACATTCAATATATTGAGAAAATACGACATGAAACTCAAGACACAAAATGTGCATTCATGGTCGGTTCGGGAACATTCCTTGACTTTATGGTGTCAAAGCGGAGAATCGAGATCAACCCCAATAAAATCAAGGCGATTGAATAAATCACAGTTGTGGACCTTGTTAAGGCCGTAAAGAGATCAATTGGGCGGATAGCCGCCTTAGGTTGGTTCATTTTGAGGTCTTCGAATCGAACTCACAAGTTCTTTTCACTATACAAAAAGAAGAACTAATTCACTTGGACAAACTGTAGGTAAACCTACACCGGTTCAAAGAGTGGACCCTACAACATGTACTTCAAGATCAAAACAGTCAGGCCGATTCCCTTGCAAATTTGGGGTCATCAGTCGAAGATGACAAAATCAGCTTGTGGACTGTCGCACAACTTTCAAAGTCGGTAGTAGAAGAAGGCCATGCCGAAATAAACTCCACAAGCCTAACTTAGGATTAGAGAAACAAATATATCGATAATCTAAAGAATGGGGAGCTTTTGTAGGACCCTAAGGAATCGAGGACTCTGCAAATGAAAGATGCACGATTCACATTGGCCGAAGATGGAACATTGTACAGAAGGATGTTGATGGGCCGTTGGCAATATGTTTAGGTCTGAGAGACACTGACTACATCCTATGAGAAATTCACGATGGTACTTGTGGGAACCCTTTCACTGCCGAATCATTGGTTCACAAAATCATCAAAGCAGGGTACTATTGGGACAATATGGAAAATATACTAAGGAGTTTGTTCGAAAATGTGATAAATGCCAAAGACATGCATCGATGATCCACCAGCCCGGAGTGCAACTTCATTCAGTCGTATCCCCATGGTCATTTATGAAATGGGGAATGGATATCGTTGGCCCTTTGCCTTCGGCCCCAAGTAAAGTTAAGTTCACTTTATTTATGACTGGATATTTCTCTAAGTGTGTTGAAGAACAGGCTTTTGAGAAAGTAAGAGAAAACGAAGTTATAGACTTTATCTAGGATTACATCATATACTGATTCAAGATACCTTCCGAGATAGTATGCGACAATGGAAAATAATTTATTGACAAGAAAATAATGAAATTCCTCGAGGATCACAAAATAAAAAGGTTATTATCGATTATGTATCATCCTAGTGGTAAACGGACAAGCCGGATCAACAAACAAGACCATCATTCTGAATCTAAAGAAAAGAATGAACGACACTAAGGGAAACGGAGAGAAATTTTGCTCGAAGACTTTTGGGCATATCGAGCAATGTTAAAATCTAGTACGGGGGAAACACCATTCTCCTTAGTATATGCCGCTGAAGCCCTAATCCTGGTCAGAGGGGGGGGAGGGGAAACTAATGTCAGGTTTCGATACATAATGGAATAATCGAATCACGAGGCTGTGAACTCAAGCCTGAAATTGCTAGATGAAAAATGGGAAGCTGCCCTCGTTAGAATGGCAGCATAGAAACAGCGCATTGAAAAATACTATAACCGAAGAGCCAATCTTTGCTATTTTCAAATTGGGGACTTAGTTTGAGAAAAGTCAACCTCAACATTCGAGACCCAAATGAGAGAAAACATGACCCAAATTGGGAAGGACCATAGCAGGTCCTTGGTGTCATCGGAAGATATTACAAATTTGGCACGATGAATGACGAATAATTTCCAAATAATTGGAACATATCGCTCCTCAGATGATATTATTGCTAAGGTATGACTCTCTCCTTTTTTTTCATTTGTATTTGATACTAACTTATTGCATGTGTTCGATCGAATACGCCGAGAAATTGTTCAACATAAAGACCTCAGGTTTTAAAGCGTGCACTGTACTCTTTTTCCCTTAGTCAGTTTTTGTCCCAAATCGAGGTTTTTAATGAGGCAACAATTATTTTGTACTACATGAGGACAATTCAACAATACCCAGGGCTTCTTTACAATCTACCTCGAATACTCGAGGGCATCACCCTCAGATGTTATGTTCTAAAGTAAAAACTCCTCATCAACAAGTCTCGATAGGTAAAATTTTGTAAAGGGCCAAACAGTCAAATGAACCATGTCCTTCTAGATTACCCGAGCCTCGATGGCAAAACATGTACGCATGAATAATTTATGGAAAGAAGTATTTTTTTCCTTACCAGATGTTCCACGCCTTAGTGAAGTTTTCTACTTTATAATTTGTACTTCACTTATGATCTATTGCGAAAGCTGGCTCAAGTGCTGATCGCAACTAAAGCTCGAGCTATCAATCATGTACTCGGGGACTGTCGTCCAAAAATCTACATGTGCAAATTATTTAACTTCGAGACCATAAGACCTTGAAAAGGCAATCCTCTGTTTTATAGGCCACGGCCACCCCACTTGGGGACTGACACTTCGAACAAGTTTGAAGTGTAATCGAGAAAAAATCCCAAAGAGCAAATTTGAAGTTAAAGTTTGTGGCCAAACTAATCATATATTTTCATAAAATAAGTTAAAAAGACTACCCTTGGTAAAGTTACAAAGGGTTTCGATAACGTTAACCCTCAAAAACCTCATGGGGCACCAAATTGTTCGAAATTTCGGACAAACTTATGCTAAGGAATAAAAAAGTAAATGGTTTTCAATAAATCTAAATCCTAATAGATATAGATTTATATCATGCTAAGGCATAACAAAGTTTCATATGATTAAACTTTTTAAGCCGAAAAGGGAAAGAACTACTCCTTTAAGGACATATCGGCCCAATTGAAGAGCATAAGGGCCATTATGCTGTTGAGTTCGAGGATCCACCCTCGCTCAACTGAAACCTAAGGGTTTTTTCTACTTTGGGTTGGAGCAAGTACTCACTCGATTATATGGACAATTCTAATATGACTTTGACAAAATTTTTGCAAGGCAACGAAATGAGTCAAAATTTTCACAAGATATAAAGTATATCAAAATTATCATAAGGCGATAAGCAAAGCAGTGTTTTCACAAACAAAAATTAGAGACAAGTCGGAAAGAAAAAAGGGATCTTTCATATATGGCAAAATATTTACAAAGACCACATGGGGATTTACACAAAAATCAATAAAAGAAAAATATTCCAAGTGCCTAATCTTCCTCGGGAGCTTTATCTTCATCTTCTCCACTCTTGGATCCACTCGCACTCCTGGAGTCATTGCTATCAGAAAAAAGCAATGTTCTAGCTTCGTGTCGAGTACTTTAGCACTCTCAATCTCGACAGCAAGGTCAAAGCCACGAGCATGAATCTCCTTGAGAGTCTCTCTCCGAGATTGGCATTTGGCATGCTCAGATATGCAGAATGCTCGAGCCTGAGATGCATCAGAAATTTTCTTTACTCGAGCATGAGCATCTTCTGTATCGGCTCGATAGACGGCCATGACTGCCTCGCATCAGCCTTTACGTTTTCTGTATTAGATGTGGCCTTCAAAATTTCAGTGGCCAATCGAGCCTTGAGCTCCTTAATTCTCTTGGTTAGGGCCTAGTTCTCCTCCTTCATGCTTTAGAGTTGACGTTTAATAGATAACAGTTGGGCTCGAGCGGCCTCTTTCTTTGAGGCAAGGCGATCCATGTTTTGTTTCCACCCTAAAGTCTCTGAATCCTTTGTCTTGGCCTTCTCGCGAAGTTGCTCGGTATTTTTGGCCTTCTACTAACAAATCAGGATCAAAGTGTTAGTCATCATTCCCGAATCAATATACCGAGCTTCCAAAAATTTACATTACCTGGTTAATCACGTTGGTTTTTCCTTTATAAATGTTGCCAATTCAGCTCGGAGGTCCTTGATCTCCTCTTCTTTTTTTACCAATAAGAAGTTTTAGGGAATCTCTCTCCTTCCTAAGCCTTTTGAGACCGTCCTCACACTGGTTCAGCTCTGCCCGTAATATAGAACATGCTTCCCAATGAAGCATCAAGGCCTATGAAGAAAGAAAGGAAATTAGACAAGAGGGAATAAAAGACAAAAGTGATATTGATAAAGGGAGCTAAAACTTACCTAGCTCAAGAGTCGATGAGCCTCGTCGAAGATACTTGATGCATCGCCCAGATCGAAAGGATCTTCGACCCCCGTAAAGCAGCCACGGTAAATGTCTTCCCCTTTGTGTGGTGTTCCTACATTGGGGATACCCATGGCCTAGGCTTCCTGAATATTCCCCTCGGAAAATGTTGGGAGGGGTGAATTTCTAAAGTCCACTTCCCTAGTGATTCACTTAGGGCGTTCTCTTTGTTTTGAAGGGCCTCAGAACTAGCCCCATCAGGTACGTCCACTGGTTTCCCATCACGACGAGAGGCATCTTCTGTCTCCAGTGACTCGGGGACTTTGCTCGGGCCATCTTTCGAGATCGCCTCATTTTGAGGCATAACCTCTTCAATCATCACCGGCTCAACAGCCATTGAGACCTCAGCACTCCTCTTTCAAGCCACCAGCTCGAAGGCGGCATCTTCATTCTCCTCTTCTTCAGCTTGTAGCTGTTGAACTACGTTTGCAGGCAGGGCGGTAGTGTCTTTCTTCGACTTGTGAGCCTTGCTCTTTTTGGGCTTTGGTGTATCGAAAGGCAAGACCCTTTTTTTATTCTTATCCTTATCCAACTTCGAGGCCTCCTCCTCCTTCCCAGATAGGGCCTCATGATACCATTGTCTCCGAGACCTATATGAAATGAAATCAAGTAGAAATAAAAAAGAGATATTTCAGAAAAGAGCGTCAAACACATGAAGAAACTTACCATGATTTTTTGCCTCCCATCATCCCCTTGCCAAATCATGCCACGAGCGCTCGATATATGAAGAAGTTGATAATAGTTTCCAAAACCACCCCTCGAGGATCGGAATTGCACCATGCACCCAAGAGGCCACTACATCATAGGAAGGAACATCATTGAGAAAAATTAAATGGAACAAAAAAGTAAATCGGGGTCAAGTGTGGGGTCTGTACGTACACTTCATGTTCCACTCTTGGGAGAATGGCATCTTCTTAGCTAAAATTATGTCAGAAGTCCTTACTCGAACAAACTAGCCCATACATCATCGATCCTTGTCTTCATCTGTGCTCGAGAACAACAACTTGGTCGCCCGACATTGAAGCCTTATCAATCCGCCTCGATAGAGACGGGGTCTGTATAGTCTAATGAGATGGTTGAGGGTAAAAGGAATGCCCTCGACTTTGCTTACAAAGAATTGAAGCAAAATGACAATGCGCTAGAAAGAAGGATGGATATAGCCTATGGTTATTGGTATTGGCCGCAAAATTGAGGATAACGGGGTCGACGGAACCCAACATAAAAGCGTAAGTGTAAACACTTAATAGCTCTTTCACGTAAGTGGTGATGTCCTCTTCGGGAGTTGGAATCACCACCTCTTTGTCTTCCCAATGGTAATATTTCTTCACCTACTTAAGGCCGCCCTCAGTTCTCGAGCATATATATCTTGACATTAGCTCACATCGGCAAAGGACCAAAGAGGGAAATGAGATTTCACACCCCGGGAACACACTCCTCGATGTGTGGCTCCACCAACATCTAGTCACCGGCCGGGCGCGATGAAGAAGCTTTCTCCTTTTGAGGAATGATTTTTGAGGTTTTTGCCATCTTTATGTATTGAGGGAAAGAAAAAGATGAGATTTGTAGTTTTGAAAAAGGCTTAGTAACGAGGCCTAGATACTGTGCAAGGACAGAGAGGCTTGATAAGAAGTGAAGAATTTTAAAGATTTGTAGAAAGATTTGAAAAATTCAGAAGGATTTTAAAGTTTAGTGCGAAAAGACTCAAAGTAATGTTAAAAGGAATGAGAATAAGAACTATTTAAGGATTCACGGTGACGGTTCAAAGGTACTAGTGGTCGACCATCAGCTGACGCTCATTAATGATCTTGGGAACCGTACCAATGCTACGCTTCGGTCACTTTGGTTGCTTCGGTCGCTTATGTCACAAGGGTGACATTATAACTGGCCGAGGTATGAAGTCGAAGGCTCAGTTCATTTCTTCTCATTATACTCCAAGAAACGAAGGGACCATCTGTATACAAACAAAATAGAACTTGCCCGATTTTTCCATTTAACCAAAGACTATGGCATTGCATCGAGAGTCAGTGTTGTAATGGGTCGGGTCATAGCACATAGATAAAGCATCAAGCTCGAGAATCGAGGTGCTCGTTGAGATTGAGGCCAGTAGCGATCGAGACCACATATTACAAACTTCGAACGAAGAGAAATAACGGAAACGAGAGATATCCGTAACCGGTCAAAGATTACGGCGAAAATCCTGGAACATATCAGATCAAGGGTGGTTGTTTAGGCTAATCATGGGATTTACTTCTATAATTAGAGTTATACCATAACTAGGGTTTCTCTACTATATAAAGAGGAGTCCCCATCATTTGTGGACCTTACATTCATACTAATCAAAGCAATAAAATATTCTCTCTTTAGTTTATGCTATCTTGTTTATTAGCTCGTTGCATTTTAATTGTTCTTATATAACTAGCTCGAGGGTATCCCATCTCGAGGGCTCTGTCCAAACACTAATTTGCTTTATATTATTGTCAACTCTTATCTTTACATTTATCAATTGGTATTAGGTGAAATCATGTATCCTTGAAAACATATTATAAGTTTAATTGTTATTCAATTTTTAAGGTAAACGAAACAAAAGTTTTTTTCACTAATCAATCCCATTAGGGTACATATTCTATTCTAACTTATATGCCCTTTCAATTTTTGTTTATTTAAATAGTAAGTTAGAGAATCAAGTTGACTAAGATACTAAAATGCCTTCATTCTTTCCCCAGTATTTACTTTGATAGTTGAAATTTAAAAAGAAAAGCAAGGATAAGGAATAATGCATAAAATTATTGTAGGGAGTGGACGGGATATTTCTCAAAGGCTCCACTAATGTGTACACTTAATATGAGCGGTTAAAAAACAAAGGACATGTTTGGTAAAGGATATGACGTTTCCCAAATATCACATCACAAATAATTTGCGCTCTTAGGTTCTCTATTCTATTTGACAAGGGTGTTTTCATCAACAAGTTTGATAATGTTAAAAGGGACCGATTGATATTTGTCGATATATCGAAGATATATTACTAGAAATTCATGTTTTAGTGACCATGAAAAGCGACTAAAATTGGTAGCTTATTAGCCAAAAAGCGATCAAAAAACGACCAAACAGGCTTGGTCGATCTTAAGCTGGTCCATTTACCTTAGAGATCAAAATTGGTCGCTAATTCGTAACCAACTTTGATCTCTTAGGTAAAAGGACCAAATTTTCTGGATAAAGAGTATAGCGACCAACGTTGGTCACTATAATATTTTAATATTATAATTTTGGCGACCAAAGTTGGTCTCTTTCTGTAAATTACATTTTTTATTTATTATTAATTATAAAATAGCAACCATTAGTGGTCAATATTAAATTTTGAAAATATAGAAAATAGAGATCACAGTTGGTCGCTTTACTATAAATTTTTTTAAATTTTTTTTAAAAAAATAATCGACAAAAGTTGGTCGCTAACTTCAAGAATTAACTTTTTTTAGTAATATCGACCAACTTTGGTCGCTAAATTCGCCGAAATTGATATTTTTTATAGCGACCTAAGTTGGTCGCTTCTTTGAAATCTGGGTTAAATAGCGACCAACCTTTGTCACTATTTCCCAAAAAAATAATTTTAATTGAAAAGCGACCAAATGGCGACCAAAGTTGGTCGCTTTTCTTGGTATACTGCTAGCAGGAACTGCCTGTTTTGGTAGATACACCACCTGCCAGCTTACCAAAATTCCTAAACAGGTATTTTATGCCAATAACAACAACAATAAAAATCAACAACAAGAACAACAACAACAAAAATATTATAACCAACAAAATATAAAGTGTGAGAACGTGATTTTTTCCTATAAGAGAAATAATCCCAAGGATTCAAAATAAAATAATTTTAGTTTTCTTGCAATTGTTGTAAGTTTTGTGTTATTTTCTTGTACTATTTGCATTTTTTTATCTGTGCATATTTGTTTGTTTAAATAAATAAAATATACAAAAATATGTTTCATATTTATATAAAATTCAAGTTTCCAATTAAGTTTATTTTACGAAAATGAAAATTCATAAAAAATATGTATTTTTGCATTTTTAAGCATTTAATGTCCAAATCGTGCAATTTTATTTTTATTATTGTTTAATTTTGTGTGATAATTATTATTAGGAGTTAATTAGTATTTTAAGATAATTCTAGGTTTTATAATTTAGTCGTTGCATTTTTTTAGTTTTATTAATTAATAAAAGAAAAGAGAACAAAAAAAAATATAGAAGAACAAATCCGGAATTGGGCCAATTCTTGAATTAACCCCAAGCCCAAGCCAATTCTACCCAATCCAAAATACCCAATGACCCAGTCCATAACCCACGACCCGACCCAGTCTGCCCCATTACCCAAAAGACCCCTCATTTCATTTTCATTACACACCTAACACTCAAAAAACACTAAAGATCTTTTTCTTTCAACACCTAGCCGTCACACCCTTACACCCCACCTCCTCTTCTTCTTCTTCACTTTAACCTACACACCACGAACCCTCCAACAACACCCGCCGGAAGCCTCCCATGAACAACCACCAGGCAGCAATTCGGGAGCCAGCCCTCCCCTCCTTCATTTTCTTTTTCCTTATTTTGTTTTTCTTTTTCTTTTTGTGTATATATATATATATATATATATATATATATATATATATATATATATATATATATATATATATATATATATAATGAAGTTGGTCTCATGATTATATATGTATATATTGGGTATATCTTATATATCTACATGTATATGCATCATCGTTGTTTCGATCCGGTTAGTCGATTTCAATTTTTTGTTCTTGTCCATATTTTGTTAGTATTTTAGATCCGAAATTGTTGTATGTTGGCTGGATTATCTTCTTGATTTGTTGTTCATCATGATTCCAGATTATTCATGAAACTTGTTTGTTTATTTTGTTTAAGTTTTTAACATAAAAATGTGTAGTTAATCACTTGTATGTTTATTTTGATTGTAGTGTTGTTAGATTTAATTTGTAGTTCAATTAAGTATTGAGTTATATTAAGTTTTGTTTTGAGTTTAATTGGACTTTGATTCTTGTATATTGTTGATTATGTGTTTGTTCATGAAATTAATTGTAGAATTCGATTGAAAATTGATTTTATGTGTTCATAAGTTTAATTGTTGAATTTGATTAAGTAATTTGGCGCTTTAAGTTGATTTTAGTGTATAATTTAAATTAGTATTATTAGTCTTAATATCCAAATCGTGTGATTTAATATGTAATTGTGTTTAGTTATTATTTAAGGTTAAATTGGTTTGTTTTTAGGTAATTTAGTGTATAATTTGGCAGGAAATCAAAATTGGTCCAAAAATGCCAAAAACCCAACGAAATTCGACAGACCCAGTCCAAAAAACACCCCAAAAATCCGGTTCATCCCATTACCCAAACCCAATCTCCTAACCTACCCACCACCCCGTTAATCTTGGCCGTTGGATGTAATAATCCAACGATTGAAATTAATTCCTACATTTCTAATATACCAAACACCCCCCAAGACCCCTCATTACACTCACATTTGCCAAAACCCTAAAATTATTTTCTCCTTCTCTATCTTCTCTAACCAGCCGCCCCCTCCCTATTCCTATTCATCTTCTCCAAACACCCAAGCTCCACAACCATGGCTGCCCTACCCTGTCACCCAGCTCCCAAACGAACAGCCCACCGGCAGCAAGCCATGGTCGCCCGACCTCTCCAGCCTACAGCCCCACTTCTCCTTCATACAGCCCCACCTCACCTTCTTACATCCCTAACATCACCATCATATAGTCCTACATCACCAAGTTACAATCCCTCGACGAGATACAGCCCCTCCCTTGCATATTCGCCAACCAGTCCAAAGCAGCCTCATGCCCAGCCCACCACCACGCCGACGACCAGCTTCTCTTCTTCGTTTATTTTCCGGCAATGATATATATATATATATATATATATATATATATATATAGATATATATATATATTTGGATTTATATATGTTTATTTTCAGATTTAGATAATATATATTTGATTTCTGTTTTTTACTTGTTGTTCATCATGTTATTTCTTCATATTTGTGCTTAAGTTATTTGTTTTGTTTAAATTTTAATGTAGAAATGTTTTTAGTTGATACTTGTGACGACCCAAAGGGGTCATCACTTATTTAATTAATCATTTCGAGCTTCTGAGGCCTTAGAAACCTCATTTATAGTTGCCTCGATTTGCGTGCACAGTCCGGGCACAAAGCTGGAAAATATTTATGTTGAAATATGTGAAATATGTGAAAACGTTGAAGAATTTTGATATTAATATTGATATGGTTGACTTTGGTCAACATTTTTGGTAAACGGACCCGGATCCATGATTTGACTGCTTCAGAAAATCCGTAGAAAAATATGGAACTTGGGCATATGCCCGGAATTGAAATCCGAGGTCTAGAACCCCGGTAAAAGAATTTTTCTGTTAAATTGTTTTCCGAAAATGTTTAAGGAAAATGAAACTGAATTTTGATTAAAAAGTACTGGTATCGGGCTCGTATTTTGGTTCCGACGCCCGGCACAGGTCATATATATTGATTAAGCGCTTCCTGTAAAGTTTGGTTGAAAACGGACGTCGTTGGACGTGTTTCGGCCTTAAATTGGAAAGTTTGGAAAATTATGGAATTTTAAAGAATTCTTGAGTTTTAAGGCTCAATTCATTGATTTTGATGTTATTTTAGTGATTTGATCGCGCGAGCAAGTTAGTATGATGCTTTTGAGTTAGTGTACATATTTGGTTTGGAGCCCCGAGGGCTCGGGAGTGTTTCGGAGGTGGTTCGGGGTGTTTTTGGACTTAGAAAACTGGCAGATTTTCTGCAATTTTTACACAGACATTTTACTCTACGCGATCGCGGCCTTGTTCACGCGATCGCACTGCCTTGTCACATTACTCAACGCGATCGCGGCTGTCTTCACGCGATCGCGAAGCTTTCCGTTTTTCTTCAACGCGATCGCAGCCGTCTGCACGCGATCGCGTAGCTTTCCGTTTTCCTTCAACGCGATCGCGACCCTTTTTACGCGATCGCGTAGTACAAATGAGCCACCCAGCGAAATTCTTCTACGCGATCGCAGCATTGTCCACGCGATCGCGTAGTGTTGAATAATTGCCTTCCGCGATCGCGATCCAATTCACGCGATCGCGTAGAACAAATTTCCGCCCAGTGATTTAATACCCCAAAACAGAACACTTACGGGATTTTATCCCATTTTCACAAAATCCTTTCTTCTCCATAGCTCTTAGGCGATTTTTGAGGCATTTCTTCATCAAGTTCATTGGGTAAGTATTGTTAACTTGTCTTCTTCATTTTTCATCAACATCAATCAAATCCTTAGGCTTAAACATGTGTAAATTGGTTGGAAATTTGAGAAATGGGTATAGTTAGGGCTTTCAAAGAATTTGCGATTTAGACCTCGTTTTGGAGTCGAACTTAAGAACAAATTATATATTTGAACTCATGGAAGATTGGGTGAACTTATTTTGGTTCGAAACTTGAGTTTCGATTATGTGGGCTCGGGGTCGGTTTTTACTATTCCGAGAAGAATGTTGTAAAAACCATATTTAGCAATATGAACTAGTTTGTTAAGTAGAATTGATGATATTAAATCAATTGTGTATAGATACGATTGGATTGGAGTCAAATTCAAAAGGAAAAGGCATTGCTACGGATTGAATCGTTCGTAAACTTTCGAGGTAAGTGTTTGTTCTATCCTAGTTTGTAGGAATATGAATTTAGTTATGAATAAGTTCCTGAATAAGAGTTATTGGTGTTATACCGGTAATGAAGGTAATTTGTTGAAATTATTATAAATTATTGTTTTAAAACCGGTAATTATAAATATTGTTGATATAGAGATTATTGGCTAAATGCCGGTAACATATATATTTTATATTTGGGATCGTGTGGTACGCCGACCACAAAGTGACTTGAAATCTTAGCATTGGCCATAGTTGCCGGTAGCCGATTGATATATTTGGGAGCGGGTGGTACGCCTACCACAAGATATGATTATTGATATATTTGGGAGCGGGTGGTACGCCTACCACAAGATATGATTATTGATATATTTGGGAGCGGGTGGTACGCCTACCACAAGATATAACTATTGATATATTTGGGAGTGGGTGGTACGCCTACCACGAGATATAATTATTGATAATTGGGAGCGGGTGGTACGCCTACCACAAGAGATAATTACCGTGATAGTTGGGAGCGGGTGGTACGCCTACCACGAGACATGAAATGAAAGAGGAAATTGAGACATGAAAGTAAAATTATTTTGGATATCTTGAGTTATTGAATATTATTTCAGAGCAGAGTATTTCTTTATAAATGTATTGTATATATATATATCTATATTGCAACTGTACAGGTTTAGGTGGGTGACTGGCCTTAGCCTTGTCACTAATTCGCTGGGATAGGCCAGGCACTTACCAGAGCACATGGGGTCGGTTGTGCTGATACTACACTCTGCGCTCTTTTTGCGCAGATACAAGTTACGGACAGCAGCAGCGGCAGTAGCGACTTGTGGATTTTCCGACTACTGAGACTACGAGGTAGCCTTGCAGGCGTCCGCAGGACCCGTTGTCTCTCCTATCTATGCTTTTCATTCTGTTATCTCATGTAATCGAGATAAACAACTTGTATTTTCTTTCAAACAATTATGTGTATTATTCTTAGAAGTTCGTGAGTATTGCGACACCAGTCTTGGGTAGTGTATCAGATTTGGATTTTTCTTTATCATATCTGACTAAGTCTTCCGCTAATTTTGATTGTTCCGCTGTAATTTTTATGTTGTTAATAAGAAATTGGTTATTAATGGAGATGTAATTAATATTTGGCTTGCCTAGCTTCTATTTAGTAGGCGCCATCATGACCCCGATGGTGGGAAATCCGGGTCGTGAAAAGTTGGTATCAGAGCACTAGGTTGCATAGGTCTCACAACTCACGAACAACCTTAGTAGAGTCTGAAGGATCGGTACGGAGACATCTGTATTTATCCTCCAGAGGCTACAGAGTTAGGAAAATATTCTCTTTATTCTTTCCTATCGTGCGACTTAATCTTTTGAATGTTAATTGAACTTCTACTCTGTTCTTCCGCAGATGGTAAGGACACGTGCATCCTCATCTACTGACCAGCAGCCCGAGATCTCAGCAGCGACAGCTCCTGCTAGGGGTAGAGGCCAAGGTCGAGGCCGTCCTAGAGGACATGGTAGGGGCAGGGCTCAGCCCCGAGCAGCAGCACGAGTGGCAGAACCTCATGTTCATATCGAGGAGGAAGTTCCAACCCCAGGCAGCTCCAGTAGGCCCAGCTCAGGTCCCAGGAGGAGCTGTGTTTTCACCGGATCTACAGGATGCTTTGGTCCGTATAGCAGGTTTTATGGATCATATTACCAGAGCAGGTTTATTACCGGTAGCACCAGCCACTTCTCAGGCTGGAGGAGGTAATCAGACTCCTGCTACGCGCACTCCAGAGCCAATAATTCCCCAGGCTCAAGATCCTGTGATTCAGCCAGCTGAGGCGGTTCGGCCTATTATTGCGACTCCGTCTAATGATGGTGCAGCTATGTCTGCTGATGCGTTGTGGAGATTGGACAGGTTTACCAAACTGTTCACTACCACATTCAGTGGCACTCCTTCAGAGGATCCACAGGACTTCCTATACAACTGCCACGAAGTTCTCCGTACTATGGGTATTGTGGAGACAAATGGTGTGGATTTTGCTACTTTTCGGTTATCCGGTTCCGCCAAGACTTGGTGGAGAGATTATTGTCTAACCAGGCCAGCGGGATCGTCATCTTTGACTTGGGAGCAGTTTGCAGAATTATTCTTGGAGAAGTTCCTTCCAGCAACTCAGCGGGAGGTTATGCGCAGGACAATTTGAGCGTCTTCATCAGGGTTCTATGTCTGTCACACAGTACGAGACTAGGTTCGTGGACCTGGCTCGTCATGCTATTGTCATACTTCCCACAGAGCGGGAGAGAGTGAGGAGGTTTATTGATGGCTTGAATCAGCCAATTCGGCTACAGGATGGCTATGGGTGCAGGAACTGAAATCACTTTTCAGGAGGCGGCTAATGCAGCCCGCCGGATAGAGATGGCTCTGTCACAGGGAGCGAGACATGGATCAGATAAGAGATCTCGTAATTCGGGTAGATTCAGTGGTACCTCGTCTGGAGATAGAGATTTTTATGATAGAGGCCATCCTCCTAGGCCTTATCAGTCAGCTCTTCAGGTTTCTCATGATGCTTCAGGTGATCGTAATTCTCAGCCACGCTACTCTGATCAGCAGCCTATCAGCGCACCACCACTTCGCCATTTTCAGCAGCCGAGGGCTTGTTTTACGTGCGGTGATTTTAGGCACATTGCAAGGTATTGCCCTCGAGCTTCCGACACATCTCATCAGCAGGGTTCTCGTGCCATGATTCAGGCCCCAGTTCCCTCACAGCCTGCCCAGCCGGCTAGAGGCGGAGGTAGAGGACATAGAGGTGGAGGTAGAGGTCATAGAGGTGGAGCTCGGACCGATAGAGGTAGAGACCAGCCAGCAGCTGATCGTCCTAGAGATACTGCTCAGGGTGGTGGGGCACAGCCCCGATGTTATGCACTTCCCGCCAGACCAGAGGCTGAGTCTTCTGATGCCGTCATTACGGGTATTATTTTGGTTTGTGATAGAAAGGCATCAGCATTATTTGACCCTGGGTCTACATATTCGTATGTGTCTTCCTATTTTGCACCATACTTAGTTCAGCCCAGTGATCCACTGAGTGTTCCTGTTCATGTGTCTACACCAGTAGGCGACTCTATTGTGGTTGATCGAGTTCATCGGTCATGTATTATAGTAATTGACGGTCTCGAGACCCGTGCTGATTTATTACTCCTAAATATGGTGGACTTCGATATTATACTAGGCATGGACTGGCTATCTCCGTATCATGCTATTTTAGATTGCCATGCCAAGACTGTGACTTTAGCCCCGCCGAATTCGCCTCGTATAGAGTGGAAAGGAATTTCAGGTCATACTAGCCGTAATGTTATTTCTTATGTTAAAGCTCGGCGTATGGTTGGAAAGGGATGCTTGGCTTATTTGGCCTATGTCCGTGATTCTAGTGCTGAGGTTCCTTCTATTGACTCTGTGCCTGTGGTTCGCGAATTTCCTGAAGTATTTCCTTCAGACTTGCCAGGTATGCCGCCCGATAGGGACATTGATTTTTGCATTGATTTGGCTCCGGGCACTCAGCCCATTTCCATTCCCCCATACCGTATGGCTCCGCCCGAGTTAAAAGAATTGAAGGAACAGTTGCAGGATTTACTTGAAAAGGGTTTCATTAGGCCCAGTGTTTCGCCGTGGGGTGCACCTGTATTATTTGTAAAGAAGAAAGATGGTTCGATGAGAATGTGCATTGACTATCGACGGTTAAACAAGGTGACTATCAAAAATAAATATCCACTTCCGCGAATTGATGATTTATTTGACCAGCTTCAGGGTGCCAAGGTATTTTCAAAGATAGATTTGAGATCTGGCTATCATCAGCTGAAGATTAGGGCATCCGATGTCCCTAAGACCGCGTTCCGCACTCGGTATGGACATTATGAATTTCTGGTCATGTCTTTTGGGTTGACAAATGCTCCAGCAGCTTTTATGGAATTAATGAATCGGGTGTTCCGGCCTTATTTAGACTTGTTTGTAATAGTCTTCATTTATGACATATTAATATATTCCCGCAGTCAGGAGGAGCATGCGCAACATCTCAGAGTGGCCTTACAGACTCTGAAAGATAGCCAGCTATATGCAAAATTTTCAAAGTGTGAATTTTGGCTAAGTTCGGTTGCATTCCTGGGTCATATTGTGACGGCAGCAGGTATTCAGGTTGATCCGAAGAAAATTGAGGCAGTCAAGAGCTGGCCTAGACCGACATCAGCCACACAGATATTCGGAGTTTCTTGGGGTTAGCGGGCTATTATCGCCGATTCGTAGAAGGATTTTCGTCTATTGCAACCCCACTGACCAGATTGACCCGGAAGGGTGTTCAATTTGAATGGTCCGATGAATGTGAGGCGAGCTTTCAAAAGCTCAAGACAACCTTGACCACGGCACCGGTATTGGTTTTACCCACAGGTACGGGACCTTATACTGTTTATTGTGATGCTTCCCGTATTGGGCTTGGTGCGGTGTTAATGCAGGATGGCAAGGTTATTGCCTATGCTTCGAGGCAGTTGAAGATTCATGAGAAGAACTATCCAGTGCATGATCTAGAATTGGCGGCGATTATTCACGCATTGAAGATCCGGAGGCATTATTTGTATGGTGTAGCATGTGAAGTGTACACGGATCATAAGAGTCTTCAGTATTTGTTTAAGCAGAAAGAGTTGAATATGAGGCAGAGAAGATGGCTAGAGTTGCTAAAAGACTATGATGTTACTATTTTATATCACCCAGGTAAGGCCAATGTGGTGGCCGATGCATTGAGTAGAAAGTCTTCCAGCATGGGTAGTCTTGCATATATTCCGGTCAGTCAGAGACCATTTGCTCTAGACGTCCAGGCATTAGCCAACCGGTTCGTGAGATTGGACATTTCTGAGCCTAGCAGGGTGTTAGCATGTACGGTCGCTCGTTCTTCTTTATTAGAGCGTATCCGTGAGAGGCAATTTGATGATCCTCATTTGCGTGAGTTGAGAGATACAGTACATCGGGGAGGTGCCACACGGGTAAATCTAGATGATGATGGGATATTGAAATTGCAGGGTCGAGTTTGTGTGCCCAATGTCGAAGGGATTCGAGAGTTAATCTTAGCAGAGGCCCACAGTTCGCGGTATTCTATTCACCCAGGCGCCGCGAAGATGTACCAGGACTTACGTCAGCACTATTGGTGGCGCGGAATGAAGAAAGATATCGTTGCGTATGTTGCTCGGTGTCTAAATTGTCGGCAGGTGAAATATGAGCACCAGAGACCTGGTGGTGTATTCCAGAGGATTGAAATTCCCGAGTGGAAATGGGAGCGGATCACTATGGATTTCGTTACTAGACTTCCTTTGACTCGGAGGAAATTTGATGCTATTTGGGTTATTGTTGATAGGCCGACCAAGTCAGCACACTTTATTCCAATATCTGTCTCCTACTCGTCGGAGAGGTTAGCGGAGGTTTACATTAGGGAGATTGTTCGTCTCCATGGGGTGCCAGTATCTATTATCTCTGATCGGGGAACGCAGTTTACCTCGCGGTTCCGGAGAGCGGTCCAGCGGGAGTTAGGCACCCAGGTTCAGTTGAGTACAGCATTTCATCCTCAGACGGATGGCCAGTCCGAGAGGACTATTCAGATTCTAGAGGACATGCTTCGAGCTTGTGTTATTGATTTCGGAGGCTCGTGGGACCGGTTTCTGCCATTAGCAGAGTTCGCCTACAACAACAGCTAAAAGTCTAGCATCCAGATGGCCCAGTATGAGGCATTGTATGGTAGGCGATGTCGATCTCCAATTGGATGGTTTGAACCGGGAGAGGCTCGGTTGTTGGGTACAGATCTAGTTCAGGAGGCCTTAGATAAGGTCAAGACTATTCAGGAGAGATTGTGTTCAGCTCAGTCTAGGCAAAAGACTTATGCGGATTGTAAGGTTCGAGATGTAGATTTCATGGTTGGTGAACGAGTATTGCTCCGGGTGTCGCCTATGAAGGGCGTGATGAGGTTTGGGAAGAAGGGCAAGCTCAGCCCTAGGTATATTGGTCCATTTGAGATTCTAGACAGAGTGGGAGGGGTGGCTTACGGATTAGCTTTGCCGCCTAGCTTATCAGCCGTGCATCCAGTTTTTCACGTATCTATGCTTCGGAGATACCACGGCGATCCCACACATGTGTTAGACTTCAGTACCGTCCAATTGGACAATGATCTATCTTACGAGGAGGAGCCGGTAGCCATTCTAGACCGGCAGGTTCGACGGTTGAGGTCGAAGAGTTATCCTTCTGTGCGTGTTCAGTGGAGAGGTCAGCCTCCTGAGGCATCGACCTGGGAGTCCGAGTCTGATATGCGGAGCCGCTACCCACATTTGTTTCCTGACTCAGGTACTTCTTTCTTTTGTCCGTTCGAGGACGAACGGTTGTTTTAGAGGTGGAGATTGTGACGACCCAAAGGGGTCATCACTTATTTAATTAATCATTTCGAGCTTCTGAGGCCTTGAAAACCTCATTTATAGTTGCCTCGATTTGCGTGCACAATCCGGGCACAAAGCTGGAAAATATTTATGTTGAAATATGTGAAATATGTGAAAAAGTTGAAGAATTTTGATATTAATATTGATATGGTTGACTTTGGTCAACATTTTTGGTAAACGGACCCGGATCCATGATTTGACTACTTCAGAAAATCCGTAGAAAAATATGGAACTTGGGCGTATGCCCGGAATTGAAATCCGAGGTCTAGAACCCCGGTAAAAGAATTTTTCTGTTAAATTGTTTTCCGAAAATGTTTAAGGAAAATGAAACTGAATTTTGATTAAAAAGTACTGGTATCGGGCTCGTATTTTGGTTCCGACGCCCGGTACAGGTCATATATATTGGTTAAGCGCTTCCTGTAAAGTTTGGTTGAAAACGGACGTCGTTGGACGTGTTTCGGCCTTAAATTGGAAAGTTTGGAAAATTATGGAATTTTAAAGAATTCTTGAGTTTTAAGGCTCAATTCATTGATTTTGATGTTATTTTAGCGATTTGATCGCGCGAGCAAGTTCGTATGATGCTTTTGAGTTAGTGTACATATTTGGTTTGGAGCCCCGAGGGCTCGGAAGTGTTTCGGAGGTGTCTCGGAGTGTTTTTGGACTTAGAAAACTGGCAGATTTTCTGCAATTTTTACACAGACATTTTACTCTACGCGATCGCGGCCTTGTTCACGCGATCGCACTGCCTTGTCACATTACTCAACGCGATCGCGGCTGTCTTCACGCGATCGCGAAGCTTTCCATTTTTCTTCAACGCGATCGCAGCCGTCTGCACGCGATCGCGTAGCTTTCCGTTTTCCTTCAACGCGATCGCGACCCTTTTTACGCGATCGCGTAGTACAAATGAGCCACCCAGCGAAATTCTTCTACGCGATCGCAGCGTTGTCCACGCGATCGCGTAGTGTTGAATAATTGCCTTTCGCGATCGCGATTCAATTCACGCGATCGCGTAGAACAAATTTCCGCCCAGTGATTTAATACCCCAAAACAGAACACTTACGGGATTTTATCCCATTTTCACAAAATCCTTTCTTCTCCACAGCTCTTAGGCGATTTTTGAGGCATTTCTTCATCAAGTTCATTGGGTAAGTATTGTTAACTTGTCTTCTTCATTTTTCATCAACATCAATCAAATCCTTAGGCTTAAACATGTGTAAATTGGTTGGAAATTTGAGAAATGGGTATAGTTAGGGCTTTCAAAGAATTTGCGATTTAGACCTCGTTTTGGAGTCGAACTTAAGAACAAATTGTATATTTGAACTCATGGAAGATTGGGTGAACTTATTTTGGTTCGAAACTTGAGTTTCGATTATGTGGGCTCGGGGTCGGTTTTTACTATTCCGGGCAGAATGTTGTAAAAACCATATTTAGCAATATGAACTAGTTTGTTAAGTAGAATTGATGATACTAAATCAATTGTGTATAGATACGATTGGATTGGAGTCAAATTCAAAAGGAAAAGGCATTGCTACGGATTGAATCGTTCGTAAACTTTCGAGGTAAGTGTTTGTTCTATCCTAGTTTGTAGGAATATGAATTTAGTTATGAATAAATTGCTGAATAAGAGTTATTGGTGTTATACCGGTAATGAAGGTAATTTGTTGAAATTATTATAAATTATTGGTTTAAAACCGGTAATTATAAATATTGTTGATATAGAGATTATTGGCTAAATGCCGGTAACATATATATTTTATATTTGGGATCGTGTGGTACGCCGACCACAAAGTGACTTGAAATCTTGGCATTGGCCATAGTTGCCGGTAGCCGATTGATATATTTGGGAGCGGGTGGTACGCCTACCACAAGATATGATTATTGATATATTTGGGAGCGGGTGGTACGCCTACCACAAGATATGATTATTGATATATTTGGGAGCGGGTGGTACGCCTACCACAAGATATAACTATTGATATATTTGGGAGCGGGTGGTACGCCTACCACGAGATATAATTATTGATAATTGGGAGCGGGTGGTACGCCTACCACAAGAGATAATTACCGTGATAGTTGGGAGCGGGTGGTACGCCTACCACGAGACATGAAATGAAAGAGGAAATTGAGACATGAAAGTAAAATTATTTTGGATATCTTGAGTTATTGAATATTATTTCAGAGCAGAGTATTTCTTTATAAATGTATTGTATATATATATCTATATTGCAACTGTACAGGTTTAGGTGGGTGACTGGCCTTAGCCTTGTCACTAGTTCGCTGGGATAGGCCGGGCACTTACCAGCACATGGGGTCGGTTGTGCCTGATACTACACTCTGCGCTCTTTTTGCGCAGATACAGGTTACGGACAGCAGCGGCGGCAGTAGCGACTTGTGGATTTTCCGACTACTGAGACTACGAGGTAGCCTTGCAGGCGTCCGCAGGACCCGTTGTCTCTCCTATCTATGCTTTTCATTCTGTTATCTCATGTAATCGAGATAAACAACTTGTATTTTCTTTCAAACAATTATGTGTATTATTCTTAGAAGTTCGTGAGTATTGCGACACCAGTCTTGGGTAGTGTATCAGATTTGGATTTTTCTTTATCATATCTGACTAAGTCTTCCGCTAATTTTGATTGTTCCGCTGTAATTTTTATGTTGTTAATAAGAAATTGGTTATTAATGGAGATGTAATTAATATTTGGCTTGCCTAGTTTCTATTTAGTAGGCGCCATCATGACCCCGATGGTGGGAAATCCGGGTCGTGACAATACTTGAATCTCATTTTTTTATAACATTGTTAGATTTAATTTGAAGTTCGATTAATTATTAAGTTTTAGTATTTTTGAATTTGTCTTATTGTTGTGTTAAATTTTAGATCTAAGTTATAAATTTTTGGTTTAATCTTGTTAAGATGAATTTGAATTTAGTGATTAAAATTTGCTTATTTGTTGTTGTAATTTTTGTTAAATATGGAAGGGTAGTTGTTATGCATGTTCAAAATAATTTCAGATTTGATCTTGTTGTTCTTGGTTGTTCATCATGTTGTTAGAATTGTTGTTAAAGTTGTTTAAGAATTATTTAAAATTGCTATATTTTGGTTGTTTGATTTAGATGAATTGGTTATAGCTGACAAGGTTAGGATAGTAATTTTTAATAATTACGGGAGTAATTTGGGGAGTGATTTAGGAAAGGTGGGACCGTCAATTACTATAAGACAAATAGTAGGTTTGAAAATTAAGGGGGCAATGTCAGGTGGGTGGGGACATCAATTATTAAAGTTAAAGAGAGTGGGGACAGCAGGACCCACGTTTGACTACTTTTCTAATTGGTAATTAGAAATAGTGTAGCAGTCTTGCATTGTTGTATATATAACAGAAGTCTGGTAATAAATTAGGAGGAGAACACAGACGGATAGAAAAAGGAACACACAGATAGAAAAAAAAGAGAGTAGAACATACACACTTGAGAGGTTTTGAACACTAAAAACAGTGAGAATTTGAAAATTAAGAGCTGTTTTAGTCGCTTGTTTTGGTGTTGATTTTTGTTGCTACTGGAAAATTTTAATTGGTTTTAAAAAATCTGTTACTGGGAATTACTGGTTGTTATTGTTGCACTGCTGGAATTACTGCTTATACTGATTATTTTCCTCTCCTCTTGTTGTTCAGGTACACTCCTTGAAAAGCATTTACTGTATAATTTCAGTATAAGGTGTAAAATGAAAGTTGAAGTTGATTGGGATAAAACTTCTGTTATTGTTTTTTACATTTTAAGTTTTGTATCAATAATAGACTGGATATTGTTAATTGTTTAGAATTTGTTTCTTCTTACTAATATCTTGAAACAGTAATTTGAATTGAAATTGTTGTATGATCTGGATTGTGTGAACTTTATCACAACTATTAGATTTTTGTTTTTTGTAATTTTAATAATTCACTTCAATATTATTTTTAAACAGTATAAGTATAAGCATGTTATTATTATTGAAGTTATTGAGTAATTAAAAAGAAATAAGTCATTTCTTTAGTTAAATAAAAACTGGTTAGTTTAGTAGCTAATGTTTTAATATTATCTTTAATAAGCTAAAATTGCAAATATGTAGCTAGCTTAATAAAAATATGAATTTTAATTATTTGGCATAAAATTAGGCATTTAGGGCCGATTTGAATAAATAATACTATTTCCCTTTAAATAAGTATAAGTAATTAAGGAAAATTATTGTTCCTTTAAATATTTGCAAATAGTTAATTTCATTGGTTTAAGTCAATTAAAATACGTGGTCTAAATTAGTTATGGGATAATTGGTTTATTTTAATATATTATGTATACACGCCATATTTTATCTATAACTCGATTTTAGTAAGGCATGACATAATTTTCTTTCGTGCTAATTTAATTATAATTTGTCAGTTGCGCCTATTTTAATCTGTTTAACAAGTTATAATTTCAATCACGCAGAATAATAAAGAAAATTCGTTTCCTTTTATTTTTTAGATGAATTCATAAAAATGTAGCCATTTTAGGAATTGATTTTAATATTTTCACATAACAATGTAAGTTTTAATCTAGTTATGTTCAATTTCTTTTGAATATTTAGTCGTCAAATTTTATCTTTTATTTATATATTCAAAATTTTATTTTATTTTATTTATAATTTCGAAATTTTATTTTATTTTATTTATAATTTCGAAATTTTATTTATTTTATTTATAATTTCGAAATTTTATTTTATTTTTATTTGTAATTTCGAAACTTATTTTTTTATATTTTATTCGAAAATTGTTTTAAAATTAATTTCTTTTCCATCAATATTGGTATTAATCTAGCAACTAGTGTGTTACATATTATTAAACTCGAATTAATTAGGATTGTTTTCTTTTAATTTAGGGACGAACTTAATAGAAAAATGTAGTCACTTTAGCATTGCCCTTTTAAAATAAATAAGGCGTGTCTCGCCAAAAATAGTTATAAATTGTGGGGTCCTCACACTTGTTTAATAAATATTACTGTAACGTCCCGGCCCATCGTTACGGGAATTACCATCCCGTTACCTTGAATTTATATATCTTATGCTTTTATATCAGTAATAGAGTATATCGGGTGAGTTAGGAGTGATTCGGATTGAAAATGAAACAAATGGCACGTTTGAAGGAAGCTTGAATATGGGAAGTCAACCTAGAGTTGACTATTGCGTTAGAGTGCTCGGAACCAGATTCCGATGATTTGACTAGTTTCGAGGGATCATTTATGACTTAGGAGAGCAATCAGAATTGAATTCGGAGGTCCAGTGTAGTTTTAGGCTTGAATTGGCGAAGGTTGAATTTTGACGAAAACCGGATGGTAGGTGAGATTTTGATACCGGGATCGGAATGGAATTCCGACAATTTCTGTAGCTTCGTTATGTGATTTTGGATAAGTCTACAAATTTTTAGGTCATTCGGACATCGTTTGATCGAGTTTTGGATTGAATGTTAGTTTCGAAATTTTGAAGAAACTTAGGCTTGAATTCGTGTGTAAATGGTGATTTTGATATTTAGGATGGTGTTTTTGTGATTGGAACAAGTCCGTATCATGTTTTGGAGTATGTTGGTGGTTTTCGTTGGGGTCCCGGGGGCCTCGGGATGATTTCGGACCATCAACCGGGCAATTTGAACTTGGCAAAATCTGTAGAAAATTGCAGGTTACTGCCCAGGCATTTAAGCCTCCGCGTTCGCGTAGAATGGGTCGCGTTCGCGAAGGCCAAGCAGATCAAAGCATCGCGTTCGTGAGTAGGGGCGTCGCGTTCACGTAGGCAAGGTAGGGTGAAGCTTCGCGTTCGCGTGACTGGGAGTCGCGATCGCGTAGAAGGAAAATAGGCGGCTGGGAATTTTGTACATCGAGAACGCGTGGTAGAGTTCGCGTTCGCGTAGGGTAAGCCAGAGTTGAACATCACGAACGCGTGGGTGGCGTCGCATTCGCGAAGAGTAAAAGGGAGCTGGGCATCGCGAACGCGTGAAGACCATCGCGAACGCGTGAAGACCATCGCGAACGCGTAGAACAAATTGGTCTGGCAGTGAAATTAAATTGCAGAACAGAGGGCTTACGGGTTCATTCACCCAAAACATAATTTTGAGCTCTAGAGAGAAGAAAACACGAGGAAAACACTGAGAAATCATCGGGTATTCATCGGAGGTAATATTCTTGACTCAAAAACATAATTTTATGGTAGAATTAACATCAATCTTCATGAATTTGGGTAGAAATTTTGAAGAATTGTGGCCTAGGTATTGAAAATGGGATTTTGAGTTTTGAAAGGCCATTTGAACTCCGATTTCGATAAAGTTTACATGCACGGACTCGTGGCGAGATGAGGATCGCGTTGGTACAAATTTCGGAATTTTCCGAGTAGTGGGCCCGGGGTCGGGTTTTACCAACTTAGTGTATTTATGCGAATTTCATGTAAATTGAAATGGGTTATGATTCTTTGACCCGTATTTGATATAATTATTGTGGTATGACTAGATTCTATGCACGAGGGAGCGAATTTCAAAGGAAAAGGCATCGCGGACGAATCTACGACCGGCTAGAGGTGAGTAGTTTGTGTATATGGTAGCCTGAGGGTTCGAAACCCCGGCTTAGCACATTGTGACGCTAGTAGGGCGTGGCTCACACACCGTGGCAGGTGCGGGATTGATTGTGACTGGGGATTGAGACTTGGTCCATCCCGGAAGTGAATAATATGTTATTAGTGTTGGAAATACACTGTATTTGATATATTTGTGGGCGGTAAGCCTTGTTTGGGGCCTTGTGCCGACCTGTAGCGTCCTTAGAGGACAATATTTATGTGATAGCTATATTTGCTTAATCACTGATCTCAGTCCTGGAAATTGAAATCACATTATTGATATGCTAAGTCACCGGCTTTTGCAAATTTAATAAAGTTAAGTATTTTTCATAAATTATGAACTGGAAACTGGAATTAAGAAAAATGAACTGTTTTGTGACTTATCTGATTATTGTGGACTGAGGATGGATCGGGCTGCACGCCGTAGCAGTTGGTTGATATGAGGATCGGGCTGCACGCCGCAGCGGTATTTGCGCTTGGGCTGTAGGAGCCCCTCCGGAGTCTGTACACACCCCGAGTGAGCGCCGTCGACGTTAAATGGATCGGGCTACACGCCGTAGCGGTTATGTGCATTGCATTGTATCTTTATTTGTTAAATTATTCAGTGGTAGCTGTATTGTACTGTTGATCCTAGTTCGTAGGAGATTCGGACTGTAGTGTAGCTTCATATTGTGGTATTTTGTGGATTTTCTACTTTCAGTTGCTTATATATATTTATTACTCACTGAGTACTTAGTACTCACCCCTACTCCCTACACCTTTTGTGTGCAGACTCAGGTACTCAGGAGCAGTAGACAGGCATTTCCAGTGGTTTCAAAGTCATACCGAGTTGCTAAGGTAGTTGCCGACGTTCGCAGAACCTAGCTACTCCTCCTCTTTCCAGTTGGTATTTTGTATTCAGACTTGAGTATTTCTAAACAGTATTCTCTATTTTCTGTTGGGTTTTGTTAGAGGCTCTAGACTTGTGACTCCAGATCTTTGGGAGTGTCGGTTATTTTCGCACTTCTCCGTATTTTGTTCATTATTATTATTATTGGAGTTCTTTAACTCATATATTCTTCTTAGGATGTCCATTTGGGACTGGTATTTGATGTGATAAGTAATTGTTGGTCTGGCTGGCCTAGCTTGATTGTTGGGCGCCATCACGACCGGATTTGGGTCGTGACAATTACTTAGATTACGGGACATGCCGTTTAGCGAATTCCGCGGCTTTTTTCAAAAATAATAATGCGTTAGCATCTTTAGGCGCGTATTTAGTAATTTTATCTCCCTAAACTCGGGCGCGCATTTATGTGACCCAAATCCAAATCTCAACAAAATCGAAATGTGTTGATAATCATGGGTACATTGATTGTGACGTGGTTTGAAATGCATTTTCATGATGTTGGAATTCTTTTATTAAAATATTGAATAATTTTATCAAAAGCGGTTAAGGGTTAAAATTTGCACATTACTTGAAGCATGTTATAAGTCAGATAATTTAGCCGAATATGACAGTTGAGCGACCGTGCTAGAACCACGGAATTCGGGAATGCCTAACACCTTCTCCCGGGTTAACAAAATTCCTTATCCGGATTTCTGGTACACAAACTATTAAATAGAGTCAAACCTTTCCTCAATTCGGGATTCAAATCGGTGACTTGGGACACAATAAATCTTCCAAGTGGCGACTCTGAACTAATTAAATAAATCCCGTTTCGATTGTCCTTTAATTGGAAAAACTCCCTCGCGCCCTCGCGGGCTTGCGTAAAAAGTAGGTGTGACATAAAGTTCAATAGAATTTTATACTTTAAGCTCACAAAACTAATAATTTAACTGTTATTGTAAAACTATTTGAAAACCGAATGTATTTGCCTAGTTGAAAGTATATAAATTCAAATATTGTTATGTACATAATTATCATCACCATCTGATGAACTTTCATCACCAAGATGGTATCCAGAATGGTATATTTGTCGAGGATGGGAGGACGGGAGGAACGAGCACGCGGAAGGCAAGCCTCTGACGATGACTCACGAGACCAGGGAATCGAAAAACTGCCAAAAGCTATGAGAGATTTGACCTGCTCCTGCATGCTAATGTACTGAATATATCTAAGATTTTCTCTCTCCTTGGCGGCTTCTAGCTCGGATGTGAGCTTTGCCATAGTCTCCAGCATAGAGGAGAGGCTCTCCCCATTAAGTTGCTGTCACGACCCCAAATCCGGTCATGATGGCGCCCAGCACATTACTAGGCCAGCCTGACCAATTAACAACAATCACGGAGCCACAATCTCACTTTATCCAATTTAAGCATAACAAAATAATTTAACAGTGATAGATATATTAAAAACATGGAACCAAGTCCCAATACGTGCCAACTCCCATAGACTGAAGGGTCAAGAGTCATGAGCCTCTACAGAGTATACAAAGTGTAAATAGTGAATATAACTGTGCATAAGTGTGGGATGATCAGAACAAAAATACAGACAAACTGGAGAATCAGGTCCTGCGAACGCTGGCAGCTACCTCGACTGTCCAAAAGCACTCCCGAGCCGCAATAGAATCAGCTCCACTGTGATGTACCTGGATCTGCACACAAGGTGCAGGGAGTCGGGTGTGAGTACTTCCAACTCAGCGGTAATAAAAGTAAATAATGCTGAAGGGAAGAAAACCACGATAGGCACTATCTCATGCTACACAATACATAACTATCTTTTTATTCCTTTCAAGCATATGTGAGTAGATTATTTAGAAATCTCAATTTTAGCTACTTTCTTTCATAATAATATACCAATACCTGGATACAATCTCAAGCAATGCAAGTCCGCACTCAAATTAGCCCCTCGGGCTCAACACTCCTTATCAATTTACACCAGGAGATCTGGTCAATAAGGCAACTAATGCATGTGTGCCGGTAATGTATGAGTGTTGAATGTTATGCCACGTAGTACACATAAACCAATGTATGTATGCCATGCAATGCATATGACCGCTACGGCGTGTAGCCCGATACAATTTGGGTACCCATGCTCACTGTGGGGGTTCAGACTCCGGAGGGGCTCCTACAGCCCAAGCACAATATTAATATCACACCTGCTGCGGCGCGCAGCCCGATCCGTATACCACCGCGGCGTGCAGTCCGATCCATGCATGTGTATGCATATGCTCACATAAAATGTCATGCCCTAACATATGGCCCTCGGCCCCAATCAGTCTAACAAATAATCAAGAAAGCCCTACGGCAACAATATCATATTAGCTCACAGCTAAGAATGTTATTAAGACCTTGTTCAAGTTTTTCATAATCTTATAAAAATGCTGAATAGCAAAAATACCATTTTAAAACTTAAATTTAGAATAAAATAAGCACAGTGTTGTCAAAACAGTGATACCAATCCCTGAAGGACTCAAATAATTGACACGAAGCCCAAACATGATAACTAGTCCAATTCATTTCAACAATTAGGTGTTATTATTTATTAAGCGGGACGGACCAAGTCACAATCCCCAATGGTGCTCTACCCAACGCCCGTTATCCGGCGTGCAAGTCACCTCAACACAACACTAAGATGTTCAAGTTCGGGGTTTACTAACCCTCAGGACATCATTTACAAGTATTACCCACGTCGAACCGACGAAAGCTCATGCCCGCGACGCCTTAGCTCCTCGAACCGGCATCCACGCACGTCAAAACTAGCACAAATCAGCACAAATATATCAAAATAGGCTAATGGAACATCACCCAATCGAAAGAACTCGAAAAATATGAAAAATCACGAAATTTGCAAAACCCGAGCCCCGGGCCCACATCTCGAAAAATTTTGAAACTCATATTTCCAGAATCCTCGTCTCGCCACGAGTCCATACATATAAAATTTACCAAAATCGGAATTCGATTGGGCTTTCAAAACCCAAATTTTTGTTTTCAATATCTAGGCCACAATCCTTCACAATTTCTACCCAAATTCATGAAGATTGATGTTAATTCTACCATAAAATGATGTTTTTGAGTCAAGAAACTTACCTCCGATGAATACCCGATGATTTCCCGATGATTTCCCAGCGTTTTCCCGTGATTTCTTCTCTCTAGGTTTTGGGTATGGGGTTCGCGACTGGACTGTTCTGTTATATTAATTCACTGACTGCCAGGCGACCTTCTGCGATCGCAGCCCCAGGCTCGCGATCGCGATGAACAAATTTATCAGGCTCCAAAATTACTCAATGCGATCGCGATATTCCCTATGCGATCGCACTGCCTCATGCCTCAACACTACGCGATCGCGTGAAACCACCCGCGATCGCACTGCTCTAAATCCCAGACCTACGCGATTGCATCACTCCTCCCGTGATCGCGAAGAACAAATTTTCCGGCCTCATTCCAATATACTACGCGATCGTAGTCTCCCCCTTGCGATCGCAGAGCTTCCCAGCTTTACCCTACGCGATCGCAGACATAGCTTCGCGATCGCGAAGCACAAAAATCTTCTGCACTAATTGCAATAGAAACAGCAGTGCAGTTAGCACAAAATGGTCCGTTTGGACCCCCGAATTCATCCCGAGGCCACCGGGACCCCAACGAAAACCACTAACATACTCCAAAACACGATACGAACTTGTTCCAATCAAAAAACACCATACTAAACACCAAAATCACCAATTACACACGGATTCAAACCTAAATTCCTTAAAACATTCCGAATTACACAATCAATCAAAAACCCGACCAAACGACGTCCGAATGACCTGAAATTTTGTGGACATATCCAAAATCACATAACGAGGCTACTGCAACTGTCGGAATTCCATTCTGACCCCCGGATCAAAATCTCACCTACCGTTCGGATTTCGCCAAGATTCAACCTTAGCCAATTCAAGCCTATTTCTACACCGGACCTCCGAATTCAATTCTGATTGCTCCCCTAAGTCACAAATCACCTCCCGGAACTAACCAAATCATCAGAGTCCGATTCCGAGCCCTCTAACCAAATAGTCAACTCCGGGTGGACTTTCCTTATTCAAGTTTCCTTCAAAAAGGCTATATGCCTCATTTTCAATCCATATCACTCCTAACTCACCCGATAGGCTCTAACACTGATATAAAAGCATAAAACGTGTAATTACAATATAAAGGGGTGGTAATTCCCGTAACGACGGGCTGGGTCATTACATTCTCCCAGCTTGAACAATCGCTCGTCCTCGAGCGTAGCCAGAGTTGTACTAGAAGCAACCCCATAGCTGGATGACCTTACCAAGCATATATTCGGGCGATCATACGTCACCTTATCTCACATAAGTCCGAAAACACCATATAGTCAAAATTTCACAGACCATTTGAATCATAAATCACATTGCACTTTCTGAAATCATATGCCAAATGCAAATCCCATGCCTATGCTCAGGATACACTCGAATCCACTGCAATAACCCATATTCGCTACTCCGGGTGAGATCATATGATGTATCGACAACCCAATCACTCGAGACGATAGTCTCTAATCACAACAACTGGCCACAATAACCAAATACTAGCTAATAACCTCTTTCATTAGATAGAGTCTGATTCCAACACCTCCATACCCTGCCCACAGCAGCTGAAGCACGAGATATACCGAACCCATCTCTCATGTTAACCATTCGTGAATCCATTTCCCTTTTAAAACTGATACCACAATAGGTTTTGGAGCCAAACCTCGATTTTTACCTTTCTAACAAGCTAAGATCCAATATGCTCGTATTCATTAATAACTCCAACGGTCATTTCGATTATAACACACCGCACCGGTGATAAGACACCTCAACACCGGCCTAAGCCACGACGAGCACAATATAGGCTCCAATAGAAACGTCTGAACACACTCGAATCATGACAGATCAAATCATGATAACTGTCTCCAACAAAAGAGCTGCAATTTAATTCCTCTGTGACATCACAACATAGAACTGAGATCGCGTCTCGCATTATAGAATTAGAGTACCCGAATCCTCCTCGAGAGGTCATAACATCACGTGGCCTTGCCACGATTCGTGATTCTCTCCCAACGTTATTACTCATGAAGCACCTCAAGCCACTAAGCTCAAAATGGTTATCCACGCACGGATCTAGGTCTTGAACCCACGCAATCAACCTCACCCACGGTGAAACAATTAACGTATGCTATCAAATCCTCAAAGGACACAACCAACGTGCCATTTGCCAAGCGATACTCAAAACGGACTTTTCCTCAGAAGTGGGGAAGTATTGTATACCCAGTAGCATATAACTAACTATATTTTCACAATATTCTGTTGCGGCGTGCAACCCGCTCCAATGACATACCCGTGGCGGCGTGCCACCCGATCTAGATACCATACCTGTGGCGGCGTGCCACCCGATCCAAGTAACCCTCGCCAAATAAATACGCGTCGATTCAAGTTGCTCATCATAATAAACATATATAGCCTCAAGTTTGGCCACAAGAAACGCATCCGACAAAGTTCCTCAATACCAAAACTAATCAATGGTAGATACTTCTACACTAACATCCGCCACTAAGGTCCAACTGACAAAGCTATGCCTACCAGCCGTCCGCTGGTCCTGGGTACAACTACTCTGTTGGAGCATACTCTGATGCTCTCTGCTACGCAATTTGTGCCATTTTCCGACATAGTCCATAGCTGATTTGTCTAGACGACCTGTCTTATGTCAACCAGTCTGAAATAAGGTATCATAACCCAAATTCATCATATCAAGCTAAGAGAGAGCCACTAGGGCTTCCGATTTCCAATAACCACAAAACGATGTCGATACACACGATATACAACCACTGCATAGGCGGATTACGAGAACTTCTAGTCTCCAACACATATATAACATATGAATCGCTATACCTGGTTCCACACTCCACCGTACGAATACATAATGCACATCAAGCGCCCATTCATACCACGAAAGCCATTCGGATATTTCCTTATGCCATTTACAACTCAATCTTCAATGTCAATCTAACAAGAGGATACCATCACACCACCAAATATTATCAGTTTATATTACCTGGCCCTTTTGGACCATATTCCCTGCCAAATTACGAGAATAATAGTACCATTTTCTTAAATCATCAGAAAGATCGATTCTTAATTCACCTACCGCTGTCCGCGCTGCTCAATAATTTTATTGATTTCTCATATATTATGAACTGATATCAAAACCTAGAATATACCATTATTAACTTTCCATAACACATCGTATATACCATATCACACTAAGACAACATGGAAATTCATATCCCTTTCCTCCGCCTCAACATCGGCGCACTCAACTAGTCAAGGACTTTCATGATCCCATATAGAGAAAACTCATTACACATTCCAGACCTTACATACCAACAGGAAAAATACACTCATTTTCAAACCATGGTAGAACACATTAAACTATTTCTCCCAATTACATTGCATAAGTTAAACTGCCAGGACTGAGTCCGTATACCCATATTATACCCATATCGGGTTACACGACTGCCAGCACTCAAAAGATTTACTGCAATGTCCGCAAGACTCATTACTTCAACCACATACTAGGAATCAATCGTATCCCTTTTTTATACCATTCTGGTTTATTAACAAGTTGTTTCATTTACCAAGTTTCCTTTCTGATTCATCTCTAATTTCATATCAGTCTTTACTGTAGTACCATAATACATCAACTCATGTTACCACACGAGACTCGTACACAAGACCACACGGTCTAAGACCCATATGCCACTAAATACTCTCTCAATGTTTCCCAATACGGATACCTAGAATCCCACCATTCACATGATATAACACAAGTCTTGATCTTCCCTAACGAAACCGCCATCTTTAGCCACATACACAAATCTTAAGGCACCTGACTGTTACAAGCAAAATCTAGAACACTGCAAAACCATCCTCGGGCATCATTCACCCTTATTCAGCTGTAATTCAACTGTCCTATTAAGTAGAACCGCTCGTGTTGTGTTAGAACTCCGACACCGCAAAACATGAGTACATACAGATACAATTAGCTATCTTTCTTTTCTATACACCAAACATTCTTTACCAACATAAGTTCACAACATCCTAGTATTTCTTCACATCTACGTAGCACCATAACCCTTATCGAAATTTCCCAACATACCTAGAGACAGAGCCAACACAGCACACAACAGTGCAATTAGTTAATCAATAACAACCTCCACAACTTAGCTCGGAGCAATACATCAAGGCACTTCTAGCTACTCATAGCATTCTTACTCAAATGATGCCACAAAGTTCTAGTTAGATTAAACTCAAGTCATTTACAAGCTTCGGCGGAGATTCGAATCATCGGAAATATTAACTCTTTTGCAATTCTTGCATTCATTCACACACAACAGTTACGCCCCCTCTTTAGGTGACAAAATCTTTTCTAAGTCCCAAATTTTCCAAAAATTTTGGCAGAGTTCCCTTTGTAAATTGGCCTATCCACCTGCCAGAGAATCACCAAAACCATCCTAGCAATACATTCACAACTCGACAAGACATCACAATGCATATCGACAACATTAGTCTCAATACTACACAAATCATATTATCATATTTGGTACATGAACATGCGTTGTACCTGCTCGAATCATAACACATATCAACTACCTTTCAATTACACATGAGAACCAATCCACCTATCTCGCCCCAATTTAGCATTTCAGGACAATACCTTCCACCAGGATACACATAGCATAATCATTTTAGTCTTCCTGAGTTTGAACTCGTTCCACTACACATAAGGCACTTATATTACTGAGCGCTCGATGCGTACACAGACGTGCGGAAGGAATTTCAAAAGTATATCTCAAGCTGAATCAAGTGCACACGATAAGAATTCCAAGAAATGTGAAGTGTTTCCTAAAGGTTCGCAGCCTCCCGAGGATAAGTACAGGCGTCCCCGTACCGATCCACAAGACTCTACCAACCGGCTCAAGACTCATGAGACCTAGTAAACCTAGGCTCTGATACCAACTTGTCACGACCCCAAATCCGGTCGTGATGGCGCCCAGCACACTGCTAGGCCAGCCCGACCAATTAACAACAATCACGGAGCCACAAGCTCACTTTATCCAATTTAAGCATAATAGTGATAGATATATTAAAAATAGGGAACCAAGTCCCAACACGTGCCAACTCCCATAGACCGAAGGGTCAAGAGTCATGAGCCTCTACAGAGTATACAAAGTGTAAATAGTGAATATAACCGTGCACAAGTGTGGGATGATCAGAACAAAAATACAGACAAACTGGAGAATCAGGTCCTGCGAACGCTGGCAGCTACCTCGACTGTCCAAAAGCACTCCCGAGCCGCAATAGAATCAGCTCCACTGTGATGTACCTGGATCTGCACACAAGGTGCAGGGAGTCGGGTGTGAGTACTTCCAACTCAGCAGTAATAAAAGTAAATAATGTTGAAGGGAAGAAAACCACGATAGGCACTATCTCATGCTACACAATACATAACTATCTTTTTATTCCTTTCAAGCATATGTGAGTAGATTATTTAGAAATCTCAATTTTAGCTACTTTCTTTCATAATAATATACCAATACCTGGATACAATCTCAAGCAATGCAAGTCCGCACTCAAATCGGCCCCTCGGGCTCAGCACTCCTTATCAATTTATACCAGGAGATCTGGTCAATAAGGCAACTAATGCATGTGTGCCAGTAATGTATGAGTGCTGAATGTTATGCCACGTAGTACACATAAACCAATGTATGTATGCCATGCAATGCATATGATCGCTACGGCGTGTAGCCCGATCCAATTTGGGTACCCGTGCTCACTATGGGGGTTCAGACTCCGGAGGGGCTCCTACAGCCCAAGCACAATATTAATATCACACCTGCTGCGGCGCGCAGCCAGATCCGTATACCACTGCGGCGTGCATTCCGATCCATGCATATGTATGCATATGCTCACATAAAATGCCATGCCCTAACATATGGCCCTCGGCCCCAATCAGTCTAACAAATAATCAAGAAAGCCCTACGGCAACAATATCATATTAGCTCACAGCTAAAAATGTTATTAAGACCTTGTTCAAGTTTTTCATAACCTTATAAAAATGCTGAATAGAAAAATACCATTTTAAAACTTAAATTTAGAATAAAATAAGCACGGTATTATCAAAACAGTGATACCAATCCCCTGAAGGACTCAAATAATTGACACGAAGCCCAAACATGATAATTAGTCCAATTCATTTCAACAATTAGGTGTTATTATTTATTAAGCGGGACGGACCAAGTCACAATCCCCAATGGTGCTCTACTCCACGCCCGTTATCCGGTGTGCAAGTCACCTCAACACAGCACTAAGATGTGCAAGTTCGAGATTTACTAACCCTCAGGACATCATTTACAAGTATTACCCACCTCGAACCGACGAAAGCTCATGCCCGCGACGCCTTAGCTCCTCGAACCGGCATCCACGCACGTCAAAACTAGCACAAATATATCAAAATAGGCTAATGGAACATCACCCAATCGAAAGAACTCGAAAAATATCAAAAATCACGAAATTTGCAAAACCCGAGCCCCGGCCCACATCTCGAAAAATTTCGAAACTCATATTTCCAGAATCCTCATCTCGCCACGAGTCCATACATATAAAATTTACCAAAATCGGAGTTCGATTGGGCTTGCAAAACCCAAATTTTCGTTTTCAATATCTAGGCCACAATCCTTCACAATTTCTACCCAAATTCATTAAGATTGATGTTAATTCTACCATAAAATGATGTTTTTGAGTCAAGAAGCTTACCTCCGATGAATACCCGATGATTTCCCAGCGTTTTCCCGTGATTTCTTCTCTCTAGGGCTCAAAAATGGAGGTTTTGGGTATGGGGTTCGCGACTGGACTGTTCTGTTATATTAATTCACTGACTGCCAGGCGACCTTCTGCGATCGCAGCCCCATGCTCGCGATCGCGATGAACAAATTTATCAGGCTCCAAAATTACTCTATGTGATCGCGATATTCCCTACGCGATCGCACTGCCCCATGCCTCAACACTACGCGATCGCGTGAAACCACCCGCAATCGCACTGCTCTAAATCCCAGACCTACGCGATCGCATCATTCCTCCCGCGATCGCGAAGAACAAATTTTCCGGCCTCATTACAATATAATACGCGATCGTAGTCTCCCCCTTGCGATCGCAGAGCTTCCCAGCTTTACCCTACGCGATCGCAGACATAGCTTCGCGATCGCGAAGCACAAAAATTCCCTGCATTAATTGCAGCAGAAACAGCAGTGCATTTGGCACAAAATGGTCCGTTTGGACCCCCGAATTCATCCCGAGGCCCCGGGACCCCAACGAAAACCACCAACATACTCCAAAACACGATACGAACTTGTTCCAATCATAAAAACACCATACTAAACATCAAAATCACCAATTACACACGGATTCAAACTTAAATTCCTTAAAACATTCTGAATTACACAATCAATCAAAAGCCCGACCAAACGACGTCCGAATGACCTGAAATTTTGTGGACATATCCAAAATCACATAACGAGGCTACTGCAACTATCAGAATTCCATTCTGACCCCCGGATCAAAATCTCACTTACCGTTCGGATTTCGCCAAAATTCAACCTTAGCCAATTCAAGCCTATTTCTACACCGGACCTCCGAATTCAATTCCGATTGCTCCCCTAAGTCACAAATTACCTCCCGGAACTAACCAAATCATCAGAGTCCGATTCCGAGCCCTCTAACCAAATAGTCAATTCCGGGTGGACTTTCCTTATTCAAGTTTCCTTCAAAAAGGCTATATGCCTCATTTTCAATCCAAATCACTCCTAACTCACCCGATAGGCTCTAACACTGATATAAAAGCATAAAACATGTAATTACAACATAATGGGGTGGTAATTCCCGTAACGACGGGCGGGGTCGTTACAGTTGCTCGGCTTGCGAGGAAGTCCCTATTCTTTGCATTCCACACTTATAGTGGTGGAATTTCTTATTAGGAAGCCCATATACCTTCCCACATTTTGGACCACCAACAGCATGCGTCCATATTCTCTCAGCATCCTCGTCCGATAGTTGGATTAGAACGCCCGAGTCATTAGGTGGATGACTACGTATGAATTTCTCCACTTCAGTTGTGAATTGACCCTATAAGAAAAATTACATTGAATTAGTATTTCCAAATTTATGTAAAAGTAAATCAAAATTCTTAATGAAAATGAAAACTTACATATACAGTCGAGTCTCGGCCCTCGACCCATCTTTTTTGGTCCATCTCATTCTTACTCTTTACAGTATGAGTCTCCTTGAAGATCTCATCTTGGTTCATCAGATTCCGCAATGTTTTTTCCTGAAAAATCAAAAAAATTTAATTAATAAACAGAATAGATATACTTTAAAAATTAAAATAATTTAAGAAATTATGTATCATTCTTTATTTTATCGTCCCTAGGGTGATTGCACCTCCAGTGTGCAAGGATCCTCCCTTCTCAGATGCCCGATCTTTTCTTCCCTTTTCACTATTCTGTAACAACTCGGCGGTAAGTCATTTCCTTTGAAAATCCTCCCATAAACCCAGGCTTTTGGTTCAACTTTCTAGCTTTGGAGAAACAATGGGGCAAACATTTTCAAGCTTTTAGATGGAAATTTGCAACCACATTCGCGTTGTAGCGATGTTCCCGCACACACTTATTATGTATTTCTAATGTTAAGTATTATATGGAAATATCATAAAAGCTATATCCGATATATTATACTTAGCTTTTATTAGCTAATAGTTATTCAAAAGTTAAGTGCATTAATAGCTTATAATATATTATATTAGTGCATTAGCTAATATATATATATATATATATATATATATATATATATATATATATATATATATATATATATATATATATATATATATATATATAAAGTATTAATGCACTTAAGTTTTGATTGATTATGTATTAACGCACTAAGATTTTATCGAATATATAAAAAAGCTATACTCGATATATATAAGCTAAGCTATGTATAATACATATTTAGGTAAAAATATCATAGAAGTAAATAATTATACTGCTTAAAAGAACATTTATACATTACATTGATTGAAGATTTGCTCCTTCAGCGAGAATGGGAATTCACTCCAAGTCACATAAGGACCATCATAAAGCTTTCTGGTGGCTTTGGTGATTATCCTTGTAGTAATATTACTAGGGATGAACCTACAATTTAATTAAAAAAATACATTAATATCTTAGTAAAACTGTACAAAACAATAAAAGTAAAAATAACAAATAATTCTTACCCGTCACCCTCAGGGACTATGATAAACCTAAAATATTCCTCATAATGCAACTCATCATCATCATCAGCATCACCGTCCGAAGCATGTATATCGGAGGCATATGTGAAAGGTGTAGGTGGGTCAGAGCTAGTATCTCGCAGGCGAAGGTCTGCAGTAGATGGAGTCCCAGATGAAGATGGATGCAGGCCCTGACACTTCGAGTCCTGGGAGTGCGACATAGTTGTATAGGCCGCAAGTGGATGTGACACTGATAGCTGTGACCTGAGTAGCTCTGACACAGATGACTATAATCCATGTGGATATGGCATGGATTGATGCGATCCATGAGATGCTAATGGACGTGATCCACGTGGTAGTGAGACAAGTGGATTGTATGTCGGATGTACAGTCCTATGATCCTATGAAGAAAGACCTGACGTCTACACAAAAGTGTAGGGCTGGTGATGTTGTGGCAGCTCAGAATAGCCATGTGGTGGAGGCGCAGACATAGGCATAGGCACAAGCATCTGTAAAGAGGCTGGAAGGGATTGCGTAGTATCTTCTACCTCCTCTTTGGTTTCCTAGCCTTTTCTTGACCCCTAGAACTAGTAGGATCACTGTTACCTCGACCCTTGCCTATCATCTGTAAATTTAATACATAGTTAGATTGAAACATATAAAGAAACTAGCTATAAAGTAGAGTTATTAAAGAAACCAACTTTTTAATGCTCATCAACGTAAAGTTCCTCGCCCGAGAATTCTTCTTCCTCACTAGTTTGAGCTTCATCGATTGATTCTTCTTCCCTGTTTTCTATAGTTATTACATCATTTATATCAACTTCTTTCAATATATGTTCAGGATGTTCCAAATTATTTTCTAAAACTTCGTCCACTATTTGGTGAATACTGGAGATATCGTTTTGATATGCAACATCTAACACATTCTCGATTTCTACCCTAGCCACATGCTTAGTTTTTATTACAACCCACCAATCAGACTTATTTCGCCGCAATGGATAAGGAGCATAATACATTTGCCTAACATTATGTGCATGTCACGACCCAAACCCCGGTCGTGATGGCGTCTAACACAATGCTAGGTAAGCCCAACCATATCATCTCTTAACCCAGCCAACTATTAATTCAAATTAATCAAAGTAAACTTAAACAGCACGTGATCATATGAAAATGACAACGTAATAGTAAAAGCATACAAAGTACGGTCCCAACCATATCGAGGTGTCACGAGTTTGAGCCTCTACAGAATAAGCATCCTAGTACAAACAAGTCTAAGCCAGATGAAACAACAAAATGACAATGAAGGAGAAAATAGGTCCTGTGGACGCCGACAGCTACCTCGTAGTCTCCGCAAAATAGATAATGATCAGCAGCTACGATATCTCAACTGCTCTCGGGCAAACCTGTATATCTGCAGAAAGAGTGCAGGGGAGTAGGGTGAGTATATTTCAACTCGGTGAGTAACAATAATAAACAATAACTGAAAATAAGAACTCATGTACTATCACTAAACAGTTCTAAGGCAACCCCCACAGGTAAGTCATCACTACAGAAGTACTCTGATCACTAGTCCACATCAATCTCATCAAGGTCCCAATCTGACCAAATCCTCACTCGTACCATAACGGTGTACAGCCATATCCATATATATGTGTCCATAAGACATAAGTATCTAATAAGTATAATGCTGCGGCGTGCGGCCCGATCCAATATATATATATATATATATATATATATATATATATATATATATATATATATATATATATATATATATATATATATATATATATATATATATATATATATATATATATTATTCGCGGCGTGCGGCCCGATCCAATATATATATCGTCGCGGCGTGCGGCCCGATCCAATATATATATATTGTTGCGGCGTGTAGCCCGATCCAATATGTATACCGCGCGGCGTGCGCCCCGATCCAATATATATATCGTTGCGGCGTGCGGCCCGATCGAATATGTATACTGCTGCGGCGTGCGGCCCGATCCAATATATATATACGTTGCGGCGTGCAGCCCGATCCAATATGTATACTGTGGCGTGCAATCCGATCCAATATATATACCGTTGCGGTGTGCAGCCCGATCCAATATAGGTATATATGCGGCGTGCAGCCCGATCCAATATATATATATATATATATATATATATATATATATATATATATATATATATATATATATGTATATGTATAAGTATATAATACATCCTAACGGGCCCTCGACCCCGTCTCCATTAGTATAGGATTGGCCTTTCAGGATCACTCGGTTAAGTCAAGGGAGCTTCCACCCTAAGTGATTCATCTCTCACGGTACGCATCTAGTACTGGCTCTTAACAAGCTATTAAGCTAGCTTCACGGCTGAGTGTAAGTTTCCAACACGATATAAGGGGTCACCTAGCTCTACAGGTCCCCTAAAGCTCTACAGATTAGCACAAGGCCCCAAACATGGCTATTAGCCCAATTTCACAGTTATAATCTCGTTAACAGTCATAATACACAGTATTTGTCACGACCCGGATTTTCCCCCAACATCGGGATCGTGATGGCGCCTACTCGTGGTAGCTAGGCAAGCCACTATATTCATACTATCCTGTTTTTAACACAATTTTAATTAAATAAATGCGGAATACTTTATCGAAATAGAAATAACTAATTACAAAGCTGAAAATCATACTAAAATCCTCTACCCAAGACGTGGAGTCACCAACTCACGAACTACTATAGAATACTACACATAAAAGTCCGAAGGAAATATAACATAATTCCGTTTGTCTCGGAACAAAGAGACTATAGCTAATGACATAAATAAAGAGAGAGACGCCGCGCCTCTGCGGACGTCCGCAAGCTACCTCGGTCTCAAATATGATCAACTCCCACGCAATCGATTTACCGCTGCTGCTGCTCCTGATCGTAACCTGGACCTGTGCAAAAACGCACGAAGTGTAGTATCAGCACAACCGACCCCATGTGCTGGTAAGTGCCCGGCCTATCCCGCGAAGTAGTGACAAGCCTAGGACCAGACACCCACATAAACCTGTGCAATTCAATATATATATATGTATACCACAAAATAACAAGAAATAACCAAGTATTAATACAATAAGGAATATCTCAAAGAATTCAACAATTAACCACAGTTTAATAAATTCACAAGGAAAAACAAAGTATAATGTAAACACAAGTAATATCAATTCAAGAAATAGCAAGCAGTTGCACGGCATCACCCTTCGTGCTTTTACTCTCATCCTCACATCCATAGTACGACATGATCCTTCGTACATGGTTCAATAACAGGGCACGGCATGATCCTTCGTGCATAATCAATAAATAAACATGGCACGACATTAACCTTCGTGCATAAATAAATAAACATGGCACGGCATCACCCTTTGTGCATTATCACTCTTCCTCACCCAAATAACAATCACAGTTAAGGGCAAAGAAAGAAACAGTAATTCATAAACCGTCCCATCAAGGGCAATCAATAATTATCTTCACAACAAGTCCCAACAAGGGAGAACAATAACAATTCATCCGTAATATATCTCAAAATAATCATTTTTCAACGACTCACGGTCATACTAGACGCCAGTGTATGGATTCTCGTCACCACAACCCATACACCGCACTCGATCACATAACACATAACACATAATCCTATTCCCTCAAGCTAGGATAGAACAAACACTTACCTCGAATATTTATGAACAATTCAATCCGTGGAAATGTCTTTTTCTTTCAACTTTGGCTCCAATCCAATCGTATCTATACACAATTGATTTAATATCATCAATACTACTCAACAAACTAATTCTCAAGACCAAATACATCTTTTACAACATTCTGCCCGGAATAGTGAATTTCAACCCCGGGCCCACATGGTCGGAACTCGGGGTTAGGACCAAAATCCGGTTACCCATCCCCCCACGAGTTCATGTATATGATTTGTTTCAAAATCGGACCTCAATTCGAGGTCCAATTCCCCAATTTATGAAAAACCCTATTTTCTAACAAAAACAAGAATTCTACCATGAAAACCTTAGATTTCTAATGAAAAACATGTTTAATGATGTTAGGAATTGAAAGAATTAAGTAAAAAGTGACTTACAATTTTTTGATGAAGAAGGAATTCGTGAAGAATCGCAAATGGGTGTTTTTGTTTTGTAAAAAGTGAAGAAATGAACTTAAAATCGTGTTTTACAGGTCTCTGTGTTCGCATTTGCGAACATGGGTTCGCAATTGCGAACCCCGACCAATTTCTAGAGTTTGAAAAATAAGCTAAGGCTGGGAAGTTCGCATTTGTGAACATTTGTTCGCATTTGCGAACACTGGCAGACAAAGGGGGTGTTCGCATTTGCGAACTAATGTTCGCATTTGCGAACATAGGCTGTATAGGGCAGTGTTCGCATTTGCGAACAATGGTTCGCATTTGCGAACCAAGGCAATATGGGGCAGTGTTCGCATTTGCGAACTGTGTTCGCATTTGCGAACTGTGTTCGCATTTGCGAACATAGGCAGGCCTGGGGACGTTCGCATTTGCGAACAATTGTTCGCATTTACGAACAAGGTTGGGCATGAGGGGTTTCGCATTTGCGATCAGGGTTCGCATTTGCGAGCCCTGCCTTGATCATCCCCCTTCGCAATTGCGAGAAATGCTTCGCAATTGCGAAGCCAACAGCTGGGTGAAAAACCAGCAGTGCAACATTTCAGAATTTAATCCAACGGCCTATCAAATCTTTACCCGAGCCCCCGGCTCCAAACCAAACATGTACACAACCTCAAAAACACATTATGAACTTGTTCGTGCGATCACATCGCCAATATCACATCATTTTCATCAAATCAAGCCTCAAATTCATGATTTTCATACCTTTGGTTTTCAAAACTTTCAAACTTGGGACTCAAGGTCCAAAACATCTCAAACGACATCCAAATGTCACCAAACTTTACAGAAATCACATATATAATATTTAAGACTTGTACCGGGCGTCGAAACCAAAATACGAGCCCGATACCAAGGTCAATTAATTCATTTCCTTTAACAATTACATCAAAAACAATTTCATAGAAAAATTCATAACTTGGGCTCTAGGCCTCGGAATTCGACTCCGGACGCATGTCCAAGTCCCATATTTTCCTACGGACCTCTGGGGACCATCCAATCTCGGGTCCGGATCCGTTTACTAAAAATGTTGACCGAAGTCAACCATATCAATATTAATATCATTTTTATCCAAATTTCTCATAGAATTCATATTTTCTATCACAAAATCTTTCCGGCTACATGCTCGGATTATGCACGTAAATCGAGGCAACATGGGATGAGGTTTTCAAGGCCTCAGAAGCTCGAAATGATTAATAAAATAAGTGATGACCCTTTGGGTCGTCACAATCTCCACCTCTAAAACAACCGTTCATCCTCGAACGGACAAAAGAAAGAAGTACCTGAGTCAGGAAACAAGTGTGGGTAGCGGCTCCGCATATCAGACTCGGACTCCCAGGTCGATGCCTCAGGAGGCTGACCTCTCCACTGAACACGCACAGAAGGATAACTCTTCGACCTCAACTGTCGAACCTGCCGGTGTAGAATAGCCACCGGCTCCTCCTCGTAAGATAGATCATTGTCCAATTGGACAGTACTGAAGTCTTAACACATGCGTGAGATCGTCGTGGTATCTCCGAAGCATAGATACATGAAAAACTGGATGCACGGCTGATAAGCTAGGCGGCAAAGCTAATCTGTAAGCCACCCCTCCCACTCTGTCTAGAATCTCAAATGGACCAATATACCTAGGGCCGAGCTTGCCCTTCTTCCCGAACCTCATCACGCCCTTCATAGGCGACACTCGGAGCAATACTCGTTCACCAATCATGAAATGCACATCTCAAACCTTACGATCCGCATAAGTCTTCTGCTTGGACTGAGCTGAACGCAATCTCTCCTGAATAGTCTTGACCTTATCCAAGGCCTCCTGAACTAAGTCTGTACCCAACAACCGAGCCTCTCCCGGTTCAAACCATCCAACTGGTGATCGACATCGCCTACCATACAACGCCTCATACGGAGCCATCCGGATGCTAGACTGGTAACTGTTATTGTAGGCGAACTCTGCTAATGGTAGAAACTGATCCCACGAGCCTCCGAAATCAATAACACAGGCTCGAAGCATGTCCTCGAGAATCTGAATAGTCCTCTCGGACTGGCCATCCGTCTGAGGATGAAATGCTGTACTCAACTGAACCTGGGTGCCTAACTCCCGCTGGACCGCTCTCCAGAACCGCGAGGTAAACTGCGTTCCCCGATCAGAGATAATAGATACCGGCACCCCATGGAGACGAACAATCTCCCTAATGTAAACCTCCGCTAACCTCTCCGACGAGTAGGAGACAGATACTGGAATAAAGTGTGCTGATTTGGTCAGCCTATCAACAATGACCCAAATAGCATCAAATTTCCTCCGAGTCAAAGGAAGTCCAGTAACGAAGTCCATAGTGATCCGCTCCCATTTCCACTCGGGAATTTCAATCCTCTAGAATACACCACCGGGTCTCTGGTGCTCATATTTCACCTGCTGACAATTTAGACACCGAGCGACATACGCAACGATATCTTTCTTCATTCTGCGCCACCAATAGTGCTGCCGTAAGTCCCGGTACATCTTCGCGGCGCCTGGGTGAATAGAATACCGCGAACTGTGGGCCTCTGCTAAGATCAACTCTCGAATCCCTTCGACATTGGCTACACAAACTCGACCCTGCAATTTCAATACCCCATCATCATCTAGGTTTACCTGTGTGGCACCTCCCCACTGTACTGTATCTCTCAACTCACGCAAATGAGGATCATCAAATTGCCTCTCACGGATACGCTCTAATAAAGAAGAACGAGCGACCGTGCAGTCTAACACTCTGCTAGGCTCAGAAATGTCTAATCTCACGAACCGGTTGGCTAAGGCCTGGACATCTAGAGCTAATGGTCTCTGACTGACCGGAATGTATGCAAGACTACCCATGCCGGCATACTTTCTACTCAAAGCATCGGCCACCACATTGGCCTTACCTGGATGATATAAGATAGTAACATCATAGTCTTTTAGCAACTCTAACCATCTCCGCTGTCGTAGATTCAACTCCTTCTGCTTGAACAAGTACTGTAGGCTTTTGTGATCAGTGTACACCTCACATGTCACACCATATAGATAATGCCTCCAGATCTTTAAGGCATGAACCACTGCTGCTAACTCAAGATCATGAACCGGATAATTCTTCTCATGTATCTTTAATTGCCTCGAAGCATAAGCGATAACCTTACCATCCTGCATCAATACCGCTCCAAGCCCCGTACGAGATGCGTCACAATAAACTGTATAAGGCCCTGTACCTGTAGGTAGTACCAACACCGGTGCGGTGGTCAAGGCCGTCTTGAGCTTCTGAAAGCTCGCCTCACACTCCTCCGACCACCGAAACTGAACACCCTTCTGGGTCAACCTGGTCATCGGGGCCGCAATAGAAGAAAACCCCTCTACAAATCGACGGTAATAACCTCGCTAATCCCAAGAAACTCCGGATCTCGCTCACCGAAGCCGGTCGAGGCCAATTCCGGACCGCCTCAATCTTTTTGGGTCTACCCGAATACCTTCCACCGATACAATATGACCCATAAATGTTACCGAACTCAGCCAGAACTCACATTTGGAAAATTTGGCATATAGTCGGTTATCTTTCAGAGTCTGAAGAACCACTCCGAGGTGCTGCTCGTGCTCTTCCTGGCTGCGGGAGTACACGAGGATGTCATCTATGAAGACTATCACGAACAGATCTAAGTAAGGCCCGAATACCCGATTCATCAACTCCATGAATGCTGCTGGGGCATTGGTCAACCCGAAGGACATAACCAAGAACTCATAATGCCCATATCTAGAGCGAAAGGTTGTCTTAGGGATGTCAGCCGCCCTGATCTTCAGCTGATGGTAGCCTGAACTCAAGTCTATCTTTGAAAATACCTTGGCACCCTGAAGCTGGTCAAATAAATCATCAATTCGCGTAAGTGGATATTTATTTTTGATAGTCACCTTGTTTAACTGCCGGTAATCAATACACATCCGCATCGAGCCATCCTTCTTCTTTACAAATAATACAGTTGCTCCCCAGGGGGAAACACTGGGCCTGATAAAGCCCTTCTCAAGAAGGTCCTGCAACTGATCTTTCAACTCTTTTAGCTCCGGCGGGGCCATACGATAGGGTGGAATAGAGATGGACTGAGTGCCCGGTGCCAAATCAATACAGAAATCAATATCCCTGTCGGGTGGCATGCCCGGCATGTCTGAAGGAAAAACCTACGGAAACTCCCGTGCAATAGGGACCGACTCAATGGAAGGAACTTCTACGCTGGAATCACGAACATAAGCTAGATAAGCTAGACACCCCTTCTCGACCATACGTCGAGCCTTAACATAGGAAATAACAGTGCGAACAGAGTGGCTTGAGGTACCTTTCCCCTCTAATCGGGGTGATTCTGGCAAGGCTAAGGTCACCGTCTTAGCATGGAAATCAAGAATAGCATGGTATGGGGACAACCAGTCCATCCCCAATATGACATCAAAATCTAACATATCCAAAAGCAACAGATCAACACGGGTCTCAAGACCCCCAAATATAACTACGCACGAACGATGCACCCGATCGACTACAATGGAGTCACCCACTGGTGTAGCCACATAAACTGGAATATCCAGAGCATAGTTGGGCACGGCCAAATACGGTGCGAAGTAGGAAGACACATAGGAATATGTAGATCCAGGGTCAAATAATACCGAAGCACCTCTGCCACACACAAGAATAGTACCTGTAATCACGGCATCTGATGCCTCTGCCTCTGGCCTGGCTGGTAAAGCATAGAATCGGGGATCTGCACCTCCCCTCTAAGCTGCGTCTCTAGGATGACCATCAACTGGCTGACCTTTACCTCTGGCCGGACGGTCTCCACCTCTACGGTCTCGACCTCCACCTCTATAATCTCTACCCCCGCCTCTGGCTGGCTGGGCAGGCTGAGGGTCAGCTGGGGCCTGAATCATAGGACGAGGACCTCGCTGCTGGGCGTTGCCCGCTGCTAGAGGGCAATTCCTGATAAAATGACCTGGGTCACCACAACCGTAGCAACTCTTAGACTGATAGGGCTGCTGGCCCTGACGACCCGAATGGCCTCCACGAACACTCTGAAGAGGCTGAGCATTAATAGGAGGCTGGTCTGAATAATGCCCACGAAAACCGCGATCACCTGGTCCACCCTGTGAAGCCTGAAGGGCGGAATGAAAAGGCCTGGAGGACTGGCCTCTATCAAAGGATTCTCTGCTACCAGAGGAAGAAGCACCAAACCTACCCGAATGACGAGGCCTCTTATCCGAAGAATAACCGCCTCCTCTAGCGAGAGCCATCTCAACTCTGCGTGCTGCATTGGCTGCCTCCTGAACTGATATGTCACTCCCCACGCCCATAGCCATCTGGAGTCTAATCGGCCGATTAAGCCCATCTATAAACCTGCGGACCCTCTCCCGCTCCGTGGGAAGTATCACCACTGCATGACGAGCCAAATCGACAAATCTCGTCTCATACTGTGTAACTGTCATAGTGCCCTGATGGAGGCGCTCAAACTGCCTCCGAAGTACATCCCGTTGAGTAGCAGGGAGAAACTTCTCCATAAATAGTTCCGCAAACTGATCCCATGATAAAGCTGGGGACCCTGCTGGTCGAGTCAAGCAATAATCTCTCCACCTAGTCTTGGCGGATCCTGCAAGCCTTAAGGTACAGAAGTCAACTCCGTTTGTCTCCACGATCCCCATAGTCTTTAGAATCTCATGACAACTGAATAAGAAGTCCTGAGGATCCTCTGATGCGGCTCCACTGAATGTAGTGGTAAATAGCTTGGAGAACCGATCAAGCCTCCATAACGAATCAGAAAGTCATGGCCGCTCCATCGCCGGCATAAGCTGTGGTACCTGACTGAGTGGCCACAGCTGGCTGAATTACTGGTGCCTGAGGCTGAGGAGCTACTGGCTCCGGAGTATGAGCAATAGGAGTCTGGGCCCCTCCTCCAGCCTGAGAAGTGGCTGGGGCAACTGATAATAAACCCGCTCTGGCAATGCTGTCCATGAATCCTACTATTCTGACCAAAGCATCCCGGAGATCCGGGTAAATAAAGCCTCTCCTGGGACCTGAGCTGGGCCCACTGGAGCTGCTGGAACCGGAACCTCCTCGTCAATCTCAATATGAGGCTCCACCTCTGGAGTAGCTACCTGGGGCTGAGCTCTACCCCTACCACGGCCTCTGATACGGCCTTGGCCCCTGCCCCTCACGGGAGCTGCCTGGGGCTCGGGCTGCTGGTCAGCGGACGAAGAAGCGCGTGTCCTCACCATCTGCGAAAGGACAGAATAGAAATCCAATCAGCAATTGAGGAACAAGTCGCACGACAAGAAAGAACAAATGAGAGACTCTTTCCTAACTCAATAGACTCTGGAGGACAAGTACATACGTCTCCGTACCTACCTCTCAAACTCTACTAAGCTTGTTCGTGAGTGGTGAGACCTATGTAACCTAGAGCTTTGATACCAACTTGTCACGACCCGGATTTTCCCCCAACATCGGGATCGTGATGGTGCCTACTCGTGGTAGCTAGGCAAGCCACTATATTCATACTATCCTATTTTTAACACAATTTTAATTAAATAAATGCGGAATACTTTATCGAAATAGAAATAACTAATTACAAAGTGAAAATCATACTAAAATCCTCTACCCAAGACGTGGAGTCACCAACTCACGAACTACTATGGAATACTACACATAAAAGTCTGAAGGAAATATAACATAATTCTGTTTGTCTCGGAACAAAGAGACTACAGCTAATAACATAAATAAAGAGAGAGACGCCGGGCCTGCGGACGTCTGCAAGCTACCTCGGTCTCAAATATGATCAACTCCCACGCAATCGATTTATTGCTGCTGCTGTTCCTGATCGTAACCTGGACCTGTGCAAAAACGCACAGAAGTGTAGTATCAGCACAACCGACCCCATGTGCCGGTAAGTGCCTGGCCTATCCCGGCGAAGTAGTGACAAGCCTAGGACCAGACACCCACATAAACCTGTGCAATTCAATATATATATATATGTATACCACAAAATAACAAGAAATAACAAAGTATTAACACAATAAGGAATATCTCAAAGAATTCAACAATTAACCACAGTTAATAAATTCACAAGGAAAAACAAAGTATAATGTAAACACAAGTAATATCAATTCAAGAAATAGCAAGCAATTGCACGGCATCACCCTTCGTGCTTTTACTCTCATCCTCACCAAATAAACAAATAAAGTACATGGCATCACCCTTCGTGCTTTTACTCTCATCCTCACATCCATAGTACGGCATGATCCTTCGTACATGGTTCAATAACAGGGCACGGCATGATCCTTCGTGCATAATCAATAAATAAACATGGCACGGCATTAACCTTCGTGCATAAATAAATAAACATGGCACGGCATCACCCTTCGTGCATTATCACTCTTCCTCACCCAAATAACAATCACAGTTAAGGGCAAAGAAAGAAACAAGTAATTCATAAACCGTCCCATCAAGGGAAATCAATAATTATCTTCACAACAAGTCCCAACAAGGGAGAACAATTACAATTCATCTGTAATATATCTTAAAATAATCATTTTTCAACGACTCACGGTCATACTAGACGCCAGTGTATGGATGCTCGTCACCACAGCCCATACACCGCACTCGATCACATAACACATAACACATAATCTTATTCCCTCAAGCTAGGATAGAACAAACACTTACCTCGAATATTTATGAACAATTCAATCAGTGGAAATGTCTTTTTCTTTTAACTTTGGCTCCAATCCAATCGTATCTATACACAATTGATTTAATATCATCAATACTACTCAACAAACTAATTCTCAAGACCAAATACATCTTTTACAACATTCTGCCCGGAATAGTAAATTTCAACCCCGGGCCCACATGGTCGAAACTCGGGTTTAGGACCAAACTCCGGTTACTCATCCCCCCACGAGTTCATGTATATGATTTGTTTCAAAATCGGACCTCAATTCGAGGTCCAATTCCCCAATTTATGAAAAACCCTATTTTCTAACAAAAACAAGAATTCTACCATGAAAACCTTTGATTTCTAATGAAAAACATGTTTAATGATGTTAGGAATTGAAAGAATTAAGTAAAAAGTGACTTACAATTGTTTTGATGAAGAAGGAATCCGTGAAGAATCGCAAATGGGTGTTTTTGTTTTGTAAAACGTGAAGAAATGAACTTAAAATCGTGTTTTACAGGTCTCTGTGTTCGCATTTGCGAACATGGGTTCGCAATTGCGAAGCCCGACCAATTTCTGGAGTTTCAAAAATAAGCTAAGGCTGGGAAGTTCGCATTTGCGAACACTGGCAGACAAAGGGGAGCGTTCGCATTTGCGAACTAATGCTCGCATTTGCGAAGATAGGTTGTATAGGGCAGTGTTCGCATTTGCGAACAATGGTTCGCATTTGCGAACCAAGGCAGTATAGGGAATGTTCGCATTTGCGAACTGTTGTTCGCATTTGCGAACATAGGCAGGCCCTGGGGATGTTCGCATTTGCGAACAATTGTTCGCATTTGCGAACAAGGCTGGGCATGAGGGGTTTCGCATTTGCGATCAGGGTTCGCATTTGCGAGCCCTGCCTTGATCAGTCCCCTTCGCAATTGCGAGAAATGCTTCGCAATTGCGAAGCCAACAGCTGGGTGAAAAACCAGCAGTGCAAAATTTCAGAATTTAATCCAACGGCCTATCAAATCTTTACCCGAGCCCCCGGCTCCAAACCAAACATGTACACAACCTCAAAAACACATTATGAACTTGTTCGTGCGATCACATCGCCAATATCACATCGTTTTCATCAAATCAAGCCTCAAATTCATGATTTTCATACCTTTGGTTTTCAAAACTTTCAAACTTGGGACTCAAGGTCCAAAACAACTCAAACGACATCCAAATGTCACCAAACTTTACGGAAATCACATATATAATATTTAAGACTTGTACCGGGCGTCGGAACCAAAATACGAGCCCGATACCAAGGTCAATTAATTCATTTCCTTTAACAATTACATCAAAAACAATTTCATAGAAAAATTCATAACTTGGGCTCTAGGCCTCGAATTCGACTCCGGACACATGTCCAAGTCCCATATTTTCCTACGAACCTCTCGGGACCATCCAATCTCGGGTCCGGATCCATTTACTAAAAATGTTGACCGAAGTCAACCATATCAATATTAATATCATTTTTATCCAAATTTCTCATAGAATTCATATTTTCTATCACAAAATCTTTCCGGCTACATGCTCGGATTATGCACGTAAATCGAGGCAATATGGGATGAGGTTTTCAAGGCCTCAGAAGCTCGAAATGATTAATAAAATAAATGATGACCCTTTGGGTCGTCACAGTATTCTATAAGCCGGGAAGGACCAAGTCCAAGTCCCTAATCACAATGTCACCACGCCCGTCACAAGACGCGCATCTCAACTCATCATAGCACTGTAAAGTGCTAGTACGGGGTTTCAAACCCTCAGCACATTATTTACTACTACCACTCACCTCGAACCGGTAGAAGCCTCAGTCCACCTTGCGCTTGCCTCGCAAATCAATCTCCTTGGTTGCCAAATCTTCTCAAAATCAATGATAATACATCAATATATGCTAAATTCACGTAACCCATTCGAAATAACCCAAATTGCATCAAAACCCACAAAGTTGTCAAAACCCGACTTTTGGTGCGCTTCTCGAAAAATTACAAAAGTTACATATTCGGAACTCTCGTCTCAATACGAGTCTAGGCATATAAAATTTACCAAATTCGGACTCCATTTGCCCACTCAAATCGGTGTTTTTCTACAATTTTAGGCCTAGGGCTAAAACCCACCTTTAATCCTCCATTTTCATAGAAATAATCCATGATTTCATGATAAAAACGCGTAATTAAACCAAGAAACTTACCTCCGACAATATCCCGATGATCTCCCAGCTATTTCCCTTCACTTCCTCTCTCTGGGCTTCAAAAATGGAGGGTTTTGCAAATGAACCTGTAATGAAATGTTTCTGGTTTTAAATTCACTGCCTGGGCCATTTACTCTACGCGTTCGCGTTCACTCCCACGCGTTCGCGATGCCCAGCTCCGGCTTAACCTTCGCAAACACGACCTCTCCAACGCGTTCGCGATGAACAAGTTCCCAGCCGCCTGATTTTCCTTCTACACGTTCGCGATACCCCTTACACGAACGCGCTGCACACCCTCACGCACCTATGCGAACGCGACTCCCTGAACGCGATCGCGATGCTCAAGAATCCTGGCCTACGCGAACACGATACCCAGTCTCACGATCGTGATGCTTTGACCCATCTGGCATTTGCCAACGCGGCCCATGCCATGCGAACGCGAAGGTTTAAATTATGCCCAGTGATCTGCAATTTTTCTGCAGATTTTTAAGTTCCAAATATGCCGGATGATGGTCTGGTGTCACGACCCGGATTTTTCCCCCAACATCGGGATCGTGATGGCGCCTACTCGTGGTAGCTAGGCAAGCCACTGTATTCATAGTATCCTATTTTTAACACAATTTCATAATTTATTTCTCAACAAACCACAACTTTAATTAGATAAATGCGGAATACTTTATCGAAATAGAAATAACTAATTACAAGATGAAAATCATACTGAAATCCTCTACCCAAGACGTGGAGTCACCAACTCACGAACTACTACCGAATACTACACATAAAAGTTTGAAAGAAATATAACATAATTCTGTTTGTCTCGGAACAAAGAGACTACAGCTAGTAACATAAATAAAGAGAGAGACGCCGGGCCTACGGACGTCTGCAAGCTACCTCGGTCTCAAATGTGATCAACTTCCACGCAATGGATTTACTGCTGCTGCTCCTGATCGAAACCTGGACCCGTGCAAAAACGCATAGAAGTGTAGTATCAGCACAATTCGGCCCCATGTGCTGGTAAGTGCATGGCCTATCCCGGTGAAGTAGTGACAAGCCTAGGACCAGACACCCACATAAACCTGTGCAATTCAATATATATGTATACCACAGAATAACAAGAAAAAACCAAGTAATAACATAATAAGGAATATCTCAAAGAACTCAAGAATTAATAACAGTTAATAAGTTCACAAGGAAAACAAAGTATAATGGAAACACAAGTAATATCAAGTCAAGGAATAGCAAGGAGTTGCACGGCATCACCCTTCGTGCTTTTACTCTCATCCTCACCAAATAAGCAAATAAAGTACACGGCATCACCCTTCGTGCTTTTACTCTCATCCTCACATCCATAGTACGGCATGATCCTTCGTACATGGTTCAATAACGGGGCCACGGCATGATCCTTCGTGCATAATCAATAAAACATGGCACGGCATTAACCTTCGTGCATAAATAATAAACCATGGCACGGCATTAACCTTCGTGCGTAAATATTAAATCAAGGCACGTCATCACCCTTCGTGTATTATCACTCTTCCTCACCCAAATAACAATCACAGTTAAGGGCAAAGAAAGAAACAGTAATTCATAAACTGTCCCAACAAGGGCAATCAATAATTATCTTCACAATAAGTCCCGACAAGGGAGAAAAATAACAATTCTACAACCTGGCAAAGGTTCAACAATTCATCTGTAAATATATCTCACAATAAGCATTATCAACGACTCACGGTCATACTAGACGCCAGTGAATGGATGCTCGTCACCACAGCCCATACACCGCACTCGATCACATAACACATAGCACATAATCCTATTCCCTCAAGCTAGGATAGAACAAACACTTACCTCAAATGTTTATAAAAAATTCAATCCGTGGCAATGTCTTTTTCTTTCAAATTTGGCTTCAATCCAATCGTATCTATACACAATTGATTTAATATCATCAATACTACTCAACAAACTAATTCCTAAGACCAATTACAACTTTTACAACATTCTGCCCGGAATAGTGAATTTCGACCCCGGGCCCACATGGTCGGAACTCGGGGTTCGGACCAAAATCCGGTCACCCATCCCCCCACGAGTTCAAGTATATGATTTGTTTCAAAATCGGACCTCAATTCGAGGTCCAATTTCCCAATTTATGAAAAACCCTATATTCTATCAAAAACAAGAAATTCTACCATGAAACCCTTTGATTTCTATTGAAAAACATGTTTAATGATGTTAGGAATTGAAAGAATTAAGTAAAAAGTGACTTACAATTATTTTGAAGAAGAAGGAATCCGTGAAGAATCGCAAATGGGTGTTTTTGGGTTGTGAAAAGTGAAGAAATGAACTGAAAATCGTGATTTACAGGTCTCTGTGTTCGCATTTGCGAACATGGGTTCGCAATTGCGAACCCCGACCAATTTCTGGAGTTTGAAAAATAAGCTAAGGCTGGGAAGTTCGCATTTGCGAACTTTTGTTCGCATTTGCGAACACTGGCAGGATTGGGGAATGTTCGCATTTGCGAACACAGGCAGTATAGGGGATTGTTCGCATTTGCGAAAAAGGCTGGATATGGGAATGTTCGCATTTGCGAACTATGGTTCGCATTTGCGAACATATGCAGGACAAGGGGATGTTCGCATTTGCGAACAATTGTTCGCATTTGTGAACAAGGCTGGGCATGAGGGGCTTCGCATTTGCGATCAGGGTTCGCATTTGCGAGCCCTGCCTTGATCTGCCCCCTTCGCAATTGCGAGAAATGCTTCGCAATTGCGAAGCCAACAACTGGGTGAAAAACCAGCAGTGCAAAAATTCAGAATTTAATCCAACGGCCTATCAAATCTTTACCCGAGCCCCCCGGGCTCCAAACCAAACATGTACACAACATCAAAAACACATTATGAACTTGTTAGTGCGATCACATCGCCAATATCACATCGTTTTCATCAAATCAAGCCTCAAATTCATGATTTTCATACTTTTGGTTTTCAAAACTTTCAAACTTGGAACTCAAGGTCCAAAACCTCTCAAACGACATCCGAATGTCACCAAACTTTACAGAAATCACATATATAATATTTAAGACTTGTACCGGGCGTCGGAACCAAAATACGAGCCCGATACCAAGGTCAATTAATTCATTTCCTTTAACAATTACATAAAAAAACAATTTCATAGAAAAATTCATAACTTGGGCTCTAGGCCTCAGAATTCGACTCCGGACGCATGTCCAAGTCCCATATTTTCCTACGGACTTTTCGGGACCATCCAATCTCGGTCCGGGTCCGTTTACCAAAAATGTTGACCGAAGTCAACCATATCAATATTAATGTCATTTTTATCCAAATTTCTCATAGAATTCATATTTTCTATCACAAAATCTTTCCCGCTACATGCTCGGATTGTGCACGTAAATCGAGGCAACATGGAATGAGGTTTTCAAGGCCTCGAAGCTCGAAATGATTAATAAAATAAGTGATGACCCCTTTTGGGTCGTCACATCTCGATTCACCCCGAGGCCCCCGGGACCACAACGAAAACCACTAACATACTCCAAACACGATACGAACTTGTTCCAAGAATAAAAACACCATCCTAAACATCAAAATCACCAATTACACACGGATTCAAGCCTAAGTTTCTTCCAAACTTCTGAAACCGACATTCGATCAAAAACCCGACCAAACAACCTCCGAATGACCTGAAATTTTGCAGGCAGATCCAAAATCACCTAACGGAGCTACTGCAACTATCGGAATTCCATTCCGACTCCCGGATCAAAATCTCAACTATCGTTCGGATTTCGCCAAAAATTCAACCTTAGCCAATTCAAGCCTAAAACTATATCGGGCCTCCAAATTCACTTCCGATCGCTCTCCTAGCTCATAAATGACATCCCGGAGCTGACCGAATCATCTGAATTCGATTCCGAGCTCTCTAACTCACAAGTCAACATCCGATTGATTTTTCCCAAATATTCCTTCTTCTAAGAGACTATTTGTCTCAATTCCAACTAAACTCAATCCAAATTGACTCAAACTCGCCAAACATACATATTAAAACATGAACGAGCATATAACGGGAAATACGGGGATGATAACTCACATGATGACGGGCCGGGTCATCACATTCTCCCCAACTTAAGCAAACGCTCGTTCTCGAGCTAACCCAAAGTTGTACTAGATTCAACACAATAGCCGAATGACCTTACCAAGCATATACTCGTGGTGATACCACTTCGCCCTATCTTTCATAAGTCCGATAACATAGTATAGCTGAATTTCCACAGTCTATCTGAACCATAAACCACATTGCACTTCCCGAAATCATATACCAAATCTGAATCCCACATCTATACTCAGAGTACACACGATCCAACTGTAATAGCCAAACTCGCCACTCCGGGTGAGATCACATGATGTATCAAACAATCCAATCACTCGAGACGATAGTCTCCAATCACAACAACTGGCCACAATAACCAAATACTAGCAGAAAGAACCTTTCTCATTAGATAGAGTCTTATTCCAACACCTTCATATCCTGCCCACGGCAACTGAAGCACACGACATACCGAACCCATCTCTCGGGTCAACCATTCGTGAATTCATTTCCCTTTTATAACTGATACCATAATAGGTTTCCGAGCCAAACCTCGATATTACCTTTCTAACAAGCTAAGATCAAATATGCTCGTACTCATTAATGACTCCAACAATCATTTCGATCATAACACACCACACTGGTGACATGACACCTCAGCATCGGCCTATGCCACAACAAGCACAACACAGGCTCCAATAAGAACGATCTGAACATACTCGAATCACGACAACCGACTCACACAAAAGAGCTATAATTCAAATTCCTCAATACCATCACAACACATAACTGAGATCTCGTCTCACATCATAGAATTAGAGTAACTGAATCCTTAACGAAAGGTCATAACATCACGTGGCCTTGCCACAACTCATGATTCTATCCAAACACTATTACTCCTGAAGCATCTCAAGTCACCATGCTCAGAACGGTCAGCCACGCACATATTTAGGTCTGAACTCAAGCAATCAATCACACACGCGGTGATACATTTAATATATGCTATCTAATCCTGAATGGACACAACTGATGTGCTATTCCCGAGCGATACCCAATACGGACTATTCCTCAAAAGCTAGGAAGTATTGTATACAAAGTAACATATAGGAAGCTATATCTTCCACATCACACTGTTGTGGCGCGCAACCCGTTCCAATAACATACCCGTGGCGGCGTGCCACCCGATCTAGATACCATACCTGTGGCGGCGTGTCACCCGATCCTGATACCATATATGTGGCGGCGTGCCACCCGATCCAAATACTATGCCTGTGGCGGCGTGCCACCCGATCTACGAATACATTTAGCAAAGGCAATGCACATCGGGTCAAGTTGCTCCTTGCAACAAACATATATATATAGCCTCAAGCTCGGCCACATGAAATGCATCCGACAAAGTTCCTCAATACTGGAGCTGAATCAATGGTAGATACCTCTACACTGACATCCGCCACGAAGGCCCAACTGACAAAGCAATACCTACCAGCCGTCCGCTGGCCCTAGGGTACATCTACCCTGCTGGAGCATGATCTGATGCGCTCTGCCACGCAGTTGTGACATTTCTCTGGTATAGTCCATATCACATTAGTCTAGACAACCTGACTTATGACAACCAGTCTGCAATCGTATGTCATCATTCAAATTCGTCATATCAAGTAACGAGGGAGCCACTAGGTCTTCCAATTTCCAATAACCGCTAAACGGTGTCGATACACATGACATACCACCACTGCGTAGGCGGATTACGAGAACTTCTAGTCTCTAACACATATATAACACATGAATCATTATGACTAATTCCACACTCCATCGTCCGAATACATAACACACATAGAGCATTCATTCATACCACGTAAGCCATTCAGAAATCTCCTTATGCCCTTTACAACTCAATCATTATTGTCAATCAAACAAGAGGATACCACCACACCACTAGATTTTATTAGTTTATATTACCTAGCCCTTTTGACCATATACTCTGCCGAATTACTAGTATACCAGTACCATTTTCTTCAATCACTAGGAAGATTGAATCTCAGATTATTTGCAGCTGCCCACGCTGTTTGGGGATTTTAATGACTTCCCATGTAATATGAACTGATCTCAAAACCTTGAACATGCCGTTATCATCTTTCCATAGCACATCGCATATACCATACTGCACCATAACTACAAGACTCATTATTTTTAACACATACCAGGAGATACTCGTGCCCTTTTCATACTGTTCCAGTTTACTAACAAGTTGTTCCATTTACCCAGTTTCCTTTCTGATTCATCTTTAATTCAATATTAGCCTTTACTGTAGCACCATAATACATCAACTCATGTTACCACACGAGACTCGTACATAAGACCACACCGTCTAAGACTCACAGGCCGCTGAATACTCCCTCAGATGTTTCCCAGAGATACCACAATCTACAACACTTTACCTTGAAGAACTTTCTGCAATTTTGAATTCGTTATTATTACTCTCCAATATAGATACTTAGAATCTCATCATCCCCATAACATAACAAAAGTCTTGATTTCTTCTAACGAAACCACGGTTTTTAGCCACGTACACAGTCTTAAGGCACCTGACTGTTGCAAGCGTAAATCTTGAACACCGCAAGGCTATTCACGGGCGTCATTCACCCTTAACCAGTTATAATTCAACTGCCTTATTGAACCGAACCACTCGTGCCTTACTAGAACTCTGACACCGCAGAACATGATTACATACAGATACAATTAGCTATCTTTCTTTTCTATACACCGAACATTCTTTACCAACGTAAGTTCAAAACATCCTAGTATTTCTTCACATCTACGAAGAACCATAACCTTTATCAAAATTTCCCAACATACCTAGAGACATGACCAACATAGCACACAACAGTGCAATCAGTTAATCAATAACAACCTCCCCAACTTGGCTCGAAGCCGTAAATCAAAGTACTTTAAACCACCCATAGCATTATTGCTCAAACGATGCCGCAATGTTACAATGAGATTAAACTCGGGTCATTTACAAGCTTTGGCGAAGTATCGAATCATCAGGAATCTTCATTTTTTTGCACTTCTTGTATTCATTCACACACAACAGTTAAGCCCATTCCTTAGGTAACAAAATCTTTTCTAAGTCTCAAATGATTCCAAAAACTTTGACAGAGTTTCCTTTGTAATTTGGCCTATCCACCTGCCAGAGAATCACCAAAACCACCCTAACAATACATCGGCAACTCGACAAAACATCACAATGCATATGCACAACATAAATCTCATTACAACACGAATTATATCATCAAAGTTAGTACATGAACATGCGATGCACTTGCTCAAATCATAACATATGTCAAATACCTTTCACCACAATACTCATAGCACGACAAATTCAGTTTTCTTGAGTTTAAACTCATACTACCACACGTAGTGCACTTTACATTTCCGCTAAGAGGCAATGAACATATTTCTCACGCCCATAGCTAGGGCTACATATCAAATCACAATAAGAACCGAATACCTTACAGATCTCCTATTATCAAACTGCCATTTCCACAATTAAGATCAATACCGATCGTATGAATTTCATAATACCGGCTCGCGAAATTAGCACCTTGGTGCTTAAGCCATAGACAAGGATCCGGCCTCAAGTCCTCCAGACTGGCCCAACATGAACTCACAGAGATATATTTTGTCGCTCGATTGGGGAATCATAAGCCATCAAGGCAAATTTATCACTAAGCACTCGAGTGCGCACATCAACGTGCAGAAGGAATTTCAAGAATCATACCTCAAGCTGAATTAAGTACGCACGATAAGAATTTCAAGAATTTGAAGCTTTCCTAAAAGGTTTGCAGCCTCCCGAGGATAAGTACAGGCGTCCCCGTACCGATCCACGAGACTCTACTAAACCGGCTCATGACTCGCGAGACCTGTTAACCTAGGCTCTGATACCAACTTGTCACAACCCCCAAACCCCGGTCGTGATGGCGCCCAACATAATGCTAGGCAAGCCCAACCATATCATCTCTTAACCCAACCAGTTATTAATTCCAATTAATCAAATTAAACTTAAACAGCACGTGATCATATGAAAATGACAACGTAATAGTAAAAGCATACAAAGTACGGTCCCAACCATATCGAGGTGTCACGAGTTTGAGCCACTACAGAATAAGCATCCTAGTACAAGCAAGTCTAAGCCAGATGAAACAACAAAATGACAATGAAGGAGAAAACAGGTCCTGTAGACGTCGACAGCTACCTCGTAGTCTCCGCAAACGTAGATGATGAACAACAGCTACAATATCTTAACCGCTCTCGAGCACCTGTGGATCTGCACAGAAAGTGCAGGGGAGTGGGGTGAGTATATTTTAACTCAGTGAGTAACAATAATAAACAATAACTGAAAATAAGAACTCTTGTACTATCACTAAACAGTTCTAAGGCAACCCCTACAGGTAAGTCATCACTACAGAGGTACTCCGATCACCAGTCCACATCTATCTTATCAAGGTCCCAAACTGACCAAATCCTCACTCGTACCACAACGGTGTACAACCATCTCCATATACATGTGTCCATAAGACGTAAGTATCTAATAATTATAATGCTGCGGCATGCAGCCCGATCCAATATATATATATATATATATATATATACGCGCGCGTGTGTCAAGCTTGCTCATCAGCTAGTTCTTCTTCACTTTAGGACTGCACGGTCAAGCTTATGGTTCTTATTAACTACTATATCATTTTGGTCCATGAGCTACACCTATTTCTGCTTACCACATAAGTGTAACAATAACGCCTATGATCTTTCAGTTGTTTTTATAAATCCTTCTCTTAAATTTACTAGTGTTTACATAAGATGATATGATAATTTAATTTAATGAAATTGGAATAAGGCTTCTACTTGCTTCTATGAAATGATGAAAAATGTAATTCTCCAGATCCAACTATACCTCTCTCCTCAAAACCTGCGATTTTTCTACCAATCAAAATAAGAAACTAGTATATTACGTAAGAAAACAAAATAGTAAACAAAAGTAGTAACTTTGCAAGAAAACACCAACTTTGCTACCTAGACTTTGTACGAAATAATCGATAGAAAAGCAAACTCAAAGCATCATTTTGACAACTAAAAGAAAATTAAACTAATTAATAAAGAATGACTTTTGTCCTCTTACCCCTAAAAAACAGTTTTCTCTTTAGGCAGATGTAAAGTTAATTTTATATCAACTGATGCATTTCTAATATTTAAGAAAAATATATATATATATATGTATAAGTATATAATACATCCTAACGGGCCCTCGACCCCGTCTCCATTAGTATAGGATTGGCCTTTCAGGCTCACTCAGCTAAGTCAAGGGAGCTTCCACCCTAAGTGATTTATCTCTCACATTACGCATCTAGTACTGGCTCTTAACAGGCTATTCAGCTAGCTTCACGGCTGAGTGTAAGTTTCCAACACGATATAAGGGGTCACCTAGCTCTACAGGTCCCCTAAAGCTCTACAGATCGGCACAAGGCCCCAAACATGGCTATTAGCCCAATTTCACAGTTATAATCTCCTTAACAGTCACAATACATAGTATTCTATAAGCTGGGAAGGACCAAGTCCAAGTCCCCAATCACAATGTCACCACGCCCGTCACAAGACGCGCATCTCAACTCATCATAGCACTGTAAGGTGCTAGTACGGGGTTTCAAACCCTCAATACATTATTTACTACTACCACTCACCTCGAACCAGTAGAAGCCTCAGTCCGCCTTGCGTTTGCCTCGCAAATCAATCTCCTTGGTTGCCAAATCTGCTCAAAATCAATGATAATACATCAATATATGCTAAATTCACGTAACCCATTCGAAATAACCTAAATTGCATCAAAACCCACAAAGTTGTCAAAACCCGACTTTTGGTGCGCTTCTCGAAAAATTACAAAAGTTACATATTCGGAACCTCGTCGCAATACGAGTCTAGGCATATAAAATTTACCAAATTCGGACTCCAATTGCCTACTCAAATCTGTGTTTTTCTACAATTTTAGGCATAGGGCTAAAACCCACCTTTAATCCTCCATTTTCATAGAAATAATCCATGATTTCATGATAAAAGCGCGTAATTAAACCACGAAACTTACCTCCGATAATATCCCGATGATCTCCTAGCTATTTCCCTTCACTTCCTCTCCCTAGGCTTCAAAAATGGAGGGTTTTGCAAATGAACCCGTAATAAAATGTTTCTGGTTTTAAATTCACTGCCTGGGCCATTTACTCTACGCGTTCGCGTTCACTCCCACGCGTTTGCGATGCCTAGCTCCGGCTTAACCTTCGCGAACGCGACCTCTCCAACGCGTTCGTTATGAACAAGTTCCCAGCCACCTGATTTTCCTTCTACGCGTTCGCGATACCCTTTACGCGAACGCGCTGCACACCCTCACGCACCTACGCGAACGCGACTCCCTGAACGCGATCGCGATGCTCAAGAATCCTGGCTTACGCGAACGCGATACCCAGTCTCGCGATCGCGATGCTTTAATCCGTCTGGCCTTCGCGAACGTAGCCCATGCCACGCGAACGCGAAGTCTTAAATTATGCCCAGTGATCTGCAATTTTTCTGCAGATGTTTAAGTTCCAAATATGCCGGATGATGGTCCGGATTCACCCCGAGGCCCCCAGGACCCCAACGAAAACCACTAACATACTCTAAAACACGATACGAACTTGTTCCATGAATAAAAACACCATCCTAAACATCAAAATCACCAATTACACACGGATTCAAGCCTAAGTTTCTTCCAAACTTCCGAAACCAACATTCGATCAAAAACCCGACCAAACGACCTCCGAATGACCTGAAATTTTGCAGACTCATCCAAAATCACCTAACGGAGCTAATGTAATTGTCGGAATTCCATTCCGACTCCTAGATCAAAATCTCACCTACCATTCGGATTTCGCCAAAAAATCAACCTTAGCCAATTCAAGCCTAAAACTATACCGGGCCTCCAAATTCACTTCCGATCGCTCTCCTAGCTCATAAATGACATCCCGGAGCTGACAGAATCATCAGAATCCGATTCCGAGCTCTCTAACTTACAAGTCAACATCCGGTTGATTTTTCCCAAATATTCCTTCTTCTAAGAGACTATTTGTCTCAATTCCAACTAAACTCAATCCGAATTGACTCAAACTCGCCAAACATACATATTAAAACATGAACGAGCATATAGCGGGGAATACAGGGATGATAACTCACATGATGACGAGCCGGGTCATCACAGTGCAATTATGAAAGGATCATAGCGATCATACTCCCTTGTATGATTGACCTCAATTATGTTGTTTTGATTGTGTACTATTGTACCTCTTGTTGGATGTGGGTCAAACAACCTGCGTCTAAAGATTATCAATTTCTTAAATGGACATTCTAGTTCTATTATTTCTTTGAGCACATAATAATAATAATCAATATCTTCATCTTGGTTGCTATCACCACCTTGAACCTACACCCACTGTTGTTGTATTTTTATTTTTAGAGCAATCCTCTGTGTGAAACTTATAACCATCCACAACGTACTTAGACATTGTTATGACCTCAACCCCAGGTCCCCAAGATACATCTTTCATAAATTGATTTACACAATTATTTAAATCATTTACCTACAAATCGTCAAAAAAGTTCATAAGTTACCATAACTTCCAAATATTTTTTACATACATAGTGTTGGAATATTTTAAGGAGAAACTTATAAATTATTTGAACCACGTATCAAATATCATATATACAGCATCATGGCCAAATTGACCCACAAAGTGACTGTGACACATCAAATATTTTTAGTAGTTGCAATGATATGTAATCACAGTAATTTTTTGATTTTGATAACTACTAAATCAATACTTACTTGAGATATGGTACAACTTCAGAACAATTTAGTAAAACGTGAAGTGTAGTTGACTTGCACTCCATATCACTCAAACTTGTTTTTCTAACATCCTTAGAACATCGGCCTATTTGATTGAATATGGACATAAGCGGAAATCATATTCCATTGTATTCTTTTTGAATGCATTTTTAATTCTTCTAAACTCATGATCAAGGGGCAAAAATTGATGATGACAATCAAACCATAATTACTTTTGGCCATATTTCAAAGTGAACACTTTTCTATTTTCCATGCAGCAAGGACAAGCTAGCTTCCCAGTAGTCATCCACTCAAATAACATGGCATACACAGGAAAATCGTTAATTGTCCATATTAAATTAGCACGCAAAATGAAATTCTGCTTGGTTGATATGTCATATGTTTCAATACCATCGTACCACTATTGTTTTAACTCATCAATCAAAGGTTTCAAATATACATCAATCAAATATTTCAGATTACGTAGATTGGGTATAATATGATTTAAGAATAAATATGGACTAGTCATGCACAAATCAGGTGGTAGATTATAAGGTGTAAGAAAGACAGGTCAACATGAATATGGTATGGCAGATACGGAAAAGGGCATGAAGCCATCCTCACACAGACCTAATCGAACATTCCTTGGTTCACTAGCAAAATCTGGATATGTCCTATTAAAGTGCTTCAAGCTTCTCCATCTGAAGGATGACAAATAACACCAGGTGGTCTTTCATTTTAGAAGTGTCATCTCATATGAGGAGAAGAACACATCGACGCATATAACCCCTTTAACCTAGGTATAAAAGGTAAATAATGCATCAACTTGATAGCGGTCATATTCCAACTAGAAAGCCTCTTGAAACGAGGCTTTTCACAAAATTTACAACTGTCCAAACCTGCATCATCTTTATAATATAACGTGCAACCATCTTCATAACAATCAATTCTCATTGACGAAAGTCTTAACTTAGAAATTAATCTATTTGTGTGACGACTTGACCCGTCGTCTCATGTGTTACTATTTTCTTTCCCCATTTTATGCTTATTTATGATTCATTACCAGTATGTGGTGTGATAGAGTTAATTTGGATTATTATTGGTGGAAAATGAGACACTTAGTCTCTTTAAGGAAGTCTTAAGTTGGAAAAGTAAACCAGATGCTGACTTATGAGTTATAGGGCTCGGATGTAATTTTCGGTGATTTTTTTAGCTTTGGGAGATAATTTGTGACTTAGGAGTGTGATCAAAATTGATTTTGGAGGTCCTATGTAGAATTAGACTTGAATTGGCAAAGTTAGTATTTTGGCAAATTTCGGTTGTTAGGTGAGATTTTGATTCGAGGGTCAGAATGGAATTCTGAGAGTTCATATTACTTCGATATGTGATTTTTGATGTGTGTGCAAAATTTGAGGTCATTCAGATGTCGTTTTCTTGCGTTTTTTATCGAAACGTGTTTCGGAAGTTTTTAAAGAACTTAGGCTTGAATCCTATGAGAATTGATGAATTTAGTGTTGTTAGATGTGTTTTGATGATTGGAACAAGTTTGAATGAGGTTTTAGGACGTGTTGGTGCTTTTGGTTGAGGTGTCGGGTGTCACACCTCCTTTTTACCTCTGTTATTACGCCCCGGGAAGGGATATAATAAAGGAAGGAATTTTTTCTAATTTAAGGACAATTGGAACGAGATTTATTTATCTAAATTCAGAGTCGCCACTTGGGAGATTAATGGTGTCCCTAGTCATCTCTTGAATCCCGAACCGAGAAAATATGACTCTGTTAACAGTCTGCGAACTAGAAATTCGGGTAAGGAATTCTGTTAATCCAGGAGAAGGTGTTAGGTACTCCCGAATTCTATGGTTCTAGCACGGTCGCTAGACTGTTGTATTTATTTTTATCTGATTTCTAGACATGTTCCATTTTTATGTGCATTTATTAATATTCCGCGTTATTATTTAATTTTACAAGAATTGCAATATCGTGAAAATGTATTTCGGAGCACACTGTACCAGTACGCATGTGGCTTTTAACACATTTCGACTTCATTGTGATTTAGATTTGAGTCACATAAATGTACACCCATACATAAGAAAGTATATTACTATAAATTGTGTCTAAAGCATCTATGTCTATGTTAACTTTGGGAAAGACCGTGAAATTTGCTAAATAATCCTTCCAAGTCTAAGATTTTATATATCAATTTATTTGAGGGCCCAGCAATTGTATATTTAAAGCGACGAGGCTCATCTCATTTTTTTTATTAAAGGTCAATTCTAAAGTGACTATATTTTTTATTGTCTTTGTCTCTAATAAAGGAAAACTCCCAATTGTTTAATATTGCCTAATAATTTTTACATTTGGGCCACGAACTCATATGCGCCCATGCCTTAAATTATATTGGGCTTGACTGCAGCCCATGCGTAACAATCTAACCCAATTTAAATCCAGCTGGGGTCCAAGTCTTAGGCCATGCATGTAAATATCTAGGTTCAATGACCCAAGTCAGTCTCATTTCAATATTGTTTGGACCAGGCCCATATGTATACCAGTAAACATATTGAATTCGTGCCTTTTCGTTGGGGTTTTGATTCAAATAACCATTAACATGTCCAAATTAGAACATTTTTTCACTTCATTTACAGATTACTAAAATTTCAGTTTGTATTCAAATTAGCTTAGCTAATCAGCTACCAGAAAATTTACTTTATTCTATTAGCAATAGGAAAGTGCTACTGAACATGCTTCCGAGTTTTAATCTAATCATCTTACATATTATCGATAATCAATTTCCAGTGTTAATGATCTAGATCAAAGAAGACCACTCATAAACTGAAATTTAATTGGTAATCTAATAGCGACAGAATAGTATATCAATTGATCAGTTGTCCAGATTCTTATTTTTTGTTAAGGACGAACCACTGACAAAACATGATTTACATACTCATCTTTACAATTAACTACTACTTGAGCATTAAACATAATACTACTAATTCCTAATCTCAATTAAGCTACTATCATTATGTCTCTGATATTTTTTTACACTGACGATTAGCAATTATGAATTTTAACCAGAACAAATTAACACTACTAATAAATGTTTCGAATGTTTTTAAACAAGTATTACACTAGTTCATCTATCCACCACGTAACGTGTTTCAAGTAAAACTACTTCTACTGTGGTAGAATACAGTTTTATAAAGTTCAAATAGTCCAGATTTATACAGTTCGGTACATTTAAACTACTACTAGTTGAATACACATTTTAAAATTAAGTTCTACATATATCAAATAAGCTAAACAGATGTAAATGTTCATCAAAACTAATAATTCCATTTCTTCATCTCGTCATTACAACTTCACAGTCATTAGGAAATGAGAGGATATACCTGGAAATAAGATGAAACTCAATGAGAATCTACTTCAATCAATAGAAAATAGGATCAGCAATGGCAGTCTAACAGCAAATGATGCGCCGCTTCGATATCAACAAAAATAAACCTAGAAAATAGCAAATAAAACCAGCATGAACAATAGACCACCAAAAAATTTATATCTCAATGAACAACCAGATAAGATAATCTTCAAATGACCCTCAAAATCAATGTAACAGCAGAAATTTTAACTGTTTTTAGTATTTTTGGAGTTTTGAATTAGAAAATCCTTAAGAACTTAGATAGAAAATCTCAAAGAATTCTTAGGTAGTATTCATATTTTTTTTAACTCTCCAAACTTATTCAAGGAGGGCACATGAAGCCTATTTATAGAGTGTAAGGGAGAGAAATTTTAATTTCAGATTTTATCTCATTGGTCCCTCCCTTTATTGCAATAGAACCCTTATATTTTATCAACTATCACTACTTCTACCCTTTATTTGTCAGAAATTATACAAAATACCCCTCTAGAACCTTTTAAATCTAGCATAATTCCCCGTTTACCCTCACTTCTCCAGAAAATCTACCCTTTTAACTTTTTCTTATGCCAAAACTACCCTTAGTCCATTAGGTGTATTACAATTAAGCCATTTATTGTCACGACCCAGATTTTCCACCATCGGGATTCATGATGGCGCCTACTAGTGGAAGCTAGGCAAGCCAAATCTTACTTACGTTTCCATTAGTCACAATTCTCTTATTAAAACTTTAAATAAAATCATGGAATTACAGCGGAAAAATTAAACGTAGCAGAAGACTTAGTCAATTTTATCATATAAGATACAGAAAATCCAAGCATGATACAGTACCCAAGACTGGTGTCACAATACTCTTATTAAAACTTTAAATAAAATCATGGAATTACAGCGGAAAAGTTAAACTTAGCGGAAGACTTAGTCAATTTTATCATATAAGATACAGAAAACCCAAGCATGATACACTACCCAAGACTAGTGTCACAATACTCACGAACTTCTAAGAATAATACACATAATTGTCTGAAAGAAATATAAGTTGTTTATCTCAAATACATGAGATAACAGAATAAAATACATAGATAGAAGAGACAACGGGTCATGCGGACGCTTGCAAGGCTACCTCGTAGTCTCAGTAGATGGAATATCCACAATCGTGCTACTGCCGATGCTGCTGTCCGTAACCTGTATCTGCGCAAAAAGAGCGCAGAGTGTAGTATCAGCACAACCGACCCCATGTGCTGATAAGTGCCTGACCTATCCCGACGAAGTAGTGACGAGACTACGGCCAGTCACCCACATAAACCTGTACAGTTGAAATATATATACATATACAATAGCAGAAAACATTATCGAACGTTTATAAGGAAAGAAATCTGCTCTGAAATAACAGTCAATATCTTACAATATTCGGAGTAATCTGATCAACGGAACAAATCTTATTTTCATGTCTCAATTCATTTTTCCATTTCATATCTTGTGGTAGGCATAACACCCTCTCCCAAATGTAACAATAAGCTATATCTTGTGGTAGGCGTACCACCCGCTCCCAAAACATAACAATAGGCCTTTCATATCTTGTGGTAGGCATACCACCCGCTCCCAAACATAACAATAGGCTACCGGAAACTATGGCCAATGCCAAGATTCAAATCACTTTGTGGTCGGCGTACCACACGATCCCATTTCTTATCATAAAAGTGGTCGACGTGCCACACAATCCCAATTCTTTAATATATAAGTGGTCAGCGCGCCACACGATCCCAATTCTTTAATATATATATTACCGGCAATAAGCCAATAATCTCTTATCAACAGTGAATATATAAAAGTGTTACCGGTATTAAACCAATAATCTTTACTTCAACAATATTTATATTACCGGTGTAAAAACCAATAAATGACTATAAATCAACGATACATCCTGGTTACCGGTGTAATACCAATAACTCTTAATCAACAATTTATATGTATAAATGACAATGAATCAGCAATTTATCTCTGTTACCGGTGTAACACCAATAACTCTTTAATCATTAATCTATATGTATTTTACCGGTATAAAATCAATAAATGACAATGAATCAGCAATTTATCTCTGTTACCGATGTAACACCAATAACTCTTTAATCAATAGTCTATATATATTTTACTGGTATAAAACCAATAATAATCTCCCTTCACATAATCATTTAGGATTAATAAGAATTTAATCCATTTTTAAGACTCACGGTCATGCTCGACCCCCAACGTATAGATACTCGTCAACATGCCTATACGTCGGACTCCACATATCACAATTTACACATAAACTCAATTTCTATTCCCTCAAGCTAGGATAGAACAAACACTTACCTCGAAAGTTTACGAACGATTCAATTTGTAGCAATGCCTTTTCCTTTTGAATTTGGCTCCAAATCTAATCGTATCTATACACAATTTATTTAATATCATCAATACTACTCAACAAACTAATTCATATGGCCAATTATAATTTTTACCACATTCTGCTCGGAATAGTAAAAATTGACCCCGGACCCACATAATCGAACTCAAGTTTCGAACCAAAATAAATTCACCCAATCATCCATGGGTTCAAATATACAATTTGTTCTTAATTCTCTAGTTTTTCTACCCATTTACACCTATTTAGGCTTAGGAATTCAAATAATATTGATGGAAAATGAAGAAAACGAGTCAAGAATCACTTACCCAAGCAGTTTGATGAAAAATTGCTCAAATATCGCCCAAGGAGCTGTGGAGAAGAGAGTGTTTGTGAAATGGGATAAAAATCCCGTTTCTGCTCTGTTTTGGGATTAAATTCACTGGGCAACGATTTTTGTTCTACGCGATCGCGTGAACAGGGTCGTGATCGCGGAAGGCAAATGTTCAACACTACGCGATCGCGTGGGCAGTACTGCGATCGCGTAGAAGAATTTCACTGGGGTGGCTTGTTTGTACTACGCGATCGCGTGAACAGGGTCGCGATCGCGTTGAAGAAGAACAGGAAGCTACGCGATCGCGTGCAGCAGGTTGCGATCGCGTTGAGTAATTTGACAAGGCAGTGCGATCGCGTGCACAAGGACGCGATCGCGTAGAGTAAAGTCTCTGTATAAATATTGCAAAAAATCTGCAAGTTTCCTAAGTCCAAAAACACCTCGAGCCACCTCCGAAACACTCCTGAGCCCTCGGGGCTCCAAACCAAATATGCACACTAACTCAAAAACATCATACGAACTTGTTCGCGTGATCAAATCGCCAAAATAACATCAAAATCAATGAATTGAGCCTTAAAACTCAATAATTCTTTCGAACTTCATAACTTCCAAAATTTCCAATTTAACGCCGAAACACGTCAAACGACGTCCGTTTTCAACCAAACTTTACAGGAAGCGCTTAATCAATATATATGACTTGTACCGGGCGTCGGAACCAAAATACGAGCCCGATACCATTACTACTTAATCAAATTTCAGTTTCATTTTCCTTAAACATTTTCAGAAAACAATTTAACAGAAAAATTCTTTTACCGGGGTTCTAGACCTCGCATTTCAATTCCGGGCATACGCCCAAGTTCCATATTTTTCTACGGATTTTTTGAGATTGTCAAATCACGGGTCCGGGTCCGTTTACCAAAAATGTTGACCAAAGTCAACCATATCAATATTAATATCAAAATTCTTCAAATGTTTCACAAATTTCGTATATTTCAACATAAACATTTTCCAGCTTCGCGCCCGAACTGCGCATGCAAATCGAGGCAACTATAAATGAGGTTTTCAAGACCTCAGAAGCTCGAAATGATTAATAAAAACAAGTGATGACCCTTTGGGTCGTCACATTCTCCACCTCTAAAACAATCGTTCGTCCTCGAACGGACAAAAGAAAGAAGTACTTGAGTCATGGAATAGATGAGGATATTGGCTCCGCATGTCAAACTCGGACTCCCAGGTCAGTGCCTCAGGAGGCTGACCCCTCTACTGAACTCGCACCGAAGCAAAACTCTTCGACCTCAACCGTCGAACCTGCCGATCTAGAATAGCTACCGGCTCCTCCTCATAGGACAGATCTTTGTCCAATTGGACAGTGCTGAAATCTAACACGTGCGATGGATCGCCGTGATATTTGCGGAGCATGGACACATGGAACACTGGATGTACAGCTGATAAGCTAGGTGGCAAGGCAAGTTTATATGCCACCTCTCCCACACGATCAAGAATCTCAAATGGGCCAATAAACCTAGGGCTAAGCTTGCCCTTCTTTCCAAATCTCATCACGCCCTTGATAGGAGATACTCGGAGCAATACTCGCTCCCCAACAATGAAATCTATATCTCTATCCTTGCGATCTGCATAGCTCTTTTGCCTAGACTGAGCTGTGCGAAGCCTATCTTGAATAATCTTGACCTTGTCTAAGGCCTTCTAAACAAAATCCGTGCCCAATACTCGAGCTTCTCCCGGTTCAAACCATCTAACCGGAGAACGACACCGCCTACCATACATTGCTACATAAGGAGCCATCTGGATGCTCGATTGATAACTATTTTTATAAGAAAACTTCGCCAAAGGCGGGAATTGATCCCACGAACCTCCAAAATCAATAACACACGCCTGAAGCATATCTTCCAGTATCTGAATAGTCCTCTCGGACTGACCATCCGTCTGGGGATGAAAGGCTGTACTTAGCTGAACTTGCGTGCCCAACTCTCGTTGAACCGCCTTCCAGAAATGTGAGGTAAATTGTGCACCTCGATCTGAAATGATAGAGATAGGCACGCCATGAAGGCGAACGATCTCCCTGATATAAATCTCAGTTAACCTCTCGGATGAATAGGTAGTGGCAATAGGAACAAAATGAGCTGACTTGGTCAGCCTATCAACAATCACCCAAACAACATCAAACTTCTTCCGAGTCATCGGAAGTCCAGAAATGAAGTCCATCGTGATTCGCTCCCACTTCCATTCAGGAAGTTCAATTCTCTGAAATAAACCGCCAGGTCTCTGATGTTCATACTTAACCTGCTGACAATTAAGACACCGTGCCACATATGCCACAATATCCTTTTTCATTCTGCGCCACCAATAATGTTGCCGCATATCTTGATACATTTTCGCTGCGCCTGGATGAATAGAATACCGCGAACTGTGAGCTTCTTCTAGAATAAATTCTCTAAGCCCATAAATATTTGGCACACAAATGCGCCCTTGCATCCTTAGGATCCCATCAACATCTAAGGTGACCTGTTTAGCACATCCTCGCTGAATCTTGTCTCTATGGTCACATAAATAAGAATAATTATATTGTTGATCGCGGATACGCTCCAATAATGAAGAGCGAGCGATCGTGAAAGCTAGAACTCGACTAGGCTCAGAAATATCCAACCTCACAAATCGGTTGGCCAAGGACTGAACATCCAAAGCAAGTGGCCTCTGATCGACTGGAATATAAGCAAGGCTGCCCATACTGGCTGACTTCCTACTCAAAGCGTCGGCCACCACGTTTGCTTTTCCCGGATGATATAAAATGGTGACATCATAATCTTTCAGCAATTCTAGCCACCTTCTCTGCCTTAAATTCAACTCTTTCTGTTTAAACAAATACTGAAGACTTTTATGATCGGTGTATACTTCACATGCTACATCATACAAATAATGCCTCCACATCTTCAATGCGTGAATAATCGCCGCCAATTCTAGATCATGCACTAGATAGTTCTCTTCATGAATCTTCAACTGCCTCGAAGCATAGGAAATAACCTTGCCATCCTCCATTAACACTGCACCATGCCCAATACGGGAAGCAATACAATAAACAGTATAAGGTCCCGTACCTGTGGGTAAAACCAATACCGGTACTGTGGTTAAGGCTGTCTTGAGCTTTGGAAGTCTCGCCTCACATTCATCGGACCATTCAAATTGAACACCTTTCTGTGTCAATCTGGTCAATGGGGTTGCAATAGATGAAAACCCCTCCATGAATCGCCGATAATAACCCGCTAATCCCAAGAAACTCTGAATCTCTGTGGCTGATGTCGGTCTAGGCCAGTTCTTGACTGCCTCAATTTTCTTCGGATCAACTTGAATACCTACTACCGTCAAAATATGACCCAGGAATACAACTGAACTTAGCCAAAATTCACACTTCGAAAATTTTGCATATAGTTGGCTATCTTTCAGAGTCTGCAAGGCCACTCTGAGATGTTGCGCATGCTCCTCCTGACTGTGGGAGTAGGTCAATATGGAAACAATAAAGACTACAACGAACAAGTCTAAATAAGGCACGAACACCTCATACATATGCACATATCCATGACTCTGGAGTCTGGCCATAAGAGTTGTTCTTAAATTACACATTGGCAATTAACCGTGTTATCAAATATCTTATTCCAAAACTCCCACTTTACTCACAATGAGGTATGGAACCTCATGATTTCTTTCCCGAATTAATGTGTCATATTTATCCTTACATGGTGCTCGTCTCAAAGTCTAGAACTCAACGGTCACAAAATAGAAATGGCTAAATATGAATAGAAACTATGCAAGGATTATCAAATAATCCTAAGAGGCATGGCTCAAATTTAGGATATTATGCTAGATTTTTATTTCCAGAAAGGGAAAATTTTAAACACAAACTTTTCACCACCAGGATCTTGTCCTCATATAATATTCACCGCAGCTTGCAACTCGGTTTTTAAAACAAATATTTTCACGTTATACAAAAATTTTGAGGATCTCATCCTCCACTCTGAATCACAAGTATTTGCACATTGTGCCACTGATGTTTTTCATTTCCTTTCTTTCTTCTTTTCAAGTATTGTCCTCCAACGAGTATCACGGCGCAAAAGAACCCTCATACCGATAAGACATACAATTAACCATCGAAAAATATTTATTTCAGGAATTGCATCAATTCCCATTGTAGTAAATAATATAAAGTCACTTTCGACCTCACCAATTTTCCTAGTGACCAACACATAATAATAGGGATAATTATCTCCATTTAATAGCACAGCGTGAGTATTCACATAAGTAGATTTGATGATTTCGAAGCTCACTCATGAGCGGAGCATATTAAGAGGACTTGCCTTAATTCTTCAAAGATCAAATCAAATTGAGGAAAAACATTCCTTTTATAACAATCAGAATTGTACATGTGATAACATCATCTAGTGTAGTGACTTCAGTCACACCATAGAAATTATGTCAACAACTAGATCTCCACCTCTGCCTCAAACATCCTGACCTTTAACCTTGGCTGGTCATGTGAGCTAAGTATTGACTGCAACGGGCACGTAGCTTGAGTGCCTTCGTAAATTATATTTCTCCAACCTGCCACATTCATAACAATTCCTTTGAGGCGCAGTTAACTTATTGAACATATTCGGACACCGTCATAATGATCTGGCATAATCGTTCTGATCATACATACCACACCTTTCAATTTGTCCGGGAGGTAAACTCCTCCAAAACATTACAAAAAAAAAATAGGGTTGAGTGGGTAGTGTCGCATTGGCCGGTCTGCCCTCTTCATAGGCTTGTCACAAACATTAACGACCCATTTCCTCTTTTGTTATGCTAACTTGACACTCTAAACTACCCCATTTGCTCATATACTCTTTATTATTCCTTGGGCCGATTCTTACCCCCTACAGAGTACTAAGCCTCAAACATTCATAATTTATTTGGGGGACCTTTCCATACCATATATACACGTTTCAAGCCAAAACTGACATAACACATGGCCATTCGGTCCATTCATTAATAGTGAATTTCTCCCTTTTGGCTATAAGTCAAAGTCACCACATCTGATAGTCCACAATAATTATCCTTCACAACTTCAAATAAATCAACCAGACGTCAAGGTCCATTTAAACCACAGCCGGTTAGTAAATACATTATGTTTCCACTACTTCATTCGCCACCCGAAACACCGTAGAATCAACCCTCTCGCTTTCAACTATTCCCGCGTTCTGCAATATCTTATAGCAATGGTTAATAAATTACCTTGGGTTCTCAAAAGATGCACCACTGAAGGAGATAGCGAAGAGTTTGGTGAAACTTATCCGAAACTCCATAAAGCTTCTGAAGGCATCGTTGATCTATCACCAGCCTGTGCCATTGTTGGGCTAAAAATGCAGTGCATGACTTTGCCATTCGTGGGAAGAAAAGAGTAGAAATTCAACTTAACATTTGAAGAACAAACTCGCACGATAGGAAAGAATGAAGGTGAAAATTTCCTAACTCTGTAGCTTCTAAAGGACAAATACAAAAGTCTCCGTACCGATCCCTCATACTCTACTAAGGTTGTTCGTGAGTTGTGAGACCTGTGCAACCTAGTGCTCTGATATCAACTTGTGACGACCCGGATTTCCCACCATCGAGAGTCATGATGGCGCCTACTAGTGGAAGTTAGGCAAGCCAAATCTTACTTACGTTTCCATTAATCACAATTATCTTATTAAAACTTTAAATAAAATCATGGAATTACAGCTGAAAAATTAAACTTAGCGGAAGACTTAGTCAATTTTATCATATAAGATACAGAAAACCCAAGCATGATACACTACACAAGACTGGTGTCACAATACTCTTATTAAAACTTTAAATAAAATCACGGAATTACAGCGGAAAAATTAAACTTAGCGGAAGACTTAGTCAATTTTATCATATAAGATACAGAAAACCCAAGCATGATACACTACCCAAGACTGGGGTCACAATACTCACGAACTTCTAAGACTAATACACACAATTGTCTGAAAGAAATATAAGCTGTTTATCTCGAATACATGAGATAACAGAATGAAATACATAGATAGAAGAGACAACTGGTCATGCGGACGCCTGCAAGGCTACCTCGTAGTCTCGGTAGTCGGAATATCCACAATCATGCTACTGCCGCTACTGCTGTCCGTAACCTGTATCTGCGCAAAAAGAGCGCAGAGTGTAGTATCAGCACAACCGACCCCATATGCTGGTAAGTGCCTGGCCTATCCCGACGAAGTAGTGACGAGACTACGGCCAGTCACCCACGTAAACCTGTACAATTGAAATATATATACATATACAACAGCAGAAAATGTTATCGAACATTTATAAGGAAAGAAATCTGCTCTGAAATTATAGTCAATATCTTACAATATCCGGAGTAATCTGATCAATGGAACAAATCTTATTTTCATGTCTCAATTCATTTTTCCATTTCATATCTTGTGGTAGGCATACCACCCGCTCCCAAATGTAACAATAAGCTATATCTTGTGGTAGGCGTACCACCCGCTCCCAAACATAACAATAGGCTACCGGCAACTATGGCCAATGCCAAGATTCAAATCACTTTATGGCCGGCATGCCACACGATCCCATTTCTTATCATAAAATTGGTCGGCGTGCCACACGATCCCAATTCTTTAATATATAAGTGGTCGGCGCGCCACACGATCCCAATTCTTTAATATATAAGTGGTCGGCGCGCCACACGATCCCAATTCTTTAATATATATATTACCGGCAATAAGCCAATAATCTCTGATCAACAGTGAATATATAAAATTATTACCGGTATTAAACCAATAATCTTTACTTCAACAATATTTATATTACCGGTGTAAAAATCAATAAATGAAAATAAATCAACGATACATCCTCGTTACCGGTGTAATACCAATAACTCTTAATCAATAATTTATATGTATAAATGACAATGAATCAGCAATTTATCTCTGTTACCGGTGTAACATGTTTGTACTACGCGATCGCGTGAACAGGGTCGCGATCGCGTTGAAGAAGAACAGGAAGCTACGTGATCGCGTACAGCAGGCTGTGATCGCGTTGAGTAATTTGACAAGGCAGTTCGATCACGTGCACAAGGCCGCGATCGCGTAGAGCAAAGTCTCTGTGTAAAAATTGCAGAAAATCTGCCAGATTCCTAAGTCCAACAATACCCCGAACCACCTCTGAAACACTCCCGAGCCCTCGGGGCTCCAAACCAAATATGCGCACTAACTCAAAAACATCATACGAACTTGTTTGCGCGATGAAATCGCCAAAATAACATCAAAATCAATAAATTGAGCCTTAAAACTCAAGAATTCTTTCGAATTTTATAAGATAAAAAATTTCCAATTTAAGGCCGAAACACGTCAAACGACGTCCGTTTTCAACCAAACTTTACAGGAAGCACTTAATCAATATATATGACTTGTACCGAGCGTCGGAACCAAAATACAAGCCCGATACCATTACTTTTTAATCAAATTTCAGTTTCATTTTCCTTAAACATTTTCAGAAAATAATTTAACAGAAAAATTCTTTTACCGGGGTTCTAGACCTCGAATTTCAATTTCGGGCATACGCCCAAGTTCCATATTTTTCTACGGATTTTCTGAGACTGTCAAATCATGGGTCCGGGTCCATTTACCAAAAATGTTGACCAAAGTCAACCATATCAATATTAATATCAAAATTCTTCAAATTTTTCACATATTTCATATATTTCAACATAAATATTTTCTAGCTTCACGCCCGAACTGCGCACGCAAATCGAGGAAACTATAATGAGGTTTTCAATACCTTAGAAGCTCGAAATAATTAATAAAAACAAGTGATGACCCTTTGGGTCGTCACATTTATGTTCCCAAGTATGCTCTCACTCCCTTAGGATTATTACAACTAAACCAATTTAGTGTTCCCCAAACCACCCCAGATACCAAACCCTTTTTACCCTATGACCCCACTGTTTTTAACCTTTAACCCTAATACTAATTTTCAGAATTATTTACCAAATAAACTAGTGAACAACCAGCTATAACCAATCACACCTAACAATATCAAATTTAAAAGAACAGAATTATTCTATCAATACTAATGAAAATCAAAATCATAAAACATAAACCCTAATTTCTAACACATCATAGAAATCAATACAAAATAATAGTGAAAAGCTTATCAAAAACTATTATTAATCTATATTGTATTGTGTCAGAACTGTATTGTTTTTTTTAAACAAATAACAGTCAGAAACCCTAATCAACATCAAATATCAACACAGAAAAGTATTGAAATTTTATTTATTATCTTTTATCAAAAAATATCAATTTTAAATGAATCCAAACGGTCCAAGAAAAAATCAAGAATCGGAGATGAGAAGCAAACATGCATACAAAAAAAGAAAGAAAAATCAGAAAGAAAGAATAATGAACACTTAGCTTTCGTCGGCTTTTATGCTTTTTTTTTTTCTTTTTTTTTCTTTTTAAAGAAGCATCTGGTCGTCCAGGGGCCTTGCATGGTCTGTCATGTAGACTTCTCTTTATTATTTTTGGGTTTTCCAGGGATCTTTGGGACTCAAGGGTTTCAGATTTGGGTTAAGAGTGCAAAGATGATGTTATAGAATGATTTAGGAGTGATTTGGGAGAACCAGTGTTCGACGGAGTTAGGGTTCCGGTGACACTAATCGAGATATTCCAGTTGATGTGGACTGATTTGAGGGAAAGAAAGTTTAGGGGTGGAAAGAGGAGGTTGAACTACCTATGGTGTATCTTGGGTGGCAATTGGCTAAAGTTGCGCCTCCCGCCGGTAGGGTTCCCGCGGGATGTTGAGAGGAAAGAGGGGCGGCTAGGGTTTGTATTTAGAAGAAGAGAAAGATGAAATGATGAAGGGGTATAATGTTGTATCATATTAAAAGACCTCTTAAAATTTTGAACCGCTGGATTAGGAAAATCAACAGTTGAGATCTCTTGGCCTCGAGACAGCGTCATATGGTTTTAATGAAAGAAAGGTCGTGTCCAATGGATCAACCAAACGAACGATTGAGATTAACCAATCCGAACGCTATCGTTTTAATTTTAATAACGGGATCAATCTCTGGCCGTTGGATTAATTATTTCTACGTCTCAGATCTAACGTGACGAAACAGGGTCGTTTTGGGTATCTCCTAGGCTGACCAGTCATAGAGAAAATTTGGGTTGGGTTGGTAGCCTAGGTTATTTAATTTGTTTTGGGCTTGGGGGGGTTGGCCTAAATAATTTTCCTTTCTATTGTATTTTTAAATTTTGTATATATTTTCTCAATTATTTTTACTTGTGTTATTTGTATTATTTTTTTATTGCTATTTTTATGTTATTTATTTTTTTTTTGTATTTCTGTATTTTTTTATTTTTGTATTTTTGTATTTATTTTCTGATTATATTTCTATTTCTATGGTAATTTCAATTGAAGTGGAAAAATGTTATTATTCTTTTGATTTTTCTTTAAAAATGAATTAATACTAGATTTGTAAAATTAAACCCCCCAATGTATATGTATTTTTTTGTACTTTTATATTTATTAAAATGCAACAATTAACACTAATTTTAACAAAAATCCACAAAAATGGTAAAAAATAAGAAATTATTTATTTGAATATTTTTGGAATAAAATTGCTTAGGGCAAAAATCACGTGCTCACAGTTGCCCTTCTTTGCTCGGGAATACGAAGAGTTTTTGTGCAAAGTAAGTGAGCGGTAATGAGGGATTTTTGCCCATTCCCATATTCCGTGTGAAGCATTTTTCAAAAGTTTGACCGCACCCTGCTTCAGAGATTGCCTACATATCCTAGGCTAAACAGGAATCAGGCCAGTGTAGTTTAGGAGTGTCTGGTAGCTGGGACTACCAGGGACTGTGATCTCATTGTTGTTGCTATTGTTACTGCTTGCTGACCCCCTTATTACACCGTATAAAGATAAAAGAAGCTAGCCTAGGCTATACCCTATGATTTACAAAATCCTATCTATTGTCAGCAATCTTGTGTTCTTGAATGGTCTTGCAACTTGCATTCTTTCAATATAACTTTGACTGTTGCCTTGATTATGTCTTGAAACACGTGTCTATTTTTCAGGTGGACTCCTGCTTGCGATTGTTTAAAATGTATTCCCTTGTTCTCCAGGTGGGCTCCTGCTTGTGATTACTTGAAAAATATTCCATTATTCTACAGGTGGGCGCCTGGTTGTGATTACTTGAAAAAGTATTCCCTTGTTCTCCAGGTGGGCACTTGCTTACAAAAAATTGACAAACAAAAAAAACATTTCTATCTCAGTATGGTGGCTGGGCATATCATGTTATCAAATATTAAAGTTCAAAGCTAACTTTCAAATGGTACTTCCCTTATTTTTCAGGTGGGTTCCTGCTTACTGCATTTGAAAAGATATTCTCTTGTTCTTTAGGCGGGCGCCTGCTTACAACAATTATACAAAACAAAGAAAATATTCTGCTCCAATTTGGTAACTGAGTGCATGATATTACTGAATGTTTACATGAAAGATAAAGTTGTATTGTACTCCCCTTATTCTCTAGGTGGGTGCCTGCTTATTGTATTTGAATATATTCCCTTGTTCTTCAGGTGGGTGCCTGGTTGCCGAACTTGAAATATATTCACTTGTTCTTCAGGTGGGCGCCTGCTTGCCGAACTTGAAATATATTCCCCTGTTCTTCAGGTGGGCTGATAATAGGTGAATTGTACTATAATTATACGCTAAATAATCACACTTTAATGTTGTTTTGATAATATATATGATGACGAAATGCTCTTATTAGTGTTTGTAATGTGTTATAGGTACACAAGATTGGAGGAAGGCTAAAAGAGAAATTTTGGAGTCAAAAGAAGGTGAAAAAGGCCATTTGTGAAATAAATCAAGAAATTACGCTGGAACAGCCCTGAAGAATCCGAGGCACTGTTTGACTGTGATTTTACCGCGATCACAATAAGTATATTCTTGTTGCTGTAGACTATGTGTCCAAATGGGTGGAAGCTGTAGCATTACCTACCAATGATGTTAAGGTGGTGGTGGGATTTCTCAAGAAAAATATTTTCAATTGCTTTGGGACGCCGAGGGCAATTATCAGCAATGGGGGCACTCACTTCTGTAATCGGGCATTTGAAAAATTGTTGGCAAAATATGATGTGAAGCACAAGGTGGCTACTCCATATCACCCGCAGACCAGTGGGCAAGTTGAGGTATCCAACAGGGAAATAAAGAGTGTACTGACAAAAATAGTGAACGCCACAAGGACCGACTAGTCAAGAAAGCTCGATGATGCATTATGGGCGTATAGGACAGCGTTTAAGACACCAATCGACATGTCACCATACAAATTGGTGTTTGGGAAGGCTTATCACCTACCCGTTGAACTGGAGCATAAAGAATAGTGGGAACTCAAGCAATTAAATCTCAATTGGGATGAAGCGGGCAAAACAAGAGTCACTGAATTACATGAGCTGGAAGAGTTCCGGTATCTGGCTTTTGAGAGCACAAGATTATATAAGGAGAGGATGAAGCGGCTGCATGACCAAAACATCATAGAGCACAACTTCAAATCTGGGGACAAGGTACTACTCTATAACTCAAGATTACGGTTGTTCCCGGGCCAATTGAAATCAAGATGGTCTGGCCCATTCTTGGTGGTTGAACTGTTACCATCTGGAACTGTGGAAATACGCATTGAAGATGGCTCTCGCACTTTCAGAGTCAATGGACAGCGATTGAAATTGTACGTTGGCATGGATGAAGCCAAAGAGACGGTTGAGTTGCATTTGGATGAACCTCAAAGGTTGAGCAAGCCTTAAAATGCGCTAAGTTGAGTCGTGCCGCGACGTTAAATCAGGCACTATGTAGGAGGCAACCCACGAAATTGTTGTAATTGTAAACATTATAGTTAGTCTATATATATAAAAAAATGTGCTGCTACCAGGCGTAAGATTCAAAGGCAGCCTTCCACTGCGGTTCCACCGCGATCGCGATGAAACCGCGGCAAAAAGGCTCCTCTGAACCTCACCCACCGCGGTTGGATCGCGATCGCGGTCAAACCGCGGTGAGTGACCCTCTTTGTTTCTCATTCTCGCGGTTACACCACAGTGGACCGCGAGCAGCCCAGGTAAGTCAACCGACAAAAAAAATATTTTTTTATTATTTATTCCTCCCCCCCCCCTTCTTAATATCCCTAACCTAAATAAACCCCCCTCATTCACAAACCCTCATCAGCCGCCCAAACTCTCTCTCTCTCTCTCTCTCTCTCTCTCTCTCTCTAAGATTTTTTTCCTCTCCCTTCTCTCTACAAAATTCCTACCCCAACTCTCTTCTCTTCCTCTATTCTACACACCCCATCCCCCATTGCTATTCCCCTTCTTCCCTTTCTCCTTTCAAGTAATTTTTTCTTTTTCTTTTTCTTCCCTCTTCAATTGTTGCTAGTTTAAAGTAGTGCATTATAGTTAAATTATAGTTTTTTTCTAAAACCCTACCTAGGCTTGGTGTAAAATATGTTAATATGCCCCATTAGTATATCACCATTGTTGTATAGTTGATTTTTGGGATTGTTGATACTTGACTTAGTTAGGTATCTATTATTATATAATTGTGCTTTGTTATGGTGGTTTGGAGAACCAAATTAATTTGTTTATCGATTAGTATGGTTTTGGGCCATGGTTTGGCCAATTATGTGGTAGTATATGGTGTTGAAAATTTTTAGGGGATATTATACCTATGATTGGTTGGGTTGTTATTGTAAAATTTGGAGATGGTGTAATTGTGTGTGGGGTGGTGTTGGCATGATAAAAAAAGTAAGTGTGGGGTGCATTAGGCTACAGTTGGTGAAATTGTTGGAAATAAATGATCAAATTAGGGGTCATGGTATGATGGCACTAAAGAAGTACGTTTGTAGTCATCGGATGGTGAAGTCTGAGTAATCATTCGACGCACTAATGTAATGAAATTTTTGTATGCTTCTTATGTGCAAGATTATGGCACCAAAGCGATCAAGTCATACCGCAAGCTCATCTAGGCATCCTGCCTACGATGAGTCTCGTTTTAAGAGCGAAGAGGCAGAAAATGACTTTCACGCCAAGGCCACCAAGGCATGGCTGCAGGAGATCTCTATTCACAGGATGGCTCTTCGGGTAGAGAAGCCCGACGTGTATGAGGAAATTTGATGCAGAGACACGGAATTCTTATTCCAGGAACCTGCTCTCGTCAACAAAATGCTTGTTAGGGAGTTCTATGCCAATGCAACCTACGGCATGGCTAGGGAGGTCTTCCTTCCAGGTAAGCGTGTTTGGGCCAAGGTGCCTAGTGTTAGGCAAGCCTTGAGACTGCCTACTTATAGCAGTGATGTGGGTTATTACCACGACAGGCCTGGTGTTACTTGGGACATCATGATTGAGGCCTTATGCGTAGGTGGACGTCCTTTCTGGATCAAGGACCCAATTACTCTTAATTCCACCTGTTTCACGCATCTTGCCAAATGTTGGTTTACGGTTGTTTGTAACCGTTTCCTCCCCTCCAGCAACACCACTAATGTGAACTTTAATAGGGCAGTATTGACTTGGTGCTTTGTCACCCAGTGAGAGTTTGACGTTGCCCGACTGATTTGTGAAGAAATGATGCTGAGGGGACCCCTCAAGTCCAAAAGATTCTATTTCCCTTATTTGGTCACTACTCTTTACCTCTCTCCCCACACACCTGTATTACCTACTGATGGTGAGCTTCCATAAAACGGTCCGTTTAAAGCTTCAGGTATTCGGGCTGGTAGAGGCAATGGCCCAATTGACATTGATAATGATGACGACCCAGTCCCGGTTGTCCAGTCCCGGAGGTCTACTGACTCCGCAGGTACATCTAGGCAAGCTCACTATGGAGCTGGCCTATCCCGATCCTAGTCCACCAGACCTATGCTTAGGTGTTTGGAAGAGAAGTTGCGGATCTACGCACTTGTGTGGAGGGCCTCCACACTCGCATGGATGCGATGTCACAACGCCATTCCAGGTCTGAGAGCCGCTTCATGGCATGGTTCAGAGCATTTAACCTGCAATGTCGATCCCGCCACCATCTCCGACTCAGATTGAGTCCCATGTAAGTCTTCTAACCCTTTTGTGCTTTAAAATTTATATGACATGAGAACATGCCATGATTTTAAGTGTGGGGTGGGAGACTAACTCTGTAGTGTATTGTATGTTGTACATTATAGACTTAGTTGTATAGTATATTAGCTGTCTTGGCCCGATGATAGACACTTCTCGATGGTTTTCTTAAGGGTCTAAGTCGGAATAAAAAAAATCCAAAAATATGAGTAGAGGACTCTTCCTGATCACGGACTACTTGGACAGTACTCTTGAGAGAAATAGTCCATGTAGGAATTTTATTTCTTTTCTTTTGTTTTTTAAGGTAGTGTATCACCTCCCCCTTGGTTTTTCTTTTGGCCACGGTTCTTTTCCAAGGATTTTTATTTTCTTTTTTAGGATTAGTGGGTGAAGGTTAATATGTAACCCCAAGTATGCACACTAGCAAAAACTAAAATGAACTTGTGAGTGTATTATCTGATCTTGACTGTAGATTCTAGGATATGCCTTAAATTGTACAATACAGCTTGCTTGAACATTGATATGACTTTGTAGATGAACCTGATTCAGAATGAGTTGCATGCTAAATGTGTGTGAGTTTTTACCTGCATTATATGTTTATACATGATACCTAGAACTTGCCCTGTGTGTGTGCAAAGCGAAATAGAAGTTAGAGATGATAGAGGCAATTTTTTGTGCAACCCCATAAACCAAACAAAAACTGTGAATTCACCTGTACATAATATCTTAGTTAACCCCTTTGAGCCTTAAGCCTGTTCTTTGATAACCCTATAATATTGACAAAATATATGTTATACATTGTTGTACCTTACCTCCTAGAAGCACTTGAATTGTAATGAATATGTAAAAGTAAAAGTGTGGGGTGAGGGGAAATTGAAAAAAGGGAAATCAAGAAGGAATGGTAGAATTGGTGAACTGGCAATGTACAGTAAATGCTTTACAAGCAATGAAAAAAAAAATAAAGATGTATATATGTAAATAAGAAGGCCAGTTGCACCAAAAGAAAAGTGGGATTAAAAAGTGAATAAAAGGTGAAAGAATGGTTAGGGTGAGCATAATGAAAAGCTTAAAGGGAAGTTTGTGTAAAAGAAGTGCTTAGGGAGGTTAGCTACTATAACCAAAAGTATCCTACCCGTCCCATAGCCTACATTACAACCCTTAAAGACCTCTTGATCTTTGATTAGATGACTCTATTAGTGGAGTATTACACTAGGGGCAAGCCTATGGTGTGTCTGTGTACATATAAATTCTCTTTGCTGAGAGTGAGTAAAATTTTGCTATATATATAAGTTCCATGTTATAAATTGCATATGTGTGGGAACTTCTCTCAGTAGTTTGTTGTGAGGGCATGTAACTTGGGAAGAAAAGGGTAAGTTTGCGAGTCTATGATAGTAATTAGAGTAAGCAATGATGTGTTTGGTATTTGAGTTTACAGTTGACTAAGGATTGTGCATTACTTAGGTTAATCATGAATGATAGCTTGTGTGACATATTTTGGGGGAGACATTGATGTTATAGGCCTAAAAGTGTGATTAAAGTTGCTCGAGGACGAGCAAAGGTTTAAGTGTGGGGTGTTGATAATAGGTAAATTGTACTATATTTATACCCTAAATAATCACACTTTAATGTTGTTTTGATAATATATATGATGACAAAATGCTCTTATTAGTGTTTATAGTGTGTTATAGGTACACAAGAGTTGAGGAAGGCTAAAATAGAAATTTTGGAGTCAAAAGAAGGTGAAAAAGGCCATTTGTGAAATAAATCAAGAAATTACGCTGGAACAGCCCTGAAGAATCTGAGGCACTGTTTGACCGCGGTTTCACCACGATCGGGGTAGAACCGCGGTAGAACAGGCCTGCAGAAGATTGAAAAGTTCAGAAGGCATCGCTGACCGCGGTTCCACCGCGACCGCAGTAAAACCGTGGCAGAACGCGAAAAGTTTAGGGGCTAACATGTAAAAACAGAAAATATAATACCTAAACCCTATATATATATTGTTAGGATTCACCCAAAGGAGGCAAGTTTTGTACTATTGATTGCTTTTGCAAGGAAACTAGTGTGAGAGAATTCTCTTAACATCTCTCTTTCTTTTACTTTGAATTCTTGATTATGAAATCCATTATATCTTCTGCTTTCATAGTTATGAGTAGCTAAATTCTTATCTAAGGTTGTGATGGAACCTATTGATTGATGAACTTCTGGGTTATGTGAATACAAATTGTTAGTTAAATTTCTATTTGTTCAACTTCGTTCTTGTTGTAGTTAATTGATGGGATCCTCGATTTGATGTGCCTATTTAGTGTGCATAACATGCATATTTAGGTTATTGTTGAATAACACCATACCTAGATTATTGGAGGAATCTATAATTGCATGTGTAAAGGTGGGATTAGGAATAACGAAACCTTGGGTGCAATCTAAAGTGAACTGTGCTAATTAAAGCTAGCTAGGGTAGCTCGGAAGAGTGCAATAGTAAATTATTGTAATTGCTCGGGAGAAAATTACAGTAGAATTAGGGTTCATGATTGATAGAGAAGTATTGACAATTTTTATGAGCATAAATAGAAGGGATTCCATCAATAGGGGAAATCATCACCTTAGTCTTTCTCATCATTCTTTACAACACATTCAATTATTTCTTCAGTCAATTAGTTTATTGCAAAAGTAGTTAGTAGAAACCACTCAAAAAGATACTTGAATATTTGGGAAGCTGATTCGGAAGTTTTGTTGGGTTTTGAAGATTGTAGTTGATAGGTTAACTCTCTATGGGATTCGACTCCAGACTTGTAAACCGGATTATATTTGAAGTGGCCGCATTTTCCTTTTATAAGGCATAATTGGGTGTGATCATGGGCGCCTGCTTACTGAAATTGAAATGTATTCCCTTGTTCTTTAGGTGGGCGCCTGGTTATTGAAATTAAAATGTATTTCCTTGTTTTTTAGGTGGGCTCCTGCTTACTGAAATTGAAATGTATTCCCATGTTCTTCAGGTGGGCGCCTACTTACTGAAATTGAAATGTATTCTCTTATTCTTCGGGTGGGCACCTGCTTACATCAAACTTACAAACAAAGAAAGTTTTTCTGCCCCAATTGGATAACTGGGTACAACATATTATCATATGTACAAATTGAAAGTTAGAATATTACTTCCCTTGTTCTCCGGGTGGGCGCCTGACTGCTGAAATCTGAAATGGATTCCTTCGAACATTACTGCTTTTCCTTAAAACTTGAACTGTCCTCCCTTGTTCTCCGGGTGGGTGCCTGACTACTGTAATTTTCTATGTTCCCTTGTTATACACATTGGTCACATTCACTTTAAAGTTATTAGTAAGAATTTGAATATTTTGTCGCAGGATTTCACATTTTTACTGTTTTCCCAAAGGGTTGCACTATTCTGTATAGCATGATGGAGTGTCTTACGTGATTTCTTGCTGCTCAATTATTATTTACACTTATTACTCACTGAGTTGGAGTACTTAATTTACTCCCTACACCTCACGTACAGTTGCAGGAAATTATTACCCGATAGCGGTTTGAGCTGATTGACGATTTTGCTATCGTAGCTGAGCAAGGTGACCATCGGTGTTCACGGCACCGGAAGAAAGGGAAGTTAAGTTCGCGGTTCATTAGGCCTTTTGAGGTACTTAGGTGGATTGGGGAAGTGGCTTATCAGCTTGCTTGGCCACCTAGCTTGTCAGGAGTGCATCCAGTATTTCATGTATCTATGCTCCGGAAGTATATTGGGGACCCGTCTCATGTCGTGGATTCAGCTGTCACGACTCGGATTTTCCCCCAACATCGGGATCGTGATGGCGCCTACTTGTGGTAGCTAGGCAAGCCTCTTTATTCACACTATCCTGTTTTTAACAATATTTCATATTCAATTTAATAACCAAAACCATAACCTTAATTAAACAAGTGCGGAAGACTTTATAAAAATAGTGATAAGCAGTTTCAAAGTAAAATAGTACTGAAATCCTCTACCCAACACGTGGAGTCACCAACTCACGAACTACTACATGAATACTATACATAAAGGTCTGAAAGAAATATAACATAATCTGTTTTGTCTCGGAGACATAAATAAAAGAAGAGGCATCGGGCATGCGGACGCCTGCAAGCTACCTCGGTCTCAAGTATGATCAACTCCCACGCAAAAGATCTACTGCTGTTGCTCCTGATCGAAACCTAGACCTGTGCAAAAATGCAAAAAAATTCAGTATCAGCACAACCGACCCCATGTGCTGGTAAGTGCATGGCCTATCCCGTCGAAGTAGTGACAAGCCTAGGACCAGACACCCACATAAACCTGTGCAGTTCTATATATATGTATACCACAAAATAACGAGAAATAATCAAGTAACAACACAATAAGGAATATCACAGAAGAACTCAACAGTTAACAACAGTCATTAAGTCAATAAGGAAAACAGTATAATGAGAAACCAGTAATGTCAAGTCAATGAAATAGCAAACAAAGTGCACGGCATCACCCTTCGTGCTTTTACTCTCATCCTCACCAAAAGCAAATAAAGTGCACGGCATCACCCTTCGTGCTTTTACTCTCATCCTCACATCCATGGTATGGCATGATCCTTCGTACATGGTTCAATAACAAGGCACGGCAAGATCCTTCGTGCATAATCAATAACATGGCAAGGCATTAATCTTCGTGCATAAACAATAACAAGGCACAACATTAACCTTCGTGCATAAACAATAAATCAAGGCACGACATCACCCTTCGTGCATTATCACTCTTCCTCACCCAAATAACAATCACAGTTAAGGGCAGAGAATGAAAAGAACAATCATGAACCGTCCCGACAAGGGACACAATAATCATTACAACAAAGTCCTGGCAAGGGCACTCAATATCTGATTTAACAACAAGTCCCGGCAAGGGAGAACAATAGCAACTCTACAACCCGGCAAGGGTTCAACAATTTATCTTCAAATATGTCTCACAACAAGTATCAACAACGACTCACGGTCATGCTAGACGCTAGTGTATGGATGCTCGTCACCACAGCCCATACACCGCACTCGATCACATAGCACACAGCACACAATCCTATTCCCTCAAGCTAGGATAGAACAAACACTACCTCTAACCTTGAAGTCCAAATTATGCTTCAATTATAGTTCTTTCCCTGAAATTCCGCTTTCAACTAGCTCGAATCTAATCACAATTGGTTCCATTATATTAATAATCACTAATTAACTTGGTTTGAATGCTTAAAAGTGGTTTTCTCAAAGTTTAACCCAAAATGCCCCTGACCCCACTTGGTCGAAACTCGGGGTTCGGACCAAAATTCGGTTACCCATTCCCCCACGAGTTCAATTATATGATTTGTTTCAAAATCGGACCTCAATTCGAGGTCCAATTGCCCAATTCATGAAAAACCTAGGTTCTACCCAAAAACATGGATTTCTACCATGAAAACCTTTGATTCTTATTGAAAATCATGAATAATGTTGTTAGGAATTGAAAGAATTAAGTAAAAAGTGACTTACAATTGCTTTGGAGTGAATTTGGTCTTGAGAGCTTGTGTGGTGTGAGGGTTTTTGAAAAAGTGAAGAATGAACTGAAAATTTCGTTTAAGTATAGAATTACACAGCTGCGGATATCGCAATTGCGAACATTTGTTCGCAATTGCGAATGCTACAAATCTGGGGCCTGCTGTTCTCGCATTTGCGAGACAGGCTTCGCATTTGCGAACCTGGGTGGGACAAGGGATGTTCGCATTTGCGATAAGAGCTTCGCATTTGCGAAGCCAGGCGGTTAATTGAGGGCCTCGCAATTGCGAGGTTATGTTCGCAATTGCGAGGTTATGTTCGCAATTGCGAACCAAACAGTCATGGACACCCCTTCGCATTTGCGAACCCAGCCTTGACCTGTCACCTTCGCATTTGCGAGAAATTCTTCGCAAATGCGAAGCCAACAGCTGGGTGAAAAACCAGCAGTGCAAAAATTTAGAAATTGATCAAATGGCCTATCGAATCTTTACCCGAGCCCCCCGGGCTTCAAACCAAACATGTACACATCATCAAAAACACATTACGAACTTGTCCATGCGATCACATCGCCAATATAACATCGTTTTCATCGAATCAAGCCTCGAGTTCATGATTTTCATACTTTTGGTTTTCAAACTTTTCAAACTTGGAACTCAAGGTCCAAAACATATCAAACGACATCCGAATGTCACCAAACTTTGCAGAAAGCACATATATAATATTTAAGACTTGTACCGGGCGTCGGAACCAAAATACGAACCCAATACCATGGTCATTTAATTTTTACTACCCCACATACTTAAAGGTATATAAATACACTTGTAGGGTATACCCCGACGCTCAATTACCCAAAACGGATAAAATAACGTAAGGGAAGGAGTTTTTCCAATTAAAGGACAATCGGTTCGGGATTTTATTAGAGATTAATCAGAGTCGCCACTTGGGAATGACAATGGTGTCCCAAGTCACCGGTTAATCCCGAATCCGAGGAATTTTGACTCTTAAAATGTCTGCGAAGCAGAGGTCCGGATAAGGAACTCTGTTAACCCGGGAGAAGGTGTTAGGCATTCCCGGATTCCGTGGTTTTAGCACGGTCGCTCCATTGTCGTTCTTGACTTTTGTTTGACTGAATTATAGATTTTAACAACATAATGTGCTTTTACGTTAAATATCATTTTTTAGGAATTTGCGGTATCGCGAAAACACGCCTCGAGTCATACCGCAACCAGTACGCCTATGACTTTTGGTGTATTTCAGCTTTACCGAGATTTGGATTTGGGTCACATAAATGCACACCCGTAATTAGGAAAGTATTTTATTTAGAGTCGTGCCTAAGGAGTCTATCGTATTGATTAAATTTTGGAAAGACCGTGAAATTCGCTAAACGGTCATTCCGAGTCTACGTTTTTATATCAACTAATTTAAGGGCCCCGCAATTGTATATTTGTGCGGCGAGGCTCATCTCATTTTATTTAAAGGCCATACCTATGGTGTGCTACATTTTTTATGTTGTTTTTCCCTATCTATGAAAGAAAATGATAATCCGATGCTCAAAATCCGGTTAAAACCGAATAGATCAGCGGCTGAATTGGGCCCAAATAGCTAGGCCAATAATCTCAATTTTTAAAACTAATGTAAATAGCGTGATTTCAAATGTTTCAGCATTTACAGCAACTGTTTTTGTCCACGAAAACTGTTTTGTGTAGTGCTATATTTCCTTAGTGCCTATACAGATTTACAAACAGATTCCTTTTTTTATCTTTATCTTCAGTTAGCTATTAATTCTACTTATTCCAGATTTGATCTAAGTGATAACATCTAACTTAATACTTGTACCTGTTTTTGTTACTATGAAACTAAGCCAAAATTCAATTCATAATGAGGTAAAACAAAATAGCTAAGGGTTACACAATCTAATAAATTCAAATTGTAATATTTTCTTTTAACCTAATGAATATGTAATTGATTGATGACAATAATTAAAGCTCCTAAACAGCTTATGCGTACTACACAGTTTAAGGGAATAATAATCAATCATCCAAAATCGCTATAAATCCTGACAACTAATCATTACAGAATTAATCTAATGATTAAACTATTAATTAAACAACATCACATTCTTTATTTGTCCACAAAAACCCAGCTAATGTCTAATAGACAGTCCAGTTAACAAATCCAATAGCAATTTCGACTGAACAGGAGATTAAATGTATCAGAAGCAACTTCTTCATTTCATTATTTAAGCTTGAAATACAATGTGTACCTGAAATCAAGATAGACCCATTAGATCTATGAATAATGACAGCAAGAATGATTCAGCAACAGGATTCAGCAGTAATTTTCAGCAGTAAACGATCAGCAACAGCAGTTCCGTTTTAGCAAGGAGATCAGAAACAGTGATGAAATCAATGGTTAAACCCAAAAGACATTTTTCAGCACTTCAAGTTGTTTCCAAAATCAAAATTCACACTCCAATTGCTGTAATTGTAGCTTTCTACTGAATTGTAACTGATTCCACTATTGTTTTTTGTATTTTTTGATATGTATTTGAAAATATAAAAGAAGAAAAGTTGAATCTGAAATATTAATTTCAGATCCAATATTTTTAGGGATTTTTCTAAGGTTCCTATGGCTTAAAATGCTAAAAGAGACTCTAAAAATCAGATTGAAAAACCCCCATTATTGAAGCTGAAATTACCTATTTATAGGCCTAAAAGAGAAAAAATCTGAAAATTACTATTTCACTAAAACCCCTTCAATTTTTAGCTTGTTGCACAAGTTAGTGCAATTAATCTAGTGAAAGCTACACTAAGACTCATTCTAGAATAGTCTACCATGTTCTATTTCCCTTGTAATTCCTATTGTACCCTTATTTCCTTCTAATAATCACTAAGATACCTTTTGTTATGCCCAAATTGTCCTAAAAGCTCTATATTTATCACAATTATACCAATTTCCTTTCCAATTGCACCCTTTTCCTATTATCCTTATTACAAGTTTACCAATTCCCTTTCCCCAATTTACCCCTACTTCTCAAGACTTATTACATTCCTAATTTCTGTATTTTACTCCTATTTTAACCCATTTTCAGATTTGTATTTAGCAAATAGCCACAATTAAGTGACTATTGCTCAACTAGCCAATTAGCCCTTTTAACTAATTAAAATTCAGATTAATTCACTAATTAAAATCACATTTCAACTATAGTCAACCCTAGGCAATCTTACAAATATGGCCACTTATGATTAATTATCCGATTAACAAGACTCGGGGGAACAATTGATAGATGGTGAGTCTTATTAGTCGAGACAACTAACCGCAATTGATTCTATTTTATAAAACGCCTTAGGTTGCTACGAATCGTGTGATTTCAATTATCGACTTAATTGAATCTAAATTAGTCTAAAGTTGAATTCGTTAATCGAGCTTAATCACTAACTACAGCTATAACCAATACATCCTAAGTGAACGACTGACTAATTAACTAAATAATTCAGGCTATAATTAACAGAATAAACCAAAACATGAACTTGATTTCAACTAATTACCAAACAATTAATCAGCAACTAATCAACTTGAATTTCAAAACAAGATCGAAACAGATTCAAAATAGTTCCCATTATCAATTAACCAAGCTATAACAAATCATAAAAAACCGATTAACAGAAATCAGAAAACAGAAAGCTATTTCCCTAAAATTTAAAAATCTGAAAATTAATAGAAATTATTAGAAAAAATCTGAAAATTAACGGAAAATTATCAAAAATCTAAGAAATCAATCCGGAAATCTAAAACATCGCTAAGACAATCAGAATTTAACCAATTAACGAGAATCAACCTAAAACAAAAATCTAACAGTTTGAATTGGATTCAATCGGCCATCTCTTTTGACACACTAATGTTGACCGAAGAGGCAAGAAACAAATTTAATAAGAATCGGAATCGACCGTGAATAAAAATCAAGAAACAAACTCATGGTGCATTCAATCGACTAATCCTCGACACCTTAGTATTAACAAAATAAAAACAAGAAATGGATTCAAACACAATATCAGAGAGAGGCGAGGAACAAAAGTAAAATTAACTTAAAAAAAAGAACACTTAGCTTCACTGCCGTTATTTCTTTTTCTTGTTTTCTGCTTCTTTTTTTTTCTTCTATTCTTCAATATTTCGAACTCATCTTGATTTGCACCCTTTTCTTGAAGTTCTTGGAACGAGATTTGTCGAGTCTTTGGAAAATCCGGCGGCTTCTTGACTTAGAACTATTGTCACGGACATATGGGGGTTAAAAGCATGGTGACATGTGTGTTTTACGGGTTTTTTGGAGGCGGCGCCGCCATGGGAGGGGGTGGCGGCGCGGATTAGGGTTTAGTTTTTACGGCGTTTGGTTGATGTTTGAAGGAAGTCACTTAGAGGATGGTGATGAGGAGGTGGAAAGGAATGTTTTAGTGTTGGTTTTGGGCGGAAAGGAGGCCGGCCGCCGCCGTGGGTGGCGGAACCCTAGCGGCGGCTGTTGAAGAAGAAAGAGGAGATGCGGCCGGTTTAGATAGAGAGACATGAAGTGAATTTTGTTTTTGTTGTTTAGTTAAGGAATGAGTTATGTTTTTTAAGGTTTGTGTACATTAAATGTAATAAAGAATTTGAACCGTTGGATTACAATCACTTACGGCTGAGATTAAAGGGGAGGGTGGACCGGTTTTAATTGGGTTTGGTGTTTGGGCTGGGCGACTGGGGCTGGGTATTTGGGTTGGCAGAAATCGTTTGGGCTGGTGTTAGTTTGGCCCAAGTCTTTTGTGTCTTCTCTTGTTTTGTATTTTGCACTTATTCCTCCATGTATTTTTTGTATTTCATCCTTTTTGTATTTTTGTATTTTGTATTTATTATACTTTGTAATTATTTAAAACTTATTAAAAATTAAACTAATTACCTCTTTTTTGACAATTTTCAATTTAAAAGCTAACTATTTTTTTTTTTGATTTTTTCTTTAATTTGCTAGAAAAACGAATGAATTCCCTAAAGATGCAATTTTTTTTGTATTTTCATTTATCACACGCAAATAACATGCAAACAACTAACACAAAATTCACACAAAATTATAAAAAATAAGGAAAAATCATTTATTTTGAATTCTATAGGAATAACTCATGTGTAGGGTAAAAATCACGTGCTCACAGCTGCCCCTCTTTGCTCGGGGACACGAAGAGTTTCCGTGCAAAGATAAGTGAGCAACTATGAACGATTTTTACCCGTTCGAGTATTCCATTGTGAAGCATTTTGAAAAGTTTTGACCGCACCTTGCTTCAGAGGTTGCCTACATATCCTCGGCTAAACAGGAATCAGGTCAGTGTAGTTCGGGAAGGTCTGGTAGCTGGGACTACCAAGGATTGTGATCTCACTGCTGTTGCTGTTGTTACTGCTGTCATTGCTGACTGACTCCTTATTACACCAGGGTAAAGATAAAAGGAGCTAGCCTAAGCTACAGCCTATGAATTACAAAAATCCTATCTATGTCTTCCAATCTTGTATTTTTGTATTTTCTTGATCTTATGTCTTGTATTCCTTGCAACGACATTCTTGTTATTGCCTTCAACTTGTACCTTCGCTCCAATGGCATTCTTGTTATCGCCTTGAACATGTTCAACTTTTCACCGGCATTCCTGTTATTGCCGTGACTTGTTCAACCTCTTCAATATGAAATATTTCGTCCATTCTCTAGGTGGACCTCTGCTTGTGACAAAATAAACAACCAAAGAAAGATTTTTCTGCCCCAGTATGGTGACTGGGCACATCATGTTATTGAATGTCCGAATTTTTCATTTCTTTCTTTTTTTTCATATTTTCATATTTTTCTTTTTTTTTTCTTTTTTTTTCTTTTTCTTTTTTTCCCTTTTTTTTTCTTTTTAAATGCAGATATGTATGAAATGCGATGCAGAAAAATATTCCCGTATTTGAAGGTGGGCGCCTAACAGAAATTAAACGTGCAATGCGATGCAGAAAAGTATTCCCGTATTTGAAGGTGGGCACCTAACAGAAATTAAACGTGCAATGCGAATGCAGAAAAGTATTCCCGTATTAGAAGGTGGGCACCTAACAGAATTTAACAACGCGATGCAGAAAAGTATTCCCGTATTTGAAGGTGGGCACCTAACGGAATTTAAACGTGCAATGCGAATGCAGAAAAATATTCCCGTATTAGAAGGTGGGCACCTAACAGAAATTAAACGTGCAATGCAAATGCAGAAAAGTATTCCCGTATTAGAAGGTGGGCACCTAACAGAATTTAAACGTGCAATGCGAATGCAGAAAAGTATTCCCGTATTAGAAGGTGGGCGCCTAACAGAAATTAAATTGCCATTCCATTCTTCAGGCGGGCACCCTGACTTCAACAACAATTTAAAACTTGAACTAAAACTTAAAGTAAAATGCCATTCCATTCTTCGGGCGGGCACCCCGACTCCAACAACAAACTTCGAAAATAAATCGCCATACCATTCTTCGGGCGGGCGCCCCGACTTCAACAACAATTTCGAAAAATAAATCGCCATTCCATTCTCCAGGCGGGCACCCTGACTTCAACAATGAACTTTAAAAATAAATCGCCATACCATTCTTCGGGCGGGCACCCCGACTTCAACAACAAACTTTAAAAATAAATTGCCATACCATTCTTCGGGCGGGCACCCCGACTTCAACAACAATTTAAAACTTCAACTAAAACTTAAAGTAAAATGCCATTCCATTCTCCAGGCGGGCACCCTGACTTCAACAATGAACTTTAAAAATAAATCGCCATACCATTCTTCGGGCGGGCACCCCAACTTCAACAACAAACTTTAAAAATAAATTGCCATACCATTCTTCGGGCGGGCACCCCGACTTCAACAACAAACTTTAAAAATAAATTGCCATACCATTCTTCGGGCGGGCACCCCGACTTCAACAATAATTTAAAACTTCAACTAAAACTTAAAGTAAAATGCCATTCCATTCTCCAGGGCGGGCACCCTGACTTCAACAACAAACTTTTAAAAATAAATCGCCATTCCATTCTCCGGGCGGGCACCCCGATTTCAAAAACAAACTTTAAAAATAAATTGCCATACCATTCTTCGGGCGGGCACCCCGACTTCAACAACAATTTAAAACTTCAACTAAAACTTAAAGTAAAATGCCATTCCATTCTCCAGGCGGGCACCCTGACTTCAACAATGAACTTTAAAAATAAATCGCCATACCATTCTTCGGGCGGGCACCCCGACTTCAACAACAAACTTTAAAAATAAATTGCCATACCATTCTTCGGGCGGGCACCCCGACTTCAACAACAAACTTTAAAAATAAATTTCCATACCATTCTTCGGGCGGGCACCCCGACTTCAACAACAATTTAAAACTTCAACTAAAACTTAAAGTAAAATGCCATTCCATTCTCCATGCGGGCACCCTGACTTCAACAACAAACTTTTAAAAATAAATCGCCATTCCATTCTCCGGGCGGGCACCCCGATTTCAAAAACAATTTAAAACTTCAACTATGATTTAAAACATCAATTAGAACTTAAAGTAAAATGCCATTCCATTCTTCAGGCCGGCATCCTGACTTTCACCAACAAACTTCAAAAATAAATCGCCATACCATTCTTCGGGCGGGCACCCCGACTTCAACAACAAACTTTAAAAATAAATTGCCATACCATTCTTCGGGCGGGCACCCCGACTTCAACAACAATTTAAAACTTCAACTAAAACTTAAAGTAAAATGCCATTCCATTCTCCAGGCGGGCACCCTGACTTCAACAACAAACTTTTAAAAATAAATCGCCATTCCATTCTCCGGGCGGGCACCCCGATTTCAAAAACAATTTAAAACTTCAACTATGATTTAAAACATCAATTAGAACTTAAAGTAAAATGCCATTCCATTCTTCAGGCGGGCATCCTGACTTTCACCAACAAACTTCAAAAATAAATCGACATACCATTCTTCGGGCGGGCACCCCGACTTCAACAACAAACTTTAAAAATAAATTGCCATTCCATTATCCAGGCGGGCACCCTGATTTCAACAACAAACTTTAAAAATAAATTGCCATACCATTCTTCTGGCGGGCACCCCGATTTCAACAACAATCTAAAACTTCAACTTAAAGTAAAATGCCATTCCATTATCCAGGCGGGCACCCTGATTTCAACAACAAACTTCGAAAATAAATCGCCATACCATTCTTCGGGCGGGCACCCGACTTCAACAACAATTTAAAACTTCAACTAAAACTTAAAGTAAAATGCCATTCCATTCTCCAGGCGGGCACCCTGATTTCAACAACAATTTAAAACTTCCTCTTTTTGGTATTTTCTTTTAACAATTGTCTCTCATCTGTGAATTTCTCCACTTATCGTCAAACTTTCCTCTTTTTGGGTGTTTTCTATTTTTTCACATTGGTCACATTCGCTTTAAAGTGAATAATGACACTTTGTTCAAAATTTATTAGATATAAACTGCTGGCAACTGGCATCTGCCGTCCCTGCCTCTTATTGCTTTCCTCTTTTTTTGCTTTTTCTCCTGCTGTGTGGTCTTTCAGTTGACTATCTTTTGCAAGCTCTTTTTGTATTTTCTTTTTGTATTTTCTCACATTTTCCATTTTTGTTTTGTTTTCTTTTCCTTTGGCCATATTTGCTAAGCTTCCTTATTTCCTTCCCAACTCTTCCTTTCTGATCCAGTGTTGTTTCAACTTTCATTATCGGGAGCTGGTAGTTAGAACTTATCGGGGTATTTGCTGGCTGATTCCGCTGACCATGCCATGTATTTAAACTCTGACCCAGTTCGTTCCAATCATTATTCAGTCTCCAAATTGTTTTCAACCCAAACCGATACTATTTTTTGTTGCTTTTCTCTTTTCTGGTAGTCCTCACAATCGCCCTACGGTGCCTCGAAAGGTTTTCACCCATAAGACTCTCTCATTTATTCTCTCAACCTCACAATCGTCTCACAGTGCCGATTAAGGTTTTCACCGATGAGACTCTCTCATTTTTTTTCATTGTTTCTCATTTTTCCCTTTTGTATTTTGTTTTCTTGCCACAGGTATTATCCGATGCCTCGCTCCTCCTTCGTTGTATTTGTTATCATTTCAAAATTGATCAGAAGGTCTTTCTTTGGACTGTAACGTGGCTTTTGGACAGGTTAAGAAAGAAAGATATAAAGGCTCAAAATTACAACGAGGGTTAAAATATTTACAACTCTCGGAATTATTAAACATAACTTCTGCCCCAGTTTCAATATGTGGGGAATTTTTGGATTTTTTCTTTATTGTGACTGAACCTCGGAGAGGCTGCCTACGTACCCTTTCGGGATCAAGTCAGACGTAGTTCATCCAACTTCATAAGTTAGATGGATTTCTTTTGACTTTTTCCCGAATTTCTTTGTCTTTTTCTCTTTTTTCTTTCATTCAGTCATTTTTTCATTTTTTTTTATTTCATTTTTCATCATCATTTTTTCCATTTTGGCAATTTCGATCTTATTACGCTAAAGCGGTTCCGAGAGAGGGATATGAAAGAATTCATTCATTTAGGCTCAAAGGGGTTATCAATGGATAAAGTGTTTGGATTAGAGAATAAAACGCCTTCGTCATTTCAATTCCAAAATCACAACACAATACAGAACACATAATCGAAAAGGAATCATACATAGTATCTTTTGACTGCATCTGAATTGATAGCAGTCTCTACGCACTTTCCTTCAACATCTGTTAAATACAATGCTCCATTGGACAACACCCGTGACCCCACAAACAATCCCTGCCAATTTGGCGCAAACTTGCCCTTTGCTTCGGCCCAATACGGTAAGATACACATCGCAACCAAAATGAGCCTATGCCCATTGGAAGTTGTTGGCTCTGTCGGACCAATAACATCTATGCTCCTGTTTCAAAGCAAAGAAAAATATGTTAGTTCAAATGCGGTGGTTGGTTGTGGCCTTGAACTTTGATGGTGACTGCTTTCCACCCGAGCGCCTTGCCTGTTCACCGACTATCCATTTTCACTTCTTCTTTGTTCAAAATCCAACTCTCTTTAGGTATGTATATTGTCCCTTTCTTGACGGATACCACAAACTTCGATCTCGATTCCTTTGATGACTCCACTTGACAACCTTTGGTCTTTCTCTTGTCAGAAGATATATCCCCTCTCTGTTCGAACCCCGTACTTCCATTTGATATATTTTCCATGAGTTGGCATCTTGCCGACCCTTGTGTCTTGCATGATCCTCATTGCACATGTTGCTCTTGTGGGCTTAAATCACTGGCCTTGTCATTCCCTGTCCTACGACAATTGTCGTGTTAATCCCATTTTGTGCAATTGGAAAACTTGGTGGCAGATTTTGAAATCATTTCTATACTTATTATGACCTGACTGACTCGATAAGAAGGAGAGTAAAACAAAGTGTGAAGAATAAAAAGAAAGGAAAATACAATTCCTAACAAGAAACCTACAGACGAATGACCTAACGGATTTTGAATACCGACTCTAGCGACCTTGACACGCACTTTTGGCCTTCTCCGTACAGCAAAGTTGATGTTCAACTCTTGTTGCAAAGTTCTGCTGTGAAACCGGTCTTTACTACCTCATTTCTTTGATCTGATCCTTAGTCGACTTGCAGCGCCCGTAGGGTTTTCGCGAACAAGCCTCTCTCATTTGATCTTTCTTTCTTTCAACTCACCGTCGCCTTACGGTGCCCGTGCGGGTTTTCACCGATAAGACTCTCTCGTTTTGACTTCTCTCATCTTGGAGTCTCGTGGTGGTTTGAGTTCTTCACTCTCCTGGAGTGTTGCCCCTGATGTGATTGACCTTTGTTCGCTTGACTCGGCATTTCTTGAAGATTGATCGGAAGGTCTTCCTTTGGACCGTAATGCAGGCTTTTGGATGGGATTTAGAAAAAAGGATATAAAGGCTCAAAATTATTTCAATGTGGGTTAATGATTACAACTTTCGGAATCTTATTTATTCAACAACCATAACTTCTGCCCCAGTTTCATTCTTGGGGAATTTTTTTTAGATTTTCATTTATTGTGACTGAACCTCAGAGAGGCTGCCTACGTACCCTTTCGGGATCAAGTCAGACGTAGTTCAGACTACGTCCGTATTCATTGTTGCATCTTGACTTCTCCCGATTTTTTCTTTTCTTTTTCTTTTTCCTTTCTTTTTCTTTTCTCTCTTTTTCTTTTTTTTTTCTTTTCTTTTATCTTCTTCTTTTTTTTTTCTTTTCTTTTCTTCTTTCTTTTTGTTTCTCCATTTGGATTTTTCCGCTCAATCCTCAATTTTTGTTGTTGATTCCGAAAGAGGGGTATGAAAGAAAATATAATATGGATCAAAGGGGATAGCAATGGACGAAGTGTTTGGGTAGCCGAATAAAATGCCTTCGTCATTCCAATCTTCAAAGCCTACCAAGTACAAACTATCTTTCGACCAAATCACATATTTGCTTTCTGTTTTTGACGATTCTCAATGCCATTGGGCAACAATCTCGATACCACGGATGGTTCCTTTAGTCTTGGGGTAGTTTTGCCTTTGGCTTTAAACCGATGAAGCATGATGCATTTCCAAGGCATTTCTTTATGTTATGTTTTCCCCTAGTATTCACTTGATTCCGGCTTCACAGTATTCCAATATGTTTTTATTTCTTCCGAGCATCATTACATCTTCAACATTATTTCATTGACTTTTTTCTTTAAAAACCAGGCTTAGAATTATGTGCATGTCATGTTGCTAAAGTCGGTATGAGAAGAAATGCAAAGTGATCAGAAATGGAATTATGGGAAAGAAAGAGTTGTATTAAACCGATGGGTTGAAACAACAAGATGAACAACAAAATGAACAAACTAGACTAGAATTACAAACCTAGACAGCACTAAACCATTTTTATTACTAAACAAAGCAAAGATAGAAAGATAAAAGGATCTTGACTCTCAAGACAACGTCCGGATTACAACCCTGAAATAACCCGGTCAACAGAGATGACAACAAAATAAGCCACCAAAAAAACTCTACTTTGGATAAACCCCAAGTGAAGCCTATTTCCAATTACCAAGCACAATATCTTTAGCCACTGCCTTCTGCATCAACCATATGGGTGTCGACTATATTCGGATTTTGTACGGCAATGTAGCCTGCATTGATAAGCTCCTGAATTGCCTTTTTTAGCTTCCAACATTTTTCCGTGTCATGCCCCGGGGCGCCTGAGCAATATGCGCACATTTGAGAAAAATCACACCTCTTTGACCGATGATTTGGCATTTTTATCCGAATTGGTTTCAACATGTCCAGTTGCTTCAACTTGTGGAACAAACTGGCATACGATTCTCCCAAAGGGGTGAGAGCCTTTTCTCGTTTCAGTAGCCTCTCATTTCTAAAAGCCTGATTTGGCCTAAAACCCGACCCGCGGGGTTTCTGGTATGCTCGTGGGGAGAAGTAAGGGCCAGGAGAATTACAAGGATATCCATGGGTTCGATATAGAGGGCCTTTAGCAAAGACGACCACTGGACCTTGTCGTTGGGGAGGTTCAACCTGCGGGCTCTGTTTGGGGTCCTGATGAACAACCTCGGAGGGGTAATGTTGGGCAACATGAGCTTCGGGTGGGTGTTTATCGTCGGGAACAGTGGATGTGATTGGAGCGCATTCCTGGGGGAACATAGATGGATACCGAGTGATGGAGCTATTGGGGTGGCTGGAAACGCTGCGATAGGCAGGTATATTTGGCATCGGGTTCAGTGTAAGGACAGAGTCCATGAAACTAGGTGGTGGCGGAGGTAGTGATTTTCCATCCATCCACGCCCGATACATTTCATCCACGTGTTGTCTCAACATTTTGACTTCTTCAACTAACATGTGGTTCCGTTCAACCAGCTGTTGTCGGGTGCCGCTATCAACCCACTCAGCCTTGAGATTCTCTGCCATTGTCCTCTGACGTTGTATTATAGGGAAGAGTTATTTTGGAACCACAACCAACCACCTTTCTGGAAACGGACACAACAAAACAAAGCCACCATGTCAGCATTAAGGTATTGCGCTTATTGATTACCTTCTTTTTTTTTCTACTATTTTCTTTTTTTTTTCCTTTTTTGTGGTTTTCATTTTTCCCCTTTTTCTTTTTTGTAGTTTTTTTTCATTTTTTTTTTTGGTTATGGATATGGTCGAATCCTATGTGGATTGCCTACGTATCATGACCCCGCATGAATCAGACCGAGCGTAGTTCTTGCAAATTAATGCAAGAAATAAAGAGATGTTTATTTGATTTTTTTGATTTTTTTTTCTTTTTCTTTGAAGGAAAATTATAGAAACCGATTCCAACTACAAACTTGTGTAGGAGATTTCTATAAGAATATTTTTGGTGTCAATTATGACTATTTTCTACAAAATTGGCCACATAATGGCTTATTTGACAAAATGACTATTTTTGCAAAATTTATTTAAGAAAGATAAGCTTGAAATTTTTTTTATCCTGTGGCTCATGGGGCATCGTTCGGCATCACCATAAACCAACACAAGATTATTTTTCATAAATTGGCCATGTAATGGCTCATTCAGACAAAGTGGCTCTTTTTTGCAAAAATTTATTTAAGAAAGATAAACTTGAAAAAAAAAAATTTTTTTTTTTTTTCGTGTGGCTCATGGGGCATCGTTCGGCATCACCATAAACCAACACAAGACTATTTTTCATAAACTGGCCATGTAATGGCTTATTTAGACAAAGTGGCTCTTTTTGCAAAATTTATTTGAGAAGATGCAAATTCAAAATTTTTATCCCGGGGCCTATGGGGCATCGTTCAGCACCGACACAGGCCAACACAAGACTGATGAAGTTGAAATGCAAAAATGTGGCTATTTCAGCAAAATTTCGGCCATGTAATGGCTTATTTGATAAAATGGTTATTTTTTAGAAGTTGAGCGATAACTTAAACTTGATTTTGCGGATACGGCCTTTCAACGTTTCCGCGAGGGAATATTTCAAGGCTATGCCCGCAAATTATTTAAAATGACTCAAAGTGGCTATTCTTGCAAAAACGGCCTTCTGGCGCCCTTTTGAGGGACATTCGGCTTATTTTAAGCAAGAATAGCATCACCCGATTTATTTATAACAAAATCAAAAATTTGACATTTTTTGGTTATTTTTGCAAAACGGGTGTGAACCCGGACTTGATTTTGAGGCTTTGGCCTTGCAACATTTCCACAAGGAATATTTCAAGGATGTGCCCGCAAATTATTTAAAAAGATTCAAAGTGGCTATTTTTGCAAAAACAGCCTTCCGGCGTCCTTTCGGAACCTTCGGCTATTTACAAAAATGGCATCACTTTGATTTTATTGACAAAAAATACACACATTTTTTTTTTATTTTTTTAAAAGGGGTGGTTGGACCCGATGAGGGTTGCCTACGTATCCCACCTAATGGCGAGAATCAAACCTGCGTCGTTCGGTCAGATTATTTGACCAATTATTTAAAAAAATGTTCCACCTATTTTTTTCAAATTTTCAAATTTTCCATGTACCTATTTTCTATAAATCATTATTTTCCTCTCTCTTTTTTTTTTTTTTCAACAATTTTTCCAATCTCGGGATTTTCGCCGGTCCGCATAACGATCAAGGACAATAAAATGCAACACATAGAATGCTCGGTCTTTTCAATACCGGGTCACCTGTCCTAGACGGACCCAACCCCTGTGTTGAGTCCCCTAAGTCAAATATGATGCAAATAATCGTCCTAGAACTATGTTCAAAATCTTATGGTTTCATGAATTGCTAGACCGTGTACCCGAGCGGACAACTCGAATCGAGGAGGGGGCTACGTACCGGTGACCCGCGGAGTCAATCGGCTTTGTAACTTATCCGGCCTCTGTTTTCTTAATTCAAGGTGACTTTAACAGAAAGGGGAGTCTCAACCAGTAAGCACATCCCCGGGGGAGAAGAGAGAAGGGTTTTCGGCACAATTTTATATATAGTCCACATAATATCAAAGCGATAAAGCACATAGCATGTTATTCAAATCACATAATGAAGTCAAACAAAAAATGCGAACGACAGTTCTAAGGAGCTCGAGTTCTTAAACCCTGAAATCGAAATTCAGGGTTGGATCCCCAGCAGAGTCGCCAGAGCTGTCACACCTCCCTTTTACTACCCCACATACTTAAAGGTATATAAATACACTTGTAGGGTATACCCCGACGCTCAATTACCCGAGACGGATAAAATAACGTAAGGGAAGGAGTTTTTCCAATTAAAGGACAATCGGTTCGGGATTTTATTAGAGATTAATCAGAGTCGCCACTTGGGAATGACAATGGTGTCCCAAGTCACCGGTTAATCCCGAATCCGAGGAATTTTGACTCTTAAAATGTCTGCGAAGCAGAGATCCGGATAAGGAACTCTGTTAACCCGGGAGAAGGTGTTAGGCATTCCCGGATTCCGTGGTTTTAGCACGGTCGCTCCATTGTCGTTCTTGACTTTTGTTTGACTGAATTATAGATTTTAACAACATAATGTGCTTTTACGTTAAATATCATTTTTTAGGAATTTGCGGTATCGCGAAAACACGCCTCGAGTCATACCGCAACCAGTACGCCTATGACTTTTGGTGTATTTCAGCTTTACCGAGATTTGGATTTGGGTGACATAAATGCACACCCGTAATTAGGAAAGTATTTTATTTAAAGTCGTGCCTAAGGAGTCTATCGTATTGATTAAATTTTGGAAAGACCGTGAAATTCGCTAAACGGTCATTCCGAGTCTACGTTTTTATATGAACTAATTTGAGGGCCCCGCAATTGTATATTTGTGCGGCGAGGCTCATCTCATTTTATTTAAAGGCCATACCTATGGTGTGCTACATTTTTTATGTTGTTTTTCCCTATCTATGAAAGAAAATGATAATCCGATGCTCAAAATCCGGTTAAAACCGAATAGATCAGCGGCTGAATTGGGCCCAAATAGCTAGGCCAATAATCTCAATTTTTAAAACTAATGTAAATAGCGTGATTTCAAATGTTTCAGCATTTACAGCAACTGTTTTTGTCCACGAAAACCGTTTTGTGTAGTGCTATATTTCCTTAGTGCCTATACAGATTTACAAACAGATTCCTTTTTTTATCTTTATCTTCAGTTAGCTATTAATTCTACTTATTCCAGATTTGATCTAAGTGATAACATCTAACTTAATACTTGTACCTGTTTTTGTTACTATGAAACTAAGCCAAAATTCAATTCATAATGAGGTAAAACAAAATAGCTAAGGGTTACACAATCTAATAAATTCAAATTGTAATATTTTCTTTTAACCTAATGAATATGTAATTGATTGATGACAATAATTAAAGCTCCTAAACAGCTTATGCGTACTACACAGTTTAAGGGAATAATAATCAATCATCCAAAATCGCTATAAATCCTGACAACTAATCATTACAGAATTAATCTAATGATTAAACTATTAATTAAACAACATCACGTTCTTTATTTGTCCACAAAAACCCAGCTAATGTCTAATAGACAGTCCAGTTAACAAATACAATAGCAATTTCGACTGAACAGGAGATTAAATGTATCACAAGCAACTTCTTCATTTCATTATTTAAGCTTGAAATACAATGTGTACCTGAAATCAAGATAGACCCATTAGATCTATGAATAATGACAGCAAGAATGATTCAGCAACAGGATTCAGCAGTAATTTTCAGCAGTAAACGATCAGCAACAGCAGTTCCGTTTTAGCAAGGAGATCAGAAACAGTGATGAAATCAATGGTTAAACCCAAAAGACATTTTTCAGCACTTCAAGTTGTTTCCAAAATCAAAATTCACACTCCAATTGCTGTAATTGTAGCTTTCTACTGAATTGTAACTGATTCCACTATTGTTTTTTGTATTTTTTGATATGTATTTGAAAATATAAAAGAAGAAAAGTTGAATCTGAAATATTAATTTCAGATCCAATATTTTTAGGGATTTTTCTAAGGTTCCTATGGCTTAAAATGCTAAAAGAGACTCTAAAAATCAGATTGAAAAACCCCCATTATTGAAGCTGAAATTACCTATTTATAGGCCTAAAAGAGAAAAAATCTGAAAATTACTATTTCACTAAAACCCCTTCAATTTTTAGCTTGTTGCACAAGTTAGTGCAATTAATCTAGTGAAAGCTACACTAAGACCCATTCTAGAATAGTCTACCATGTTCTATTTCCCTTGTAATTCCTATTGTACCCTTATTTCCTTCTAATAATCACTAAGATACCTTTTGTTATGCCCAAATTGTCCTAAAAGCTCTATATTTATCACAATTATACCAATTTCCTTTCCAATTGCACCCTTTTCCTATTATCCTTATTACAAGTTTACCAATTCCCTTTCCCCAATTTACCCCTACTTCTCAAGACTTATTACATTCCTAATTTCTGTATTTTACTCCTATTTTAACCCATTTTCAGATTTGTATTTAGCAAATAGCCACAATTAAGTGACTATTGCTCAACTAGCCAATTAGCCCTTTTAACTAATTAAAATTCAGATTAATTCACTAATTAAAATCACATTTCAACTATAGTCAACCCTAGGCAATCTTACAAATATGGCCACTTATGATTAATTATCCGATTAACAAGACTCGGGGGAACAATTGATAGATGGTGAGTCTTATTAGTCGAGACAACTAACCGCAATTGATTCTATTTTATAAAACGCCTTAGGTTGCTACGAATCGTGTGATTTCAATTATCGACTTAATTGAATCTAAATTAGTCTAAAGTCGAATTCGTTAATCGAGCTTAATCACTAACTACAGCTATAACCAATACATCCTAAGTGAACGACTGACTAATTAACTAAATAATTCAGGCTATAATTAACAGAATAAACCAAAACATGAACTTGATTTCAACTAATTACCAAACAATTAATCAGCAACTAATCAACTTGAATTTCAAAACAAGATCGAAACAGATTCAAAATAGTTCCCATTATCAATTAACCAAGCTATAACAAATCATAAAAAACCGATTAACAAAAAAAAATCAGAAAACAGAAAGCTATTTCCCTAAAATTTAAAAATCTGAAAATTAATAGAAATTATTAGAAAAAATCTGAAAATTAACGGAAAATTATCAAAAATCTAAGAAATCAATCCGGAAATCTAAAACATCGCTAAGACAATCAGAATTTAACCAATTAACAAGAATCAACCTAAAACAAAAATCTAACAGTTTGAATTGGATTCAATCGGCCATCTCTTTTGACACACTATTGTTGACCGAAGAGGCAAGAAACAAATTTAATAAGAATCGGAATCGACCGTGAATAAAAATCAAGAAACAAACTCATGGTGCATTCAATCGACTAATCCTCGACACCTTAGTATTAACAAAATAAAAACAAGAAATGGATTCAAACACAATATCAGAGAGAGGCGAGGAACAAAAGTAAAATTAACTTAAAAAAAAGAACACTTAGCTTCACTGCCGTTATTTCTTTTTCTTGTTTTCTGCTTCTTTTTTTTTCTTCTATTCTTCAATATTTCGAACTCATCTTGATTTGCACCCTTTTCTTGAAGTTCTTGGAACGAGATTTGTCGAGTCTTTGGAAAATCCGGCGGCTTCTTGACTTAGAACTATTGTCACGGACATATGGGGGTTAAAAGCATGGTGACATGTGTGTTTTACGGGTTTTTTGGAGGCGGCGCCGCCATGGGAGGGGGTGGCGGCGCGGATTAGGGTTTAGTTTTTACGGCGTTTGGTTGATGTTTGAAGGAAGTCACTTAGAGGATGGTGATGAGGAGGTGGAAAGGAATGTTTTAGTGTTGGTTTTGGGCGGAAAGGAGGCCGGCCGCCGCCGTGGGTGGCGGAACCCTAGCGGCGGCTGTTGAAGAAGAAAGAGGAGATGCGGCCGGTTTAGATAGAGAGACATGAAGTGAATTTTGTTTTTGTTGTTTAGTTAAGGAATGAGTTATGTTTTTTAAGGTTTGTGTACATTAAATGTAATAAAGAATTTGAATCGTTGGATTACAATCACTTACGGCTGAGATTAAAGGGGAGGGTGGACCGGTTTTAATTGGGTTTGGTGTTTGGGCTGGGCGACTGGGGCTGGGTATTTGGGTTGGCAGAAATCGTTTGGGCTGGTGTTAGTTTGGCCCAAGTCTTTTGTGTCTTCTCTTGTTTTGTATTTTGCACTTATTCCTCCATGTATTTTTTGTATTTCATCCTTTTTGTATTTTTGTATTTTGTATTTATTATACTTTGTAATTATTTAAAACATATTAAAAATTAAACTAATTACCTCTTTTTTGACAATTTTCAATTTAAAAGCTAACTATTTTTTTTTTTTTGATTTTTTCTTTAATTTGCTAGAAAAACGAATGAATTCCCTAAAGATGCAATTTTTTTGTATTTTCATTTATCACACGCAAATAACATGCAAACAACTAACACAAAATTCACACAAAATTATAAAAAATAAGGAAAAATCATTTATTTTGAATTCTATAGGAATAACTCATGTGTAGGGTAAAAATCACGTGCTCACAGATACCATGGTCATTTAATTCATTTTCCTTTAATAATTACACCAAAAACAATTTCACAGAAAAATTCATAACCTGGGCTCTAGGCCTCAGAATTCGACTCCGGACGCATGTCGAAGTCCCATATTTTCCTGCGGACCTTCCGGGACCGTCCGATCTCGGGTCCGGGTCCGTTTACCAAAAATGTTGACCAAAGTCAACTATATCAATATTAATATCATTTTTCTCCAAATTTTTCATAGAATTCATATTTTCTATCACAAATCTTTCCGGCTACATGCCCGGATCGTGCACGTAAATCGAGGCAACATAGAATGAGGTTTTCAAGGCCTCGGAAGTGTAGAACAAATGAGGAAAACAAGTGATGACCCCATTGGGTCGTCACATCCTCCACCTCTAAAACAATCGTTCGTCCTCGAACGGACAAGAGAAGGAAGTACCTGAGTCGGGGAACAAATGTGGGTAGCGGCTCCGCATATCAGACTTGGACTCCCAGGTCGATGCCTCAGGAGGCTGACCTCTCCACTGAACACGCACAGAAGGATAACTCTTCGACCTCAACTGTCGAACCTGCCGGTCTAGAATGGCCACCAGCTCCCCCTCGTAGGATAGATCATTGTCCAATTGGACAGTGCTGAAGTCTAGCACATGAGTGGGATCGTCGTGGTATCTCCGAAGCATCGATACATGAAAAACTGGATGCACGGCTGATAAGCTAGGCGGCAGAGCTAGTCTGTAAGCCACCCCTCCCACTCGGTCTAGAATCTCAAATGGGCCAATATACCTAGGGCTGAGCTTGCCCCTCTTCCCGAACCTCATCACGCCCTTCATAGGCGACACTCGGAGCAATACTTTCTCACCGACCATGAAATCTACATCTCGAACCTTACGATCCGCATAAATCTTCTGTCTGGACTGAGCTGCATGCAATCTCTCCTGGATAGTCTTGACCTTATCCAAGGCCTCCTGAACTAAATCTATACCCAACAACCGAGCCTCCCCCGACTCAAACCATCCGACTGGAGATCGACACCGCCTACCATAGAACGCCTCATACGGGGCCATCTGGATACTGGACTGGTAGCTGTTATTGTAGGCGAACTCTGCTAATGGCATAAACTGGTCCCACAAACCTCTGAAATCAATGACACATGATCGAAGCATGTCCTCTAGAATCTGAATAGTCCTCTCGGACTGACCATCTATCTGAGGATGAAAAGCTATACTCAGCTGAACCTGGGTGCCTAACTTCTGCTGGACCACTCTCCAGAACCGCGAGGTAACCTGTGTACCCCGATCGGAGATAATAGATACCGGCACCCCGTGAAGTCGAACAATCTCTCTGATGTAAATCTCTGCTAACCTCTCCGATGAGTAGGAGACGGATACTGGAATGAAGTGTGCTGACTTGGTCAGCCTATCAACAATGACCCAAATAGCATCAAACTTCCTCGAGTCAAAGGAAGTCCCGTAACGAAGTCCATAGTGATCCGCTCCCATTTCCACTCGGGAATCTCAATCCTCTGGAATACACCACCAGGCCTCTAGTGCTCATATTTCACCTGCTGACAATTAAGACACCTAGCAACATACGCAACAAAATCTTTCTTCATTCTGCGCCACCAATAGTGCTGCCGTAAGTCCTGGTACATCTTCGCGGCGCCCGGGTGAATAGAATACCGCGAACTGTGGGCCTCCGCTAAGATCAACTCTCGAATCCCTTCGACATTGGGCACACAAACTCAACCCTGCAATCTCAATACCCCATCGTCATCTAGATTTACCTTCGTGGCACCTCCCCGCTGTACTGTATCTCTCAAATCACGCAAATGAGGATCATCAAATTGCCTCTCACGGATGCGCTTTAATAGAGATGAACGAGCGACCTTGCAGGCCAACACCCTGCTAGGCTCAGAAATGTCTAATCTCACGAATTGGTTGGCTAAGGCCCGGACATCTAGAGCAAATGGTCTCTGACTGACCGGAATGAATGCAAGACTACCCATGCTGGCAGACTTTCTACTCAATGCATCGGCCACCACATTGGCCTTACCTGGGTGGTATAGAATAGTGACATCATAGTCTTTCAGCAACTCTAACCATCTCCACAGTTATAGATTCAACTCCTTTTGCTTGAACAAGTACTGTAGGTTCTTGTGATCAGTGCGCACCTGACACGTCACACTATATAGATAATGTCTCCAGATCTTTAAGGCATGAACCACTGTGCCAACTCAAGATCATGAACTAGATAATTCTTCTCATGTATTTTTAGCTGTCTCGAAGCATAAGAAATAACCTTACCATCTCGCATCAATACCGCTCCAAGCCCTGTACGAGATGCGTCACAATAAATTGTATAAGGCCCTGCACCTGTAGGTAGTACCAGTACTGGTGCGGTAGTCAAGGCTGTCTTGAGATTCTGGAAGCTCGCCTCACACTTCTCTGACCACTGGAATTGGGCACCCTTCTGGGTCAACCTGGTCATCGAGGCTACAATAGAAGAGAACCCTTCTACAAATCGACGGTAGTAACCTGCTAATCCCAAGAAACTCCGGATCTCAGTCACTGAAGCTGGTCGAGGCCAATTCTGGACTGCCTCAATCTTCTTTGGGTCCACCTGAATACCTTCCACTAATACGATGTGGCCCAGAAATGCCACTGAACTCAACCAGAACTCACATTTCGAAAATTTGGCATATAGTCGATTATCCTTCAGAGTCTGAAGAACCACTCTGAGGTGCTGCTCGTGCTCTTCCTGGTTGTGGGAGTATACCAGGATGTCATCTATAAAGACTATTACGAACAGATCTAAGTAAGACCTGAACACCCAATTCATCAACTCCATGAATGTTGCTGGGGCATTGGTCAACCCGAAGGACATGACCAGGAACTCATAATGCCCATATCTAGTACGAAAGGCTATCTTAGGAATGTCAGCCACCCTGATCTTCAGTTGATGGTAGCCTGACCTCAAGTCTATCTTTGAGAATACCCTCGCTCCCTGGAGCTGGTCAAACAAATCATCAATCCTCGGCAGTGGATACTTATTCTTTATTGTCACTTTGTTCAATTGCCGGTAATCAATACACATCCGCATCGAGCCATCTTTCTTCTTCACAAATAATACAGGTGCTCCCCAGGGGGAAACACTGGGCCTGATAAAGCCCTTCTCAAGAAGGTCCTGCAACTGATCTTTCAACTCTTTTAACTCCGGCGGGGCCATACGAATAGGGTGGAATAGAGATGGGCTGAGTGCCCGGTGCCAGATAAATACAGAAATAAATATCCCTGTCGGGTGGCATGCCTGGCAGGTCCGAAGGGAAAACCTCAGGAAACTCCCGTACAATAGGAACTGAATCAATAGAAGGAATTTCCGCGCTTGAATCACGAACATATACCAAATAAGCTAGACACCCTTCTCGACCATGCGTCGAGCCTTAACATAGAAAATAACAATGCGAACGGAGTGGCCTGAGGTCCCTCTCCACTCTAGTCGGGGTGATTCTGGCAAGGCCAAGGTCACAGTCTTAGCATGACAATCTAGAATAGCGTGGTATGGGGACAACCAGTCCATCCCCAATATGACATCAAAATCCACCATGTCCAAAAATAACAGATCAATACGGGTCTCAAGACCCCCAAAGATAACTACGCACGAGTGAGGTACCCGGTTGACTACAATGGAGTCGCCCACTGGTGTAGACACATAAACTGGAATATCCAGAGCACAACTAGGTATGGCCAAATACGGTGCAAAGTAGGAAGACACATATGAATATGTAGACCCAGGGTCAAATAATACGGAAGCACCTCTGCCACAAACAATAATGATACCTGTGATCACAGCATCTGATGCCTCCGCCTCTGGCCTGGCTGGCAAGGCATAGAATCGGGGATCAGCACCTCCCCTCTAAGCTACATCCCTAGGACGGTCATCAACTGGCTGACCTCTGCCTCTGGCTGGATCGTCTCCACCTCTACGGTCTCGACCTCCACCTCTATGATCTCTACCCCCGCCTCTGGTTGGCTGGGCAGGCTGAGGGTCAGCTGGGGCCTGAATCATGGGACGAGGGCCCCGCTGCTGTGTGTTGCCCATCGCTCGAGGGCATAACCTGACAAGATGACCTGGGTCACTACAACCGTAGCAACTCTTAGGCTGATGGGGACGCTGGCCCTAACGACCCGAATGGCCTCCACGAACACTTTGAAGAGGTTGAGCACTAATAGGAGACTGATCTGAATACTGCTCACGAAACCCACGATCGCCTGGTCCACCCTGTGAAGCCTGAAGGGCGGAATGAAAAGGCCTGGAAGACTGGCCCCTATCAAAAGATTCCCTGCCACCAGAAGAAGAACCACTAAACCTGCCCGAATGACGAGCCCTCTTGTCTGAAGAATAACCACCTCCCCGAGCAAGAGCCATCTCAACTCTACATGCTGCATTAGCTGCCTCCTGAAATGATATATCACTCCCCACTCCCACAGCCATCTGGAGTCTAATTGGCTGATTAAGCCCATCTATAAACCTGCGAACCCTCTCCCGCTCTGTGGGAAGTATCACTACTACATGACGTGCCAAATCAACAAATCTCATCTCGTACTGAGTGACAGTCATAGTGCCCTGCTGGAGGCGCTCAAATCGCCTCCGAAGTGCATCCCGCTGAGTAACAGGGAGAAACTTCTCCAGAAATAACTCTGCAAACTGATCCCATGATAAAGCCGGGGACCCTGCTTGTCGAGTCAAACAATAATCCCTCCACCAAGTCTTGGCGGATCCTGAAAGCTTGAATGTACAGAAGTCAACTCCATTAGACTCCACTATTCCCATAGTCTTGAGAATCTCATGGCAACTGAATAAGAAATCCTGAGGATCCTCTGATGTGGCACAGCTGAAGGTAGTGGTAAACAGCTTGGAGAACTGATCAAGTCTCCAAAAAGAATCAGAAGTCATGGCCGCTCCATCTCCGCCCTGAGCTATGGTACCTGACTGAGTGGCCACAGCTGGCTGAACCACTGGTGCCTGAGGCTGTGGAGCTACTGGCTCCGGAGTACGAGCAACAGGAGTCTGGGCCCTTCCTCCAGCCTGAGAAGTGGCTGGTGCAACTGGTAATAAACCTGCTCTGGCAACGCTGTCCATAAATCCCGCTATCCTGACCAAGAGCCTCCCGAAGATCCGTGGTAAATAAAGCCTCTCCTGGGACCTGAGCTGGGCCCACTGGAGCTGCTGGGACTGGAACCTCCTCGCCGGTCTCAATATGAGGCTCCACCTCTGGAATAGCTGATGGGGGCTGAGCTCTGCCCCTACTACGGCCTACGATACGGCCTCGGCCCCTGCCCCTCACGGGAGCTGCCTGGGGCTCGGGCTGCTGGTCTGCGGACGAAGAAGTGCGTGTCCTCACCATCTGCGAAAGGACAGAGTAGAAGTTCAATCAGTATTTGAGGAACAAATCGCACGACAAGAAGGAACAAATGAGAGATTCTTTCCTAACTCAATAGACTTTGGAGGACAAGTACAGACGTCTCTGTACCTACCTCTCAAACTCTACTAAGCTTGTTCGTAAGTGGTGAGACCTATGTAACCTAAAGCTCTGATACCAAATTGTCACGACCCGGATTTTCCCCCAACATCGAGATCGTGATGGCGCCTAATCGTGGTAGCTAGGCAAGCCTCTTTATTCACACTATCCTGTTTTTAACAATATTTCATATTCAATTTAATAACCAAAACCATAACCTTAATTAAACAAGTGCGGAAGACTTTATAAAAATAGTGATAAGCAGTTTCAAAGTAAAATAGTACTGAAATCCTCTACCCAAGACGTGGAGTCACCAACTCACGAATTACTACATGAATACTACACATAAAGGTCTGAAAGAAATATAACATAATCTATTTTATCTCGAAGACATAAATAAAAGAAGAGGCGTCGGGCCTGCGGACGCCTGCAAGCTACCTCGGTCTCAAGTATGATCAACTCCCACGCAAAATATCTACTGCTGCTGCTCCTGATCGAAACCTGGACCTGTGCAAAAATGCACAGAAGTGCAGTATCAGCACAACCGACCCCATGTGCTGGTAAGTGCTTGGCCTATCCCAGCGAAGTAGTGACAAGACTAGGACCAGACACCCACATAAACCTTTGCAGTTCTATATATATGTATACCATAAGATAACGAGAAATAATCAAGTAACAACACAATAAGGAATGTCACAGAAGAACTCAACAGTTAACAACAGTCATTAAGTCAACAAGGAAAACAGTATAATGAGAAACCAGTAATTTTAAGTCAATGAAATAGCAAACAAAGTGCACGGCATCACCCTTCGTGCTTTTACTCTCATCCTCACCAAATAAGCAAATAAAGTGCACGGCATCACCCTTCGTGCTTTTACTCTCATCCCCACATCCATGGTACGGCATGATCCTTCGTACATGGTTCAATAACAAGGCACGGCATGATCCTTCGTGCATAATCAATAACATGGCATGGCATTAACCTTCGTGCATAAACAATAACAAGGCACGACATTAACCTTCATGCATAAACAATAAATCAAGGCACGACATCACCCTTTGTGCATTATCACTCTTCCTCACCCAAATAACAATCACAGTTAAGGGCAGAGAATGAAAACAACAGTCATGAACCGTCCCGGCAAGGGACACAATAACCATTACAACAAAGTCCCGGCAAGGGCAATCAATATCTCATTTCACAACAAGTCCCGGCAGGGGAGAACAATAGCAACTCTACAACCCGGTAAGGGTTCAACAATTTATCTTCAAATATGTCTCACAACAAGTATCAACAACGACTTACGGTCATGCTAGACACCAGTGTATGGATGCTCGTCACCACAGCCCATACACCGTACTCGATCACATAGCACATAGCACACAATCCTATTCCCTCAAGCTAGGATAGAACAAACACTTACCTCTAGCCTTGAAGTCCAAATTACGCTTCAATTATAGCTCTTTCCGTGAAATTCCGCTTTCAACTAGCTCGAATCTAATCACAATTGGTTCCATTATATTAATAATTACTAATAAACTTGGTTTGAATGCTTAAAAGTGGTTTTCTCAAAGTTTACCCCAAAATTTCCCAAAACGCCCCTAGCCCCACGTGGCCAGAACTCGGGGTTCGGACCAAAATTCGATTACCCATTCCCCCGCAAGTTCAATTATATGATTTGTTTCAAAATCGGACCTCAATTCGAGGTCCAATTTCCCAATTCATGAAAAACCTAGGTTCTACCCAAAAACATGGATTTCTACTATGAAAACCTTTAATTCTTATTGAAAAACATGAATAATGTTGTTAGGAATTGAAAGAATTAAGTAAAAAGTGACTTACAATTGCTTTGGAGTGAATTTGGCCTTGAGAGCTCGTGTGTGGTGTGAGGGTTTTAGAAAAAGTGAAGAATGAACTGAAAATTTCGTTTAAGTATAGAATTACACAGTTGCGGATATCGCAATTGCGAACATTTGTTCGCAATTGCGAATGCTACAGGTCAGGGGCCTGCTGTTCTCGCATTTGCGAGACAGGCTTCGCATTTGCGAACCTGGCTGGGACAAGAGATGTTCGCATTTGCGATATGAGCTTCGCATTTGCGAAGCCAGGCGGTTAATTGAAGGCCTCGCAATTGCGAGGTTATGTTCGCAATTGCGAACCAAACAGTCCTGGACACCCCTTCGCATTTGCGATCGGGGGTTCACATTTGCGAACCTACCCTTGACCTGTCACCTTCGCAATTGCGAGAAATTCTTCCCAACTCTGCAGCTGGGTGAAAAACTAGCAGTGCAAAAATTCAGAAATTGATCAAATGGCCTATCGAATCTTTACCCGAGCCCCCCGGGCTCCAAACCAAACATGTACACAACATCAAAAACACATTATGAACTTGTTCGTGTGATCACGTCGCAAATATAACATCGTTTTCATCGAATCAAGCCTCGAGTTCATGATTTTCATACTTTTGGTTTTCAAACTTTTCAAACTTGGAACTCAAGGTCCAAAACATATCAAACGACATTCGAATGTCACCAAACTTTGCAGAAAGCACATATATAATATTTAAGACTTGTACCGGGCGTCGGAACCAAAATACGAGCCCGATACCATGGTCATTTAATTCATTTTTCTTTAATAATTACAGCAAAAACAATTTCACAGAAAAATTCATAACTTGGGCTCTAGGCCTCAGAATTTGACTCCGGATGCATGTCCAAGTCCCATATTTTCCTATGGACCTTCCGGGACCGTCCAAATCTCGGGTTCGGGTCCGTTTACCAAAAATGTTGACCAAAGTCAACTCTATCAATATTAATATCATTTTTCTCCAAAGTTTTTATAGAATTCATATTTTCTATCACAAATCTTTCCGGCTACATGCCCGGATCGTACACGTAAATTGAGGCAACATAGAATGAGGTTTTTAAGGCCTCGGAAGTGTAGAACAAATGAGGAAAACAAGTGATGACCCCAATGGGTCATCACATCAGCACGATTCAGTTGGATGATGATTTGACATATCATGTGAAGACAGTGGCTATTTTGTGTCGCCAGGTTTGTAAGTTGAGATCAAAGGATATAACTTCAGTGATGGTGTAGTGGAGATGTTGCCCCGTAGAGGAGGCTGCTTGGGAGACCGAGCGGGAGATGCGGAGCAGATATCCTCTATTTTTTGAAGCACCAGGTATGTTTCTTGACCCACTCGAGGACGGGCGTTTCTTTTAGTTAGAGAGGATGTGATGATCTGGCCCATCGTCACGTGAGTTACCACCCCGTTTCCATTATCTTATGTTTCTTTATTTTCATTGTCGATATTTGAGGTGATCGAGTCGAATTTGGATTGGTTTTAGATGGAAATGAGACACTTAGTCTCTTTAAGGAAGACTTATTTTGGAAAAGTCAATCGGATGTTGACTATTGAGTTAGAGCGCTCGGATATGATTTTCAATGATTTTTTTAGATTTGGGGGATGATTTGTGACTTAGGAGTGTGATTGGAATTGATTTTGGAGGCCCTGTAGTAGAATTAAGCTTGAATTGGCGAAGTTATTATTTTGGCGAATTCCGGTTGGTAGATGATATTTCGATCTAGGGGTCAGAATGGAATTCTGAGAGTTACAGTAGTTCCGCTAGGTGATTTCGGATGTGTGTGCAAAATTTCAGGTCATTCGGAGGTGTTTTGGTCAGGTTTTTGATCAAATGCATATTTCGGAAGTTTTTAAGAAACATAGGCTTGAATCTGATGTGATTTAATGGTTTCAGCATTGTTTGATGTGTTTTGATGATTGGAACAAGTTTGAATGATGTTTTAGGATGTGTTGGTGCTTTTGGTTGAGGTCCCGGGGGGCTCGGGGTGATTTCGGATGGCTAACGGGATGAAATTTGAGTTGCGGAATTGCAGGTTTTAACTGGTATCTGATATTTTTGCTTCTACGGAAATGGACCGCGGAAGTGGTTCCGTAGAAGCGTATGGAGGGTCGCAAAAGCGGTCAATGGGTTAGTAGGGTAGTTCCGCAGAAGCAGAACATATTTCGCACAAGCGCTTCCACAGAAGCAGATGGGTAATCGCGAGGCGATTTTTGACTTATGATGAAGTTCCGCAGAAGCGGAAGGTTATCCTCATATGCGGGTCCGCGAATTTGGAAGAGCAACCGCAGAAGCGGTCTGGGATTTTAAATGAAATTCCGCATAAGCGGAAAGGAACCGCAGAAGCGGTATCATAGAAGCGGAGATGGGGACCGCAGAAGCGAAAACCCCTAGTGTCAGAAGGGTTTTTATATTCATTTTGTTCCGCGAAGCTTATGTTATTTCCACCACTTTTAAGCGAGAATTGAGGGGGGATTTCGACTAGGTGTGATTTGAGGTAAGTCCCTTGGCCTAAATACATGAAATTATGATAGATTTAACATGGATATTGGTTGAAATTCATCAAAAGAGAGTAAAGTTAGGGCTTGGGAACTTGGTGATTTAAAAATAGAATTTGCAGGGTCAAATGGACTCCAATTTTGGTAAATGTGATATGTACGGACTCGTAGCGAGACGAGGAATCTAGTAATGTGAATTTTATAATTTTTCAAGAAGTGGGCCCGAGACTCGGGTTTTATAGACACATGTGTACGCTTCGTAGTACTATTCATCCATTGTATTACAAAAGTGTTAATGACTAACATTTATATTATTTATTTAGTAAATAAAAAAGTAATTTTTAATTTTGACCAATGTTGGCCTAAATAGCGACCAAAGTTGGTCGCTAAGTATACATAATTTTATATAAGCAACCCAAGTTAGACGCTAAAGTTAAATTAGATTTACTTATCTTTCATATAATAATTAAATTATTAATATTATTGTTAAACGTTGAAACTGGACCCCAAGTTAGCGATCAAAGTAGGTCATATTCTACTAAGCGACCAATTTTGGTAGCTAAAGTTGAATTATATTTATTTATATTTTTTAATTTTTTAAATAAAATTATAATCTTAAAATTTTATAACTGGGTCCCATATGAGCAACCAAAGTTGGTCTCCATCTGTTTACTCTTGATGTAGCGACCAACAAAGTTGGTCGCTAATTTTAAATTTATTTATTTATATTTTATAATTTTTTAACATAATATTATGATTATTAGAATTTAATAAGTGGGTCCCCTTAGGAGACCAAATTGGTCGCTAATATGAGTAATTCTTTAACCAAACAAGTCTGACCAGTCCGGTCAACAGTTTGACAAAATTTTCGACCAAGTAGCGCCCAATATTGGTCGGCAATTTATTTAAAATTATTATTCTATTATTTTCACCAGTTTAGCGACCAACTTTGGTCGCTTTTCTTGACATACCAACTTTGGTCGCTAAAGTTTAGCCGCTTTTTGCAGGAATTCTAGTAGTGATAGTAAAGTCTACATGACATGTGGCAAAATTTTAAGCTATGAGGGTGTTTGACTGAGCTTATAAGCTGGTCAAACTGGCTTATAAGCACTTTTTGGTTATCTACGCGTTTGGTAAAATTAAAAATGCTTATAAGCCAAAAATAAGTCATAAGTCATAAGTTAGTCTCCCCCAACTTATCAAATTTCAGCTTATCAGCATTTTAGATTTGACCAAAATATTTACTAGTTTATGCATAAAATATTTTTTTTTAAAACAAAACTCTTTGTATACCCAGTTCTTCAGCTCCTTATTATTAATTTTAGCAATTTTATCTAAACATGTAACTGCTTATTTTTTATATCAGTTTCAGCACTTAAAAGTGCTTTTTAACACCTAATACTTATCAACCACTCTAAATCAGCGAAGCCAAACAGGCTCTAGGTTAGATAAGTATGGTGAGAACTAACTTAGCTTAAAAAGAATTCTATATTTACACTGGTGTTTAATTTAGATCATACTAATTTATTATGAGTAAGTGATAATTGAGGCTAGAATACATATTAAATTTGACATAACTAAGTGATAAAAATATGCATATATATATATATAGGTAGTTAACTACCACCGTCCAATTTAAAACTGGAATAAAAAAAGAGAAAGATTTGAACACAGTTTTCTTGTAGTATTAAATATTCTATATATATCAGAAGCAGCTTAATTATATGCATGAGCAAACAAAAGAGAACCCACTTCTTTTCTCTCACAGCAATGGCTTCTAACAATATTGTCTCTTCGTCTCAATTTGCTCTCAATTCCCACTTCCCTTCAGCATCTCCAACTTCTTTCCAACCTTCTACTTACAGGTAACTTGCCTTTGAAAAAAAAAACAACTGCATGTTAAATTAAAGTGTTTAATTTATGTTGTCAATGCTTTCAGGGAATATGAGTCTGAAGAGATTGATTGGGATAATTTGGGATTCAAGGTTATACCAACTGATTATATGTTTATAGCCAAAAGCTGTTTAGATGGAATTTTCGAACCAGGGCAACTATATCCTTTTGGAAATATTCAATTGAGTCCCGCTGCTGGAATATTGAACTATGGACAGGTATAGTTTATGCTTTGTAACCCTGTTTCAAAAAGATTGATATTATTTTCGTGTAAACTAGGCTATTTCAGAAAGATTGACATCTTTTAAAATTTCCTTAATAGAAAAGTATTTATAATTACATAGATACTATAGTAAGATTCAGACCACAAGTTTCAAAAATTTTATAACTATACAAATGCTTATCACTTATTTAAAACCACGTATTCGTAGTAGGGTAGAAGTGTTTGGGGAAAAACTTTTAGGTTTGATTTCGATATTAGTCTCCTGTGTGAAAGTTTATCTTATTCTGTCAGTTCTTTGTTACTTTAATCTTCATATATTTTTGAGATCAAATAAAAAAATTTGTTTAATCTCAATATCTCATAATTTCTGAAGAGGAATTTGAAGCAAAATATATACTACTAAATGATAATTATGTATCAGCCTCAGTTTCTAAGTATACAATTATGACGAGTACAAGTTGTAGAATGAAGTTAACAAATATCTATTGGTTTAGCAAACATATTTTTTTCGAATACATTGTTAAGAAAAAAGCAATTAATTAATCAGTCAATTACTTCTATATGCTAAATATATTGCACGCATGTGATGTTGAGTACCAACCTCATTTTTTTAATATAGACCAAACAGTGTCTAGTGGGTAATTGTTACCTAAATCATTTTCCTAAGCTAGGCTCATTTTTCGGCTTATACTTATGTTCACCCAAATATTAGGGCCGGTAAATTAACGTGATATGTTTTTTTACTTTAGGATGTGTTTGGTACGAAGGAAAATATTTTTTGGAAAATATTTTTTAATTTTTTCATGTTTGGTTGGTTTAAATGTTTTGGAAAATATTTTCCTTATCAATTCATTTTCCTCCAATTGGAGAAAAATGTTTTCCTTATCAAAAGAAGGGAAAACATTTTCCAAAGCTCCTTCTCAACCTTTCTCACCCTCACCAACCCACCCCACCCCCTCTCAATAAAGCAATTTTTTTTTTAAATTTCAGCTTTTCAATTACCATCCACACTACTACCACTCCACCCCACCCCGCAAAAAAAAATTTTACCTTAATTTTTTTCTATAATTTTAAATTTCTGTCTTCTTATTTTTCTGCACCACTCACCCCCTACCACCTACCCCCTCCCCCGCACAAAAAAATTTTACTTTTTTTTTGTAATTTAAATTTTTGTTTTTTTCGTTTTGTTGTCCCCCCGGCCCCCCACCCTTACCCCCTGCCCCTCCCCTTTATTAGTTATCATTTAAAGACTCAATATTTTACAAGTTCCAAAATTATGAGTTCGGAAGTTTACGTGTTTGCGAATTATAAATTTACCGGTTCGAAAATACGCGATTTTTGCGTTAAAAAGTAAAGTATCACATTAGTTCCTTTAGATTGTGTCAATTTTTAGAGACTTCGGGAAGGGAAGGGGTGGGGGAGGTGGGAGGGGGTAGGAGAGTTGCAAAAAAAAAATTCTAAAAAAACTATTTTTTACTCTCTAACCAAACATAGAAAATATTTTTCGGAAAATGTTTTCCACTTACCACCCAAACAAGAAAAAATATGTGATAAAATCACTCATTTTCCATGAAAACATTTTCCATGAAAAATATTTTTCTTCGTACCAAAACACACCCGTAATGTAAATAGTTAGGCAAGTAAGCAAAACTATCCAGCATAGTGGTGAAAAGCTGTCAACGGCTAGAGAGATTCTCTTAGGATCAATCTTTTGTTATTACCCCTAAGAAATTCCATATCCAACCAACCGTAAATTATTTTATTCTGGAACATAATAACTTGTAAACTTAAATTTTAGCGGAATTTTTGTTTCCAAATATAGTATAAAATAAACTAGCAAAAAGAGTGAAACAAAAGTTTGTAATATACGAAATATATAAAGTTTACTCTTCCTTATATTTTGAATTATTCCTGCAGTTACTCGTTAGTTTAAAGTCTCACTTAATATAATTACAAATTCAAACAGGGTTTAATTGAAGGCACAAAAGCCTATAGAAGAGAAGACGGACGCATTTATTTATTCCGTCCTCAAGATAGCGCAATTCGAATGCAGAGTGGCGCTGAAAGATTGTGTATGCCTTTTCCATCCGTAGACCAATTTGTGGATGCTATGAAGCAAACAGCTTTGGCTAACAACCGTTGGGTAATCATTCTTATTCTAATTAATTAATCCTCACTTTAATTACATTTTATATTATAAACGTCTCATTAAAAAGTAAAAGGAAAGTCATTAATGTGACCTATAAGTCACCGTTCGAATTGTATTATATAGGTTATCCAGATATCTACTATATAAGTTTTGGGATGCGGCCCTTTCCCCTGAATACCTCGTGTGTATTAAAAAGAAAAACTTACTTTATTTGTGCCTAAAACAAGAGCAGATTCCACCTGCTGGGACCTCTACTTATGGGAAGTGGAGCTGTACTTGGAGTTGCTCCTGCACCAGAATACACATTCCTTGTCTATTCTTGCCCTGTTGGAAACTATTTCAAGGTATGTTTAGTCAATCGAATTTTCCTTTTTTTATTTATCTTTTTTTAAAAGTAATATTCTAAACAAAAGGAATCACACAAATTGGGATATAGGATGGAACAGGAGCACTCTCTTTATATGTTGAAGAAGAATTTCATCGTGCAGCCTTGGGTGGAGCTGGTGGAATCAAAAGCATTACAAATTACGCCCCGGTAAATATAATTAATATTTCTTGTGATAATTGAAAACTTACTTAATTAAGCACTTTGTATTTTTGTAAATATAGGTGATGAAGGCCATGAGAAATGCAAAAGGGAAAGGATTCGCTGATGTATTGTACCTTGATTCAGTAAATAACAAATATATTGAAGAGGCCTCTTCCTCTAACATTTTTATAGTCAAGGTATATATATGCTAACATATGTTTTTAGTGCTATTTGTACATCATGTCTCTTTATAGTTTTAAAATTTAAAAAATGACCTACATATCGTTTACGTGTAAAAGTAAATCTCCCATGTGTAAAATGGAATCATCTTCATAATTTTTTATTATTTTAAGACGTACTTAGATGAGATGACACACTAACAAATTTAATATTTGAACAATTTATCATAACTTAATTTTCTTTTTTAACACCGCATTTTCAATCTAACTTTTTTTCAATAGTGTATGAAAATTAGTTAATCTTTTACCATTTTTAACAATATTGACAGGGAAAAGTCATTTCAACTCCAAAGGCAAATGGAACTATTCTTGAAGGAGTTACGAAGAAAAGTGTCATAGACATAGCACATGATCTTGGATACCAGGTTATAAGAAAATAAATATTCACTAATTAATTTAAACAACTTGATCACAGAAAAATAAGTGGGTTTTAAGTGATTAATCCAAATTCCTCTCTAGGTTGAAGAACGGGCAATTGAAGCAGAGGAATTGATTACAGCTGATGAAGTGTTCTGTACAGGAACTGCACTTGGTGTTGCTGTTGTAGGATATATTACTTACAAGGATAAAAAGTAAGTTATTTACTAATTTTATAACTTGGACTTCATCCAAAAGTTTAAATATAAAATTATTACTCGATTTGATTAGTTTTTATCTCAATAATTATTTGGTGCTCGACAAGAACTACAACAGGTCAAAGCGAATTATGATTTTTTTTTTATTTTAAAAAAAAAAAAAAAGAGAATTACATCTAGACCTGAAAACTAATTATTATTTAGATAAGAAACAACTATTTTAAAATAATCCAAACAAGCGTTGAAGCCAAGCCATCCCTATACCTTAAGTATCAGTAGTGGCTCTATCCATATTGTGGCCTAAAGCCAAACTTCACTAAAAGACGCCATTAAATCTAATAATAAAATATATATACTTTTGTGGGATTTCTCTTTTGTATATATTCAAGATTTTGAATTTATTTTACCAGTTTTGTTTTAGTTTTTAGATTTACACAAAGTAACTAATTTTTTTTTTTACAAATTCGATTAAAATCTAAAATATACTTACAACTTTAATATATATTTTTAAATAGAATTCGATCAAAACTACAATTTATACTTTATCTGTTTCAATTTAGATGACACATTTCGATTATCAAGAGTCAGTTGCACTAATTTTTAAAGATAAATTAAAAATTTTGGGGCCTTAAATTTCATAGGGCCTAAAGCCACCTCTTCACCAGCCTTAACTATTTGTTGCTTTTCTTTGCTTTCAATTGATGAATAATTGAAATGTCTATGTGCAGGATTGAATATAAGATAAGTTCAGAAATGATAAGCCAGCAATTGAACTTGAGGCTAGTGGGGATTCAAAGAGGCACTATTGAGGATAAGAGAGATTGGATTGTTGAGGTTAAATGAGATTCGACCAATTGATCTTTGAAATAAATAAAAGATTGAGAGAGTGATTTACTTGCTATTGCTAGTTTAACACAGTTTAACATGTGCCTCTTGTCCTGTCAAGAAGAAGCTATGAGTTCGAGTCCTGTTTGTCGCGTCAGTTCAATAAGTATATCAATGCATTCTCTTAACTTTTTGTAATTTGTACTCCACCACCCTATTAAGTGAAACCTGTGAGTTTGAGTTATCAAATATATCAATGTATCTCTCAATTTTTCGTAATAAATTAATAATGCTTTGAGAAACAGAATTTATGACAAACTATCATTGTCTATTTCAAAGAATCATGTTGTTGAGAACTCAATGCCAGCATCTCTAATAGTCGAATTGGATAAGTATCAAGTAAATGGAAAACCTTTATCTATCGGAATCTCTTCTTTTTCTTTTCACTCCGAAATATATGTGGAGGAACGGCATAAAAATCAAACTTAGTAGAAATGGCACCAGGTAGCTATTTTAAAGGGCTATTATTTAAGAAATTAATCAGTGTATTTTGAATTTTAGTATTTTAAATTTGTAAGACAAAAAATTATTTTGAATTATTCTAAAGTTAAGATTTTTAATTTAAAATTTTAGGAAAAAATAAGTACTGTCTAATTTTAAAATAGCATATCTGAGAATGACTATATGTACACTTGCCCCTAAACTTATGTAGAAGCCCAAAGGAACCAAGCAATTGAACTTTAGGCCGCTCAATGGTAATATGATACTTGTCCTATGGGTAGTACTTCAAGGTAAAAAGTTAAAAATATCGCTTATGAGACAAGTGGTGTTAACACTTGTTAAATTTAAATTTATACACACTAAGTATGAGGGAACAAAAATTCAAAACCACACGCTTTAACGATTATGTGTGTACTTCACCCGCTCAATGGTACGGTTCTATAGGAACTTATTGAATTGGGCATGTAACGTGAAGCGACACTCGGCCATGGGCCTGTCCGAGTGACACTCATGCTATTAACCTTTTCTTTTGGGTTAAAGACAGGACTACCTAAAAAAGTAAAACTATTTATCCTGTCCTACCCATTAAAGAATTCTACCTACTAAATAATTACAACTCCTACCCATTTAATAAATAAGCGACAATAACAAAATAACTACCCACGCATTCAATGCCCTACGTATAAAACGCAGAAGCTGCTCAAAATTTCAGAAACTTTGTACACGGACGTACGAAAAATGCAGAAGCTCCTCAAAAATTAAAAAAATTAGAGCACAAAATTGAGATTTCCATCGATTGAAGAGCAGTAAGTGTGAAAAAACAGATCGAAGATGCTATTCGGATTTTAATTTCGCTGTTCTATTCAAATTTTGATTTCGCTGTTGAGTTGATTTTGATTTCGGAGCTAAACTTCTGAATTTTAGCTGAAGATTCTAATCTAGGTTTGGAGATATGGAGATCTAGAGGTTTGATTTCACTGTTGTTTTGTTGAAAGAACACTGTTGAAATTTGCATTATTGAGATTCAATTTGCACATAGAAGTGATTATAACTTTAGAATTATGGAAAGTCTTCCAATTCTGCTTAAACATAGTGGAGAATGGGATGCTAACAACAATTTCATAAATTTTCATGTGGATGCAATTTTAATAAAGATGTATTGGAAGTTTGAACAACTTGTCAGAGAAATTTCAAAGCAGCTGCAAAAGGACAGTAAAACAATAGTAATTCAGTATTGTATTGCTCAAGGATATCCACCAATTACTATTTTCAGCGATATGAGTGTTAGCGTTTACATAAAATTGAAAAAATCAAGTGCAGGGATGACAACATTTTCTCTGTGTGTGTCGTTTGCTAAAAACACTATAGCTGTAAGCACCTCCAGTTTCGATGTTGCTCCAATTTCATCAGAGATTGCAGAATTTGGAAGCACTGATATGATTACTACGTTTGATGTGCAAGAAGGAGATGACGCCATTTTAGAAGTTGATGACGAAAATATCATAACTGATCAATTTCATCAAAATGTTGAAAAGGGACAAATTTACAAAGACAAGAACCTGCTGGCTCTCGTTATGAAATACTATGCCGTAAGGGAAAAATGCCAATAACGAGTTGATAAATCATGCCCAAGAAGGTTCGTCTGCATGTTTTCAAGTAAAAAACTATGTGATACCTATATAGTATAAGTATGCTATATTAGTATACTATGTGAGTATGGAATTGAATTGGTTTGTGTATGTTTTTTATCAGTGATACCACTACAGTATATAAGTATAAAATATCAGTATACTATGCGAGTAGATAACTGTATTGATTTGTCTTTTTTATTATCAGTGAAACATAATACCAATATAATATATATGAATGCCAAATCAGTATACTATATGAGTATAGAATCATTTTTGTTATCAGGAACGTACATTGAAAGAAGAAAGGCGCAATATGGATGTGGAGTGCTTAAACAAAAGTATCGTCTTTAAATGGTTAGATGTTTTTTTCCTTTTATCTGTGATGAGTGGAACTTACATGTTTCACTTTTATATTTAACTTACTGACATATGTTCTGCTAAAGATAGAGAAGGGTCTTTCTAGCCTGGAGCAGTTAAAACCGAATCAAGAGTTTCGTGACTGAGGAGTTGAAACCGAATCGAAAGATACACATGGAATAAAGATAAAAATAGGCACAAGTTCAAGTACGACCAACACTTACTTCTTTCATTTATTTATAACTAAGAGCACAGTGCAAACAAGGATAGCTTAAATGGAAATAATTTATAATACTAGGCTTAACTAGAAAAATATAGTATATTGTCATTAAGTTATTTGTTGGAACCTGATCCCCCAAAAAAGACTGTATGTTATTGGTAATTAGTTCATCATCAACCCGATAAAGTGCGTGGGCATCTTCAAACTCTGATACTAGAGCCCCCGGGATCCTCACTTGTTTCATCAATCAGAATTGAAATTTTGTATGGATATAAGTATACCAATAGAGTATACCATGTGAGTATATAATTGTATGGATTTTTGTGTATTTTTTATCAATGATACATAACTGTATTTGTATTATAAACAGGTATAACATTGAATGCGTGGATGAAAGATGCACTTGGAGACTTAAAGCATCAAGCATGCGAGCATCAAATCTTTTTAAAGTGATGGATTTCAATTCTGTCCACAGTTGTTTAACTGATAAGAGATTTTGTTCACAAAAGCAAGCTGTCTCAGCTTTTATTGTAGCTGTGGTACAAGATAAACTTGTTGACCCGAAAGCCATATATACACCAACAGATATCCAAAGAGACATCCAAAAAGCATATGGTATGGACTTGAGCTACATGCAAGCAAGGAGATCAAAAGAAAAAGCAATGCAATTATTGAAACAATCACCAAGTGAGTCATACAAGAAAATATCAACGTATCTTTATATGTTAGAGTATGCTAACCCAGGATCAGTGACACGACTACACACTGAAGGATATGGGAGATTATTGTATGCATTTATAGCTATATATGCATCGATTAGAGGATGGGTCTATTGTAGGCCAATAACTGTAGTTGATGGAAGTTTTTTAAAGTCAACATATAGAGGGACTATACTCACAGCTTCCACGCAAGACGCAGAGGTACGAATACAATCCAATTACATTTAGTTAAGGAAACAAACAATATTTTCAAATATTATATGATACCAGTATGGTATACAAGTATACCAATAGAGTATATAGTTATTTTGCTACACATCTGCATCAAATATTATATAATACCAATATGGTATATATCTTTTGCATTTGCACTCAAGTCTTAAGTGACTCGACCATACCCTTTAAATTTTTTGCATATAATATCTTGTGTCTCATCACTGGAGATAGTAGCTCCGACAGTATAACAGTCTTCAATGGAGAATTTATCACTTTGCACATGCCAATTATAATATATTTTAATGTTGTCACCTTTTTTTTTTCTTTTCTTTTGTGTGTAAGGGATTGGGGAGAATTACCTCAGACACAGTTAACAGCCCTTTATAATTTGCTCCACCTTTATCAGAATCAATAGGCACACGACAATGAACATTTCCAACTTAAAGTTTCATTTGGAAACGTATTCTTTTATGAGAAGGTCCTTGCATTCCAGATCCAAATTGCTAGTCATCAGGTTGATTCTGCTTGAGTAGAGTCCTTAGTTTTATTCCAGTTCTATAACCAGAATCAATGCCTACAGTGCTATAAGCGCTTGAGTCTTAACATTTAGTAAGTAGGGGACCTGCATTCCACCAGAACAAGCAGACAAAGCAGCATCTCCAGGGTAATCATTGTTAAGGAAGTAAAGATTCACCATCGAGCAATCATTGCTAACTTTAGGTGTCGTAAACTCCTCTGCCACTGTAGTTGCAACAGAATTAACCTTTCTCGTTAATGCAGTCTGCGCAGAATTTCCCCACAGAACCTTAAGTTCAAATAAATTTGTCACAACCTAGGATAAAAGAACATCGGCAAAAGATCTGGTATACAAGTATACCAACAAAGGATATAGTTATTTTGCTACACACCTGCATCAAATATTATATGATACATGTATGGTATACAAGTATACCAACAGAGTATATAGTTATTTTGCTACACACCTGCACCTACCTATAACTAGACTACTATATACGATGCTAAATTAATATAGTGTGTTGTAATTGATAATTTGTTCTTTGGGTTTACAGGACAAATTTTACTCCTCGCATATGCAATTGTGATTCGGAAAATGATGCATCGTGGGAATGGTTCTTCGTGCAGTTCAGAGAAACCTATGGACAATAAGAGAAAATGTGCATTGTATCAGACATGCATGACGCTATATGGAAAGAAACTTCAGTTATCTATCCAGAAGTCCCTCATTGTTCATGTATGTTCCATCTATGCAACATAAAGACAAACATCAGGAAGACCCAAAAACTAATCAAAAACGTATATTTTACATTAGCAAGAGCATACACTGTTGAAGAATTTAATAGGCATATGGCAGAGTTAGAAGCTATTGATAGTAGAGTGAAAACATACATGATGGATGTTGGATATGATAAATGGTCGCGGGTGCATTCCAAGGCAAATAGAACCATGACCATGACAGGGAATATTGCGGAATCAGTAAATGCAGCAAACAAGCACGCAAGAGACCTCCCAGTTGTGAATTTGCTTGACTTTATGGAAACACTAATTAAAAATAGAATTACACCAATAGGAAGGATGCAATGGAATTATTGATGATGATTGGTGCAAAGTATGAAAAAATATTGGTAGATAATACCATCTTATCACAGACGATGACGGTATGCATTTTCAAAATCATAAAAATACTGCATGTAGTGTATTTATACTTTTTTACCTTAGTGAGTGCACTAAACAACTGAATATTGTTATTTAAAAAATACTATTACTTCATATAGCTAATGACCTTTCTTAATTAAAATTATACTAGGTGTTTCCATCAACTGAATTATTACATTTTGTAATTGATGGCCAAACAAGAAATGTGGTGCACCTACATGAAAGAAACTGCACTTGTGGGAGGTTTCAACTAGACGATATTCCATGTCCACATGCAATGGCAGTTATACAAAAATTCCATATGTATTCATATAAGTAGTGCTCAGATTACTACACCATAGACTACTTGCTGAAAACATATGACGTACCGGTAAATCCATTGCCTGATGAAACAACATGTCAAATTCCAGAACATGTCTCTTCGCAGGTGGTACTGCCGCCAAAAGGACAAATCAAACCAGAAAGACCTAAAAAGAAGAGAGGCATAAGAGGTTGGGAAGGAAATACAGTTACATGTTCACTATGCGGGAGAAACAGACACAACCGAAGAACATACCAAAATATTCTAAAGAGAGATTGATATAATGCTTCAATGTTTTGATAGAACTCATATATTATAGAATCATAGCATTTGAATTACAAAGAAATAAAATGCATTTCTTGCATTAGACATATATTTGGTATGATGATTCTTTGCGAAATTACTTTTTGGCAATAATTTTATATGGCTACTTGTATTTTCAATAAGAATCTATTTGTTTTCTATTTTAGTATATAAATGTGGGATGCATTTACATCTACTTGCTTCAAGAAAAAAAGATGCTAAAATATATATGTGATACCCAAGTGGTATATCTGTATACCTTATTGGTATATTTGTATATCTTATTAGTATCAAAATATATACAGAAATATAAGTGGTGCGCCAAATGCAACATTTTCACATACTTTATTAACAAAATGGGCACACTTTGCAGCTCATGTCTGTATTGAAGTATAATAAATTAGAAGCCATTTATATGCAGTTATTGTACATCATCAGGTACATTAATATAAGGTGATACCCAAATATTATATTTGTATACCTTGCTGGTACATAGTGGTATTGCACTAATATGGCTAAAACAAAATATGTGCACAAATATAAATGGTGCGCCTGATACAACGCGATACCCAAAATGCGCATGCGTTGCAACTCATGCCAGTACTTACATCTAGTTGCTGCAGGAAAAAAAGGTGGGTCAAATACAACGTGACACCCAAATGGTATATCAGTATACCTGATTGGTATATAATTGTACTGCACTAATACACATCTATGCTAAAACTACAGATGAATATTAAAGCTTAGAGCATCAACATATTTGAAAGTAGATCATTTAACTTCGCTTCATCTACCGCTAATTTTCACTTGCAGAAGGTCATTTACTACTAATATTACCATACTTCACCAATAACTATCAAAATCTTGCAACGTTTTCATGATACGATTAACTAAAATAAAAAAAAGACCTATACTACTTCTTGCTTTCTTACCACGAGTCTTTTTAGGTGCCACTGGAGCCTCAGATTCACTTGATTTGCCATTCAACTGCTTGTTCCTCCCATAGTGCCACAACAGTATACCAAACCTAGCTCGAAGACCATCCACATCGAAATTGACAACAGAGATTGGATGATCTTCAATAATATACTCAGCAAAGCAAGCAACATATACTCCACAATCTCTGAAATAAAACAAATGAATAGAATATAAAAATAAATTAGAAGTGAAAATGTTAACATAAACAAGGAAAAGAAAGTAAAAAAGAAAGTAACTATTCTTACAAATTTTGTTGTGTTGGCAGATTTGTAATCAGTTCAATATCAAAAGGATCAGTCAAATTCTTTCCCATGTGCAGATCATTTTCTACTACAATATTACTTCTTTGGTTATAAAATTCAATACTAACTATAAATAGGGGGATCAACACATCATAAACCTTTGCCACCTTTTGAATAACTTTTGTGTGCTTTCGACTACGTAACAAGTCATATACGTAAACACATCTCTTGTGGAGTGACATACACCCCAATATCCAATGCCAACTTTCTGCCAAATTAATTGGAAAAAGGTCATGATCAACCTGGTGCCATGGAGTGTTGCAATGCATCCTAAATCCTTTCATGTACTGCATGATATCGTCCGATCTATCAATCAAATGATCTTGTTTCCCACTTTTTACAAATTCTTTAAAAACCCTTTAAATGATATTATTAAAAAATAGTATATGTAGTTGTGACTTTGATTGGCATATTAATTTCATATTTTGCCTTCTTCCTAAGATAGTAGAGTATAATATTCAAGTGCTGCAAAAAAAAAAAGGAAGAAAATATGACTATCACTAACAATATGGATGAACTACTATAACAAAAAAAATAAAAAGCAATGCACATACTGAACTAGAAAGTGACCTGCCAGAATAGTTTAAGGTATAGAAAAATATCTTATCATCAATATGTTCAACTCCAAAGTCAAAACAAGGCTCTAGCTTTTGATCAGCAGGTAAATACAGTTCCCTAATTCTCATAAAAGAATATACGGATAAATATAACAACAAACATTAAGAAAAAATAAAAACAAAAGTACATGGAAACGAATACACACTTTCCCAATTGCAAGTTTGCTTCAAGAAAGTTTGAGAAGGCTGTTGTAAGCATAAATTAACAGTCTCTGAAATATCATTTACAAATGAAAATATTCCTTTGATAACCTTCCAGGATCCCCCAACTTCACTAACACCAGATTGCCAGTCATTCATATACGGCAACTGTTTTACATATGCGGGGCGCCTTTTCCGTGTCAAAACTGCAGGAGTAGTTTTAACGTCTGTTTGTATCTGGACAATACTTCTTGATACTGACTGATCAGGTTTAGACTTATTTACAACATCAGTTGTCAGTTCATTTCTTGATTGATATACATTACATCTCTCTCATTGTGTAATGGCAGCAATTTGATCAAGTTGAGAATCAGTATATTCAAAATCAGAATCCAAGTGAAGATCACCCCCGTGTTGACATGGAGCTTAAATTAGAAAATGCTAGCGAATAAATAAATATACAAAGTTAAGAAATCTAGAAAAAATAATAAAAAGTTATATATAGAAGATATTACCATAAGAAAAATTCACATTACTGCCACCAATATTCACTTGACCAATACCATCAACCCGACATGCTGAACACATAAAAGCATTATCAACATAACTACTTAAATAAAAAATAAAAAACTATCAAGAACGTATCATTTACATACTAACTACCAAATTAATAATATCAACATCGTACCCTGTGGAGCAGTATTAGACTCAATAACAACATCTGCTCGTGTTTGTACAGGGATTTCTGATGACAGTGGAGCAGGACCCGACTTTTTAACGTTATGAGATGACTTCTAGTATGTTGCTTGTTGTGCAATGATAGTGATTTGATTTATTGTAGATGCAGACAGATCAAAGATAGAATCATAGCCAAAAACATGCTCATTTACGAAAGGGCTGAAAAAAGTTTTTTTTTTTAAAAAAAAGTTTAGTTAATGCACAAATACATAAAGTTAAATAAATAAAAAATAAAAAAATTACATGTACAACGTTTTACCAGAAGGCAAATCCTCATTAATTACACCATCACTTGTTGTGATGTTCTTCACATTGACACCAGTAGCACATCTATCTTGACCAACCCCAGCAAAACCAGATACTAAACATACAAAAGTATAAGCAAGAGTACTATTTTCAAAAAAACAACAAAAAAAAAAAAATCAATCAAATCTGTGATTTACATAGTAGAAAGTTCTTTGGGCGTGCTATCTCCAATAACTACAGGATCATTCCCAATGTGGTCACTTTCAAACTGGTCATAATCATTATGCATCTCGCGAAAGTCAGGATCGTTATATTGTTGCTTATGTTGAAAATGAGAAACTAACAATTTTAGTATTATGTATATTACAACAATAATATGTGCGCTAAAAGAAAAGAATGGAATAGTATCCTCTAAGAATATATTGCATCTTTGAACATAATACTATAGCATTATATTATATAAAAGATGAATACTGCAGAATTTTCCTCTGGTTTCATTAACTTCATTTAGTGCTTGCCAATAGCTGCAAGCACCTCCTCAAACTTGTTCTCTACAAAAAGCTTCAAAGCTTGTAACTCCTTCATTACCTCAGCATTGGTAGGTTGGGAATCACCTCCACTACGTTCAGGCATACTTTGTGTCTTTGGTAATTGAGTGCCAAAAATCTGAAAGCTATCGGGCTGGTTGTCAGTGCACTCAACTTCAATGTCAAAGCTTAGACCACGAACATCAAATTGTTTATTCCCATCATCAGTTGGGGTGATATTCTTTAGCTGTAGTTATTAAGAACGCTAGTTAGAACAGAAATGATAATAAAGTATGAAGGAAAAAAGATTCATATTACCATATGATACCAATATAGTATATATGTATACCAATAGAGTATATCACTGAACTGGAATATAGTATACATAATACCAATATAGTATACATGTATACCAATATAGTATATCACTAAACTGGGATATTGCTACAACTGTGACTAAACTACTGTACCAAGACATTAAGAGAGGCAATAAAACTATGAGAAAATTACCTGCTCGCGTTGCAAGCTACACATTCGCAAAGCAACTTGCTCATTCGGGATTTGACCTATGACTGCCCAATTCAAAATTTGTGGAAGTTTGTTTCCAACATGATCAGCAAAGTGACTATCCAAACTTGGGCAACATTCATACAACCAAGTCTGTAAAGCCAACGGGAAGCCACCAAGTCTATAAAAAGAAGGCTTATCTTGAAACTTGTTGGAATACGAGTCAATTGTAGCTTTATAAACATCTATACCCCAAGGATAATTATTAAAATCACCGGACTCAACCAAGTCAATGTAAGACCGTAAAATAGCCATTATTTTAAGTTGAGAAAATAAGAAGCTATTGACAAAATAAAGAAGTGCAATCTTCAACGCATCATCATCCGTTTTCCATGTCTTCTTCTTAAAACAGTCCGCTAGTTGGACAAATGTCACGGATGTAGTCCCAAAATATTTTGAAATCGACCTATTCTCTACTACGATCTCTATACTTGTATTACCCTTATATTTCAACCCAGTAACAAGTGCAAATTCACCCAAGACAAATCGCAACCTAGAATCATCCACTACAAACCGCATCTCATTTTTCACCTCATGATGTACTTTTCTCATAAGCAAACAGTGCGTAACCCGAATCTGCACAACCACTGGTGGCAAATCCAAAAAATAGCCAAAGCATGTTTTCTTATACAGTCGAAGTTGTCTCTTTGATAAATTCGCTTCCAATTGATGAATAACATGGAAGTTGGTATCCCAATCAACCTTTGGTTTATAATCTAAGTCAATAGGCACAAGGAAATCCCAACACCGCAAACCACGTTCATATAAAATAATTTTAGAAATAGAATTCACTTAAAATGCAACTAAACAAACTAAAAATATCACAACTACCATACGATACCAACACGACATATAATTATACCACCAGGGTATACAATTATACTGACTAATTTTCGGCAGCTACAAATGACTATACTACTATTACATAACAGATAGAAATAAAGAGAAAAATAAAAAGGAATGCAGCTATAAAGTATTTTCAAGATCCTGTACGATACTACTATAATTAAATGAAAAACAAATAGTGAAGACAACTAAAAAAGATCCAGAAGCATATGATAGTATATAGCTATACTAGCAGGGTAAATAGTTGTACGGGATTGTTCTAATAACTGTCTATAACTATAACATTTATCACATAACACACATACACTATGTCTATAGGCACAACACTTCTATGGGAAACATCATGCGTGCCATTTCCACTGCAACAAAATACCAGTTACGCAACAATCAGATAAAGAACATAAATACAATTTTCTAGAAGAAGACCTCAGAAGTCAAAAGAGCTGCTGCATGCACCAGAAATTATACAAGTTTTACAACCTTAGGGTGAGTGTCTTTCTAACAGGTTTAGATTGTGAATAACAAAAAAGCTCAACATAGCCTGCCAGCTTCTTCATAAGGTGATTCATTATGTGGCTTAAACTCATTAGGTACCCTTTAGTACCGCTTATTCAAGTTCCTAACTCTTCATAACCAGCAAATTCTGGATGGGGGACATATAACAGATTTGGCTGGAAAAACATTTATTTTCAATCACTACCGACTACCATCACATGATATCACCAAACAATATGGTAAATTGCTATGAAGGAAACATAAAAGTAGCAAGTATAGTTAACTGATAAAATAAGGGAACCGCTATTTCCATCGGAATGATGGTCTAAAGTCAAAAATAGAAATTGATTCATAATCCAAGGTAAGTGGGACATATTGGTCTTAAGAAGTATCTAAAAGCTAACATCACACTTGGCTCTCAGGATATGCAAGGAACCCTTTGTCAAACAAATATAGGAGCAGAAAGACACGGAGCTTCAGGATGATTCATAACTAGATGTGAAGAGTATCTTCAAGATTTTGAAACTAAATTTTGCCTACCTAGTGATTACTGATCTCCTTACAAAATTTAAAAATCATGGGCCGCTCATTGGTGGACATGCTTTCTGAGCAAAAGATTTCTTTAACCCAATAACATTGCCTCCCTCTTCCAGACTCAAGTACTATGTCAATCATCTAACTGAGTATCTGGCATCTTTTTTGTCTACTACTTAGCACCAATTCAACAAATAATTTTCATTAGAAAATAAGTCAATCATGTCATAATATATTACTTAAGGTTAAGGGACTCTTCAGATGGTTCAAAAGGGACAATGAACGGCCCATACATGATCACTCTACCACGATGCCTGCGTATATTCAATGCCAGTGGTGGTCACCAACCAAGGTCATGGGGCTTCTGCACATTGACCCCATCCACACCATGCCACCTATAAAGAAAAACTCATTATGCACACATAACTTACACTATCCTATTCCTTCCATACTTGCTTCTCACCACCACTATCAACTGGCCTAAACACTAGATCACGTACAAAATCATCTAATGCAAAGCTGAAAATCAGAAATCACACAAAGCAGCTTTGGCTTCAATAAATTTGGTTTACAAGAACAGATACTGATTGACAACACTAGTGAATCGGCGACCATTTTTTAAACCTCAAGCAGAACATTAATTTAATTTGTCTATTTAATTCAAAAAAAATTAACACAATTGGCTATTACTAAAATATAAGACAAAAGCATATCAGGAAATCAAAAAATAACAATGTACTATTCATTAAAAATCGCAAAGAACATAATTGTAAGAAAATTACCTTCTTGGGTGCGACACCAATTTTTCTCTTCTTTAACTAAGAATCATCCCTACAATCAACATCTACTGGTTGAGTTTCTATTTCAGGCACCGATTCACGTCGGCTTCCCCCTAACTTAGAATCCTCAACAACTTTACCTTTTCCCTTATCAGTCATAGAAACACCTCATATGACTGGTTCAGAATTTGTGTCGAGTAATGACAGGTAGGGATTTTCATCGACTGACGCAACATTAATATTTTTTCCTTTTCCACCCTCTAATTCTATATTTTCAGTTTTATTTTCAACATGACTACTGCTAGGGTTATGACTAAGTGGAGACTGAGAATCAGAAAATAAGGAAAACATAGGCCCAGACATGGCTGAGGCAATTGATTCAGCAGCCACTTGTTTTAAAAATGATATTGTCTAAAATACCACCATCAACGCACACAACTCTTCTAACCCATAGAGAAAATAACAATCCATAGACATTGATTCACAAAAGTACAAAGGAAAATATAAAAATCCTATGATTTTGAAAATCTATTTTAACTAAAATGTACATTCAGAAGCAAAAAATTCACCCAAAGAAAAAATGTCACCCATAATTAGTTACTAGACGAAGAGATTGAACGGAATCGCAAGAAAAAAATTACAAATCGAACGTGTTTCACTTTTGCGTTCTCATCGGTTGGCTATGGAGTTATGGAAAATGTACTTTGTTAACTGATAAAGAAATAAGGAAAGCGTGGGAAGAATGGGTTGGAATGAGAGAGATGGGTAGATCGTGGAAGAATGGGCTGGATCGAAGATAAGGGAGAGATGGGTAGATTGGGCCGCATAAAATATAGGGGCCGGGTAAATAGATTGGGTTGACTGGGCAGGCAGGATAAATAGTTTGAGAATAGATATTAAAAGGTAAATAGTTTGGCCCTAATAAGTATAAAGTGTTATGAATAGAATTCTATTTGGAGTGAATGTCTATCTTGTGGAGAGTTTTACTTTGTGACTAAGTCATATTTCTCCTATAAATAGAGGGGTCTTACCCTATTGTAAATCATCCCAAAATTCAATAAGAATTCTCTCCCTACTTTTCTCTGCAATATTGTTCTTCTTCTTTTATTATTTTATAACACGTTATCAGCACGAGACTCTAACCAATTGAGTAGAAACTTTGGGATTGAGCATAATGATTGTCAATTGTTTCATGAACTTCCTTCATGATTAAAATTCTGGATTTAAGGTAAGTATTTTACTTTTCTCTTTCAAATTCTTGAAATTCTATAATTTGATTTTATATACAAGCAAAGACAACAAAGTTTGATTATAACTCTAATGGAGTTTTTAAGAAATTACACCCACATGAAGTGGTAAAATTTCTATGTCTTGCCATGATCAAAGTCATGTATGATCATGCGCACAAGAAGTGAAAACCCGTCCCATTGAATTTTCTCCATTCTCATTCCCTTAAGAGAATGTGATAGCAATATATGATAAGTCTGAAAGAAGACAAAATTATTACCGTGAATGTATCAATGGATGTGGACGTGGCAATAGACGAAATTATAATCGTCATCATTGTGGTAATGAGAACAATAAGTATTCTCAAAATAATCCTTCACTTTGTGAAAGTAATATTTGTCATCAATTTGACATGAGATTTTATAGATGATTATGGTCCATTCATGATGTGAATGTGACAACATATTACTTATGAATACATATTCATTCTTCAAAGAATATGAATGTGCTAATGGTAGTGAATATACCACACTCACCTCTAGAAGAAGGTTTGAGATGATACCATAAATAATGTCATTATTATGACATGAATGGTCATTGGTCACGTACCTATTGTACGCCAAAATATTTTGGTTATATGATTATTAAATGACAACAATAATGCAAGAAACATATCTTACATATTATTTTGACCATGGCCATAATGGTATAACTTTCTCTTTAAAAGAGATATTCACCACATGGATGATGATGAATTTGTGATAGTGCAAAATTAATAGAGAGCTCTGGAAGAGCCAATTATTACTATTATGGAGAAACACAATTAATTACCAATAAGGTATTGTGTTGTAGTACGTCTCAAAGAAACTTATTCAGTTTCCAAAATATACGCGAAAGCGGTTGATTATATTGAGACTATAAGTAAACGAAAGATTTAATATCTCCTATTACTACAACTTGTAGCGCAGTAATATATTTGTGAAAATTTACCCGTTTTATTCTCCAAGTTGTACTACATAAACAAAAGAATATCACAATGAAGTGAATATTTATTGATATAAAAACCCATATCATAATAAACGTGGAGTTTATTCATAATTGCACACATCATGGTGTAAATCTGAAATTTATCAATATTCATAATTTATTCAGTTGACATAATTGATTTACCCATATCAATTTAAGTATGATGTGCAAAACTAAAGAGAATTCACATGGGTAAATATTAAAGAACTAGAAAGTTCTTTACGAATTCTCTTACATTGCTTGTTCTCATTAATTAATATACCAACTAAAATTGGGATTGAATTCCATGAATGCTGGAAATATCAAAGGTGAATATGGGCCCATTCACCTGCCATATATACCACATAAGATGCATCTATGAGATGGTTACATGTGCGATTATTGATAACTCGCAATATGGTGTTTGCGAGGTAACTTGCTCAATAATTTAATGTAGAGCATATTCCAGATTTTCTATTCAAGAAGTTCATCTTGATAAGTTGGTCTACATCACAACTAGTTTAGCAAAATAATTTATTGAGTGCCTCCACTTAATAGCTAAATTATTGCTTATGAGAACAAAATTATCTATATCAGTTTGATATAGGTTATATACGAAAGTATATTACATTCTCCTCTCACAAGTGGTTTAGGGTCAGGAACCAAATAATTCCATCTTATTATTATTGATGTGCGGTGTATATTTTGATTAACACTATAACACACAAAGATAGATTTTCAAAGTTGAGGAAACAAGTTAGTTTTTCTAACATGAGGGGGAGACAAGATACAACAATTGAGAAAACGTTACATGGAATGAATTATCATTTATACATCTAGATCCTCGAATATAATAATATGAACTTGAAGTTCATAAAAGGATAATTCATGTGCAATTTATTGCAAAGCATGCCAGACGCATTTGCTGACCCAAATAAAGTAACTATATTCTCATTGCAAATGCTCATATTAAGTCTTAGAATGACAAAGTCTATGGTAAGCTTAAAGCGTATAGACAATCGGTTTCAAATAAACTTCTTGATAAAGAAGATGAGCAAATGATCATAATAAAGGAGCAAGTGATCTAGAAGATCACATGACATTACACTTCATAATATCTCATGAGAGATTCAGGTACCTGAATATATGAATGAAGAGATTTCTATGTTATGTCATTATGAAAATACATTGAAAGTGATATAAAAATCTTTGTCGACGTCAACCTTCAAGAAGCTAGTGCACAAGATTGGGATGCGAAAGCTTAAGGATGTGAATTGATGCTCTCATCAGGGGGAGTTAATGCGCATTGCACTCTTTTTCCCTTACAATGTTTTGTCCTACTGGGTTTTCCTTGCGAGGTTTTTAACGAGGCAACCAAAAGGCGTATTGTAGATATGTGTACTATTTTTCCTTCTCTAGAATTTTTTTCCCACTGGGTTTTATTTTAGTTAAGGTTTTAACGAGGCACATTATCATTGAATAGACATTCAAGGGGGAGTGTTATGAATAGAATTCTATTTAGAGTGAATGTCTATCTTGTGGAGAGTTTTACTTTGTGACTAAGTCATATTTCTCCTATAAATAGAGGGGTCTTACCCCATTGTAAATCATCCCAAAATTCAATAAAAATTCTCTCTCTCTGCAATATTGTTCTTCTTCTTTTATTATTTTATAACATAAAGTGAGATTTTCTGTTTTCTTTTTCGCCAATTATTGTCAACTTACGTGTTTATCAGACGTTCTTCGCTTCATCTTTTTGAGTTATTGGAGGAAAAAAAATAAAAATAAAACGTATGTTTTGGGATATTATAATTTCATCCATTAATGGACACAAGTCTATTCTGTAAAAAGTGTAGTTTTCAACAGTGCCGTAATGGATGTGTGTCTCCATTAACATCGGATTCCTATCACATCGTTTCCCTGTTTTCCATTAAATAATTATTTGTGCTACTGCTACTAAATTGTTTAAAGAGATGACATATTAATATTCATCTATCCACCTGAGATTTTGATCATGAGAACATCATTCAACTTAATTTTGTTTAATCGTGGTAACTTCCCATAAGTTGACCACTATGTGCCATTTCTCGCTTTCTTCTTAGTTTTGCTGTCGAACAATATAAATATTGTGTATAATTTTGCCCATCAATTTCATCATTTCCATCTTGTTACTATACTTGGACACAAGAAGTGTTGAACTGTGTCTTGCCTCATTGTTGCGCTTTCAAAAAATTTGGTTTTTGGATTAGTTCAACACACTCGAACAAAAAATAATTGCAAAAAGTAATCTAACACATAGATTATTATATGGAGAATCTTCTTACTCAAAGGAGTAAATTAAACAACCTACCCAATAAAATTTTCTTTAAATTTTCACTGACTTCGAAAGAACAATTTTAGGTTATAACTCAATAACCAAGCGACTAACACTAATACCATAATCCCTACAATTAATCCAATTATAGCAACCCCTTTCCCGGCTAACGGTCCAGCCCATTAATTAAGCAAGACTTTTCTTCCTTGTTGATTGTTTTCAAAGTTGGCAGCCATCATCCAATAAATCAAGGAAGAAAGTTTCTTCCTTGATTAGCACCAACCCACGTTTCTTTCCAGATTTGTGTCAAAGTCGGTAGGTGAGCAGATGAAATATGTCAAACGTAGTAGGCGAGGTTTTGCCTATAAATAGAGAGCTTTGGCTCTCATTTTTGATACCAACAAAAGAGAGGAAGAAAGAGTGAGGTTTCACAGATAGTGTATAAGAAAATAGTCTGAAAGAAAAATAGTGAGTGAGCGATATTGTAGTGAGTTGGGAATATCAAAAGAGATTTATTTCTTTTGAGTGTTGTAGTGGTCTTTGGAGGATTTTACTCGGACCTACAAAGTGTAAAATTCCTTATTATAGTGATATCAGTTTCTCTCTCGGGGCCGTGGTTTTTTCCTTTATTCGAAAGGATTTTCCACGTAAAAATCTAGGTATCATTGTTACTCTTTTATTCTTGTTAATTATCATATCTCGGTGCTACATTATTATTTTACTTTTATTACCGTGAATATTATTTCAGTGGGAGTTTATTCCCAACAACTAGTGTTCTGCTCATTCACTAAAATACTATTCACTGTCACTAGTACTATACACGGTGAAAAATAAAAATATCCGGAATAAAATACGAGGTAGCAAAATTCAATAGGGATAATGGTTTCTCAACATTGCAAAGAAGGATGAGGGATCTGCTCATCCAACAAGGATTACACAAGGTACTATACGCTGATGTGTCATGACCCCAACCCGGTCGTGATGGCGCCCAACACACTACTAGGCAAGCCCGACCAATTCATAATAATTTCACCAATTAAACAAACAAATAAAGACAAAAATATCCAAGTAAAAATCTCAAATACTGATATAATACGGGAAATCTGACAAACATACCAAAACAACCCAACTAGGACCCGGTGTCACGATCATGAGCCTCTAATAACAGAATAACATCCTAGTACAAGGTTGTCTAATACTGAATATGCAGAATTAAAGGATAAAGATAGAAGGGAGAATCCTCGGCTGCCAACGCAGTGTAGCCACCTCGAATACTCCTGGGAGGAACTCTGAAATACAACTAAACTCACTCCGCCCGATGAAAAGAACCTGGATCTGCACACATATTGCAAGGAGTAAAGTGAGTACTTCCAACTCAGTGGTAATAAAAGTAAATAACACTGAAAGTATAAAATCCCAAAAGAGCACAAATAATGCTATCTTAACAGTAAACCATATAAATAGTAGAATCCACAAAAATTTTAGCAAAACATGCCCTTTAAAGGAATTAATTAAATAAGGATACACAAGTAAATTCAGCCATTGTTACGTGACCAATCATCCATTGTTACCTGACCAAAGTATTTTAGTGTCATTGTTACCACTAGTCAGTCATTGTTACCTGACTGGTCAGTCATTGTTACCTGACCGAAATACATATAATAGTGTCATTGTTACCACTGTTCATATCAAAGGGGTACCCCCTGCTCACTGTGGGTGTATAGACTCCGGAGGGGATCCTTCAACCCAAACGCTATCAATAATTCCTGAATGCCTGAATAATATCAACACAAGGCCTAAAAGCATGCTCTCAATACACTCGAGGCCTGAAAGCCTCCTCACATAACACTCGAGGCCTGAAAGCCTCCTCACATATCACTCGAGGCCTGAAAGCCACCTCACATATCACTCGATGCATCAAGCCTCCTCACATATCACTCGAGGCCTGAAAGCCTCCTCACATCACTCATCATGCCCTCACATATGGCCCTCGGCTTCAATCAGTCCAAAAATAGTCAAAGAGCCCCTCAGACATCAGTAAAATAATAATACTCAGCTCAAACAATAGTTCAGATATCAGTTAAAACTCCAAGTTTAAGAAAAATATAGTTGAGTTCATAAAATACTGTAAATCACACGGACTGCGTTCAATTAATATTTCAAATAGTGAGCGAAATAATGATGATAGTTCTAAAAGAGTTCAACAATCGGTAATAAGCCCTAAGTACAGCAATGACCCCAAGTCATAATGATAAGAACAAATCATTTGCAAATACGTGGTAAAAACCAACGACCGGGACAGACCAAGTCACGATGCCCAACGGTGCTCTACCCCACGCTAAGGTCCAGCGTGCAAGTCACCTCAATACATCATTAAGATGTGCAAATCCGGGGTTTTAAACCCTCAAATGTCATTCACAAGTATTACTCACCTCTAGCCGGCCGATAATCTAGCTCACCAAGCATTTCCCTCTCGTATCTACCTCCTCGTGCATAGAATCTCAAAACCATAAGAGATAGGTAAAAATATGTTGATGGAACATAGTTCAATCGAAAGAACTCGAAAAACACCTAAAAACGGAGTTGGAAAAACCCGAGCCCCGGGCCAACTTCTCAAAAGATTATGAAATTCATATTTTCGGAATCCTCGTCTCTCCACGAGTCCGTACATATAAAATTTATCAAAATCGAAGTACAATAGCCCCTTCAAATTCCAAATTGTCAATACCAAAAACCAAGCCCTAACTTCTCCAATTTACACCCAATTTTCAAAGATTTAGATGATGATTCTTCAATAATATCACGTAATTAGCTCATAAAACTTATCTCCAATCGAATCCTAGTCGAAATCCTCTTACTCCCTCATCAAAAGCTCCAAAATGTGGTCAACAATGGTGGAAAATGATTTTTGCTCATGGAGGAAATATTATAAAACCTTTCTGTCTGCGCAGTCTTTTCTTCATCGCGTTCGCGACAATACCCACGTGAACGCGATAGCCAACCTTTTTAAAATTCATAAACCTCTTACGTGAACGCGAACACGACCCTTGGCCATGCGAACGTGATGCATAGCTTCCTTCCACTATGCAAATGCGGCATACCCCCCTGCGATCGCGACGCCCAATGGTCTGATTCCACGCGAACGCGGCCTCCCTCACGCGATCGCGTATAACAAAAATCCACTGATCCTAAATTCCTCATTCGCGAACGCGGACAACCAAACGCGAACGTGAACACCCATACTCTATTACTATGCATTCGCATCAGCTCCTTTGCGAACGCGAAGACAAAACTCCTAGGCTCCAAAACTTACTCTACGAATTCGCGTCCAGCACCACGCGAACGTGATGCTTTAAAGTCTGCAACACTTATGACAGCAAAATATGATCTCAATACCAACTAAAAATGATCTGTTTGAACCTCCGAAATCACCCCGGGGCTCCCGGGACCCCAACCAAAATCACCAACTTACTCCAAAGCATCATACGAACTTGTTCCAATCATAAAAACACGACCTTTAACCCAAAAATCATCAAACCACGATGGATTCAAGCCTAAGTTCAACTAAAACTTTTGAAACTCACATCCGATCGAAATCCCGAACTAACGACGTCCGAATGACCTTAAAATTTGCAGACATATCCAAAAACACCTAACAAAGCTACTGCAACTCTCAGAATTTCATTCCGACATGCAAATCAAAATCTCACCTATTGACCGGAATCTGCCAAAATTCAAACTTCGCCAATTCAAGCCTAATTCTACACTGGACCTCCAAATTCGATTCCGATCTCACTCTTAAGTCACAAATCATCCCCCGACTAATCGAACCACCGAAATTTTGCATCCGAGCCCTCTAACCACATAGTCAACTTCTGATTGACTTTTCTGAAACAAACTCCCTTTGTAAGAGGCTATGTGCCTTATTTTCAACCAGAACCAATTCCATTACACCAGATCGACTTTAATACTGATATAGAAACATGAAGAAACACAATAAGGGGGAAACGGGGCGGTAACTCACGTGATGATGGGCCAGGTCATCACATCCTCCCCAACTTACACAAACGCCCGTCCTTGAGCATACTCATTGTTGTACTAGAAGCAATCCAAAAGCTGAATGACCTTACTAAGCATATACTCTGGGTGATCCCATGTCACCCTATCTCATATAGGTCCGATAGTACAATATAGATGGAATTTCACTACTCATCTAAACCATAAACCATATTGCATTTCCCGAAATCATACACCACATCCAAACCTCACGTCTGTATTCAGAATCCATCTCTCAGATAAACCATTCATGAATCCATTTTCTTTTTGATTGATACTACAACAGATTTCGGAGCCAAACCTCGATATTACTGTAGACAATTAAAATTTTGTCAAATATAAATCCATACAAAATTTGGATTTTACCATAAATTAAATATATATTGGTCCAATTAAGCAACATGGACTGGTATAATTGGGTTTGTTATTTAAATCTAATTAAATTGATTTAAATAAATGCCCAGTAATATATTATTGGGCTAGCCCGTCAATTAGTCTTCTATCAAATGGACCGGCCCATAAGCCTCAAGCCCAATGATCCATTAGGGTTTTCTTGAAGACTACTCCACCCCACACCTATATAAAGGGGTCAAAGGAGAAGGCTAAGACAAGCAACTAAGCAGAAGGAAAGGCTAAAGAAGCTCTGAAGGATAGCATCAAGGTCTCCATCCATATCTGCAATCATCGTCTGTGGTCAAATTCCAAAGGCGAACTCAAGTCATAGGCGGGCGGCTTCAAATCTTCCGTTCGTGATAACTGCAACATCAAATCCTGGTTCGTGACGAGCTTCAAATTGTTCGTGACGTACTACAAATCTGAAATCTGTCAAATTCAAGGTCAAGCTTTCAAGCTCTTGAACCATCATCCGTGACGAGAAGAATCAGAGGACTACATCTCATTTGATTTAGAGATATTCTAGAGATTGTAACCCCATCACTTGAATTTAAATATAATATTTGTCGCTATTTTTCTTGTCTTGATTATTATTTTTCAGGAGCGAAATTTAGTTGTTACAAATTATGGCACGCCCAGTGGGACAAGCTCTACCTCTCATCTCTTCTCAACTCTCGACATTCAAGATCACTAAGATGGCTTCGAAGAAGATCAACTCAAAAGTTGCTGACTCCAAGTTTTCTTCTAACGTGGAAAGTATCCTGAACGTTACTATAGGGAGTCTTAGGCCAATCACCTGGAAAGAAGCGAGCGTCTTGGGACAACAAGCACTCCGGGTGTCGTCTGCACCAATGCACACATTGAGATCTTCATCATTCAAAGACGAAAGGTCCTCCGCTAGCAAGTCAGAGAGAGGAGATAATATTGCAGAAGTTGTGGAGAAAGCTCTTGCTTAACTTACTTTATACAACAGCAAGCGTCAGCTTACCCAACCTGATGATGAAGTCTTAAGTGTTGTTTCTACGCCAATCTCGCCACATGACATGTTCCAAACTTAGTTCAATCCATGTGAAGGTCTCGGTTATTCTTCATCGTCTGCGATAGTCATGGAGGCAATGATGACTAACACTTCGACAATGGAGGAGCAACTTGCAAACCTGACAAAGGCGATTGATGGCTTAACAAAGTATGCTCAAGATCAAGATGTCCGTATCGCAAAATTAACAGGCATAGTTTAAAGCATGATGGATGAAGAATCAAGTCATGCACCTGGAAAGCTTCATGAAGTCCACGAGAAGGCGGATCCTCCAGCAAAATAAGTGACATCCGCCAAAGAACTTCATGTCTCCTCCGAAGGATCAATTCCCATAGAACAATTGAAGGAATTCATTATGGGAACTATCAAGGATAAGTATGAGGTTGCTTCAAAGTCCTCTCTCACATACACAAAGCCGTATACTGCGAGAATCGATAGCTTGAAGATGCCTTGCCGGCTATCAACATCCTAAATTTCAGTAGTTCGACGGCAAAGGAAATCCAAAGCAACATGTCGCGCACTTCGTTGAAACATGCAACAATGCAGGGACTTATGGAGATTACCTTGTCAAGCAGTTCGTCCGCTCACTAAAGGGGAATGCTTTTGATTGGTACACCGACCTCGAGGCAGGATCCATCGATAGTTGGGACCAATTGGAGCAAGAGTTTCTCAATCGCTTTTACAGCACGAGGCGTACTGTGAGTATGGTGGAACTTACGAATACTCGTCAACGAAAAGATGAACCGGTTATTGACTTTATCAATTGATGGAGGAATGCAAGCCTTAACTGCAAAGATAGGCTAAGCAAAGCTTCTGGCATAGAGATGTGCATCCAAGGAATGCATTGGGGACTTCGTTACATCTTGCAAGGAATTAAGCCTAGGACATTTGAAGAACTTGCCACCCGTGCTCATGATATGGAGCCGAGCATGGCTTCTGCGGGAAATGAAGGGCTGCCCATCTATGAACCTCGCAAGGGAAGGGATAAGCAAGAAGTCAAGAAATGGAGCAAGTTCGTGTCCAAGAATGAAAGCAAAGAATCCATGAACGTCAATGCCTCTCCTTTGAAGTTTACTACCAAGGTGAGCAAGAAACAGAGTATGAAAACTACTTCCTCTCAAGATAATGCAAATCGGAAGTTGACTCTCAAAGAGATGCAAGAAAAGGAGTACCCATTTCTGGACTCTGAATGTGCCTGCAATATTTGAAGAACTCCTCGAGTTAAAGCTTATTGAGCTGCCAGAAATGAAGCGGCCAGATGAAGCTAGAAAAAGTAATGACCCGAATTACTGCAAATACCATCGGCTTGTAGGTCAACCCCTCGAGAAGTGCTTTGTTTTCAAGGACAAAGTTATGGATTTGGCTCGTCAAAAGAAGATCAAGCTCGAAGACGAAAAGGAAAGCACAAACCATGTGTCTATTACCTTTGGCTCATTCGATCCGATCGAGATATTCACCTATGAAGGGAATAAAGATAAAGAATTGCTGGAGAATGAAAAAGTCCAAGTTGATCAACCTGATGAAGAAGGATGGACCGTGGTGACTCGACGAAGACGCCGCAAATCGAGTCTGCAAAAAGGATCAACGAAGCAACTTGCAAGGAATGAGATAGTGGTAAGACTAAAGAAGCCACAAATGGTTAAGAACCCAAAGAAGGTGGAGATAGAGGCACACCATCACCAAAAGCCATGTCACCCGGTGAATTTGGGAGAAATTTTTCCGAGTTGGTTTCGCATGAGGATTTCTGACGATGATGACAAAGCCTTGTGCTGCAATGCTGATAAGGAAGAAGAGGAAAAGAACGAAGTCAAGTCAGCACTCTCTCCATCACAGTCTAATAGTCTTGTTGAGTCCTCATTTCAAGAAGTAGATGTTTGTAATGCAAAAATCACCTTCACTGAAGACGATCTCCTACTTGGTGAGACACCACACAATCGCCCTTTGTTTATGGTCGGTTATGTGCTGGAGCTGAGAATAAATAGAATCTTGATAGATGACGGATCTGCAGTTAACATTCTTCCCATTCGCATAATGAAGGAACTTGGCATCTCAACCGAAGACCTTTCTGAAAGCCGACTGATGATTCAAGGATTCAATCAAGGTGGACAAAGGGCCATAGGAGCTATCAAGCTGGAGATCGCCATGGGAGATATGCAATCAACCGCATGGATGCATGTGATTGATGCAAAGACTTCATACAATTTGTTGCTTGGCAGGTCGTGGATACACGAGAACAAAGTTGTCCCGTCAACTTACTACCAATGTTTGAAATATAATAAAGATGGAGTCGAGAAGAAGATAGTTGCTGACGACAAGCCGTTCACTGAAGTCGAGGCATACTTCTCTGATGCAAAGTTCTACTTAAAGAACCACATCATGAATGGATTAAAAGTTGATGACTCCACGAAGGCCAAAGGCAAGAAAGTAGCTCCTTTATCTCGTTACATCCCAAAAGTGAAGAAAGATGAAGGAGGATCATCAAGCCTCAAAAAGGATGCACTAAGAGAATTAACCCTTCCTATCAAGCAGATTGATACCATAAAGTTATCTTCAAAGCTACAGGAAAAGTTTGTGGCCCCTAGCATGCCTCAAAATAAGGCACTCCCCACGAAACGCACAAATGAAGGTTTTGATCCGAATGCCTATAGGTTATTCATAAAGGCTGGATATGACCCCAATGAACCATCTAAACTAGGGAACCTCCTACCTGAAGCTACTAGGAAAGCAAACACGATGAAGGACAAGGAGCATGCGGTGAAACAATCACGTGAGGGTCTAGGTTACAAACAACCCCCACCAGCTCGCATCTCCATTAGAAGAGCAAATATTAACTATATCACGACGGAAGATGAACCTGCTGATCCTAATAAAAGGCCTTCTGTCTTTGATCGACTTGGAGAACCAACTACAAGAACTTCTGTATTTGAGAGGATGGGGCCATGGAAAAGGAAGAAGAACAAGTCCCAAAGAAATTATGAAGAGATAAGAAGACCTTTGCCATCTAAAGTCCAAACTATCTCCAAGGAGTGTCGAAGCTTGATCCCTTCCAGAATGAGGCGACAATCAGAACTTTTGATTTCATGCAGGGAGGTACTCAAGGTGAAGACTCGCACAGTGGTCCATACTAGAGAGTGTGATGAAGATGAAGAAAGTGTAGGATCTTCATACCACATTACTACGAATGAGGAGCAATACACTTCATCCCTAAGGAAAGTTGACGAATATTTTGGAGATGCCTTCTGGTGTGGCCATATATCTTTTAATGATGGTGATCCTCAAGAAGACGAAGATGTTGAGGATGCTCATACGGAACTAGAAGAAGGAATTAAAATGACTGTTGATACATTGAAAGAAGTCAAACTTGGAACTGCAGAAGACTCCAGGCCCACCTATGTAAGTGCCCTGTTAACCACAGATGAAGAAAACACTTATGTGAAGCTACTCAAAGAATATAGAGATGTCTTCGCTTGGAACTACAAAGAGATGCCTGGTTTAGATCTTAAAGTAGCAGTTCATCATCTCGCAGTCAAGAAAGGAGCTCATCCAGTTAAACAAGCCCAAAGACACTTCAGGCCAGAATTGATCCCATCAATTGAAGCAGTGGTCAATAAACTCATCGAAGCTGGTTTCATTCGGGAGGTTAAATATCCTTCATGGATTTCAAGCATTGTTCATGTGAAGAAGAAGAATGGCCAAATTCGAGTTTGTGTCGATTTTAGAGACCTCAATAATGCATGCCCTAAAGACGACTTTCCGCTCCCCATTCCAGAGCTTATGATTGATGCTACCACCTGATACGAGGCGATGTCTTTCATGGATGGATCATCTGGCTACAATCAAATACGTATGGAACCAAAAAATGAAGAGCTTACTGCATTTCGAACTCCTAAAGGCATTTATTGCTACAAAGTAATGCCTTTTGGCTAGAAGAATGCTGGCGCCACATATCAAAGGGCAATGCGGAATATCTTTGACGACATCCTCCACAAGAATGTGGAATGCTATGTAGATGATTTAGTGGTGAAATCAAGAAAGAGAGAAGACCACTTGCAAGACTTAAGAATGGTGTTCGAACGACTCCGGAGATATCAACTTAGAATGAACCCGTTGAAATGCGCCTTTGGAGTTACTTCTGGAAAATTCCTTGGCTTCATTGTTCGACATCAAGGGATTGAGATAGATGAAGCCAAAGTTGATGCAAATTTGAAGATGCCGGAGCGCAGAAACATACATGAACTGAAAAGTCTACAAGGAAAATTGGCGTACCTTAGAAGATTCATCTCAAATCTAGCAGGGAAGTGCCACCCTTTTAGCCGTCTCATGAAGAAGGGTGTATCGTTTGAATGGGACCAAGCTTGTAGCAATGCATTCCAAAGCATCAAATCCTACTTGATGAAACCTCCGGTTCTGGCAGCCCCTATACCAGGAAAGCCATTGATTTTATATATTGCAGCCCAAGAAAGGTCAGTGGGAGCCCTTTTAGCCCAAGAAAATGGTGAAAATAAAGAAAATCCCCTCTACTACTTGAGTAGAATGATGACCCCAAATGAGATAAAGTATTCTCCAATCGAAAAGTCGTGTCTGGCGTTGGTTTTCGCAATTCAAAAGCTAAAGCACTATTTTCAAGCTCATGTCATCCGTCTCGTCTCAAGGGCGAACCCGATCAAGTTTGTTATGTCAAAACCCATCCTCAATGATCGATTAGCAAGGTGGTATCTCCAGTTTCAACAATTTGAGATTGTGTATATCCCACAAAAAGTTGTGAAAGGACAAGCTTTGGCAGATTTCTTGGCAGATCATCCAATTCCTGATGATTGGGAGTTGACTGATGAACTACCTGATAAAGATGCGATGGTCATCGAAGTGCAACCACCATGGAAAATGCATTTTGATGGTGCCGCACATCGTGAGGGAGCGGGTGCAGGTGTTGTGTTTGTCACTTCTCAAGGGGAGGTCTTGCCATATTCCTTCACCTTAACACAACATTGCACTAACAACGTTGCGGAATATCAAGCACTCATATTTGGGCTTGAGATGGCCGTTGAGATGAGACAACTCCGATTACGTATTTTTGGAGACTCTGAGTTAGTGATCAATCAATTGCTAGGTAGCTACGATGTCAAAAAGCCAGAATTGCGTCCTTATCATGATTATGCACAGAAATTGATTGCATGGCTTGGCAACGTAACTCTTCAGCATGTGCCAAGGAAGGAAAATAAGAAAGCCGACGCCTTAGTTGCTCTAGCTTCGACATTGACTCTGCCCTGCCAGACACAAATCACTGTCTGCCAAAAATGGATAGTGCCACCAGATGAAAACGAGGATGAAGAAAGCAAGCTCGATCGTTTGGTATCCATCGCTAAAGCTGTGAAGGTTGACTGGCGACAAACCATGATCGATTACTTATGTTATGGGATACTTCCAGAAGATCCAAGAAGAAAGACAGAAATTCGTCGGCGTGCCCCTCGCTTCATTTACTACAAAGACACTTTGTATCGAAGATCATTCGAGGGAGTTCTCTTGCGTTGTTTAGGGGAAGATGAAGCAACACAAGCTATGCAAGAGGCACACTCTGGAGTTTGTGGATCACATCAATCCGGGCCAAAGCTCCACTTCCACATTAAGAGGATGGGTTACTATTGGCCAACAATGGTGAAAGATTGCTTAGATTATGCTCGAAGATGCAAGGCTTGCCAGTTTCACGCAAATTTTATACACCAACCCCCTGAAGTGTTACATCCTACTATTGCATCTTGGCCATTTGATGCTTGGGGATTAGATATTGTTGGACCACTTCCAAAATCTTCTGGAGGACATCTATACATCTTGGCCGCAACTGATTATTTCTCAAAATGGGCCGAGGCCGTCGCTCTCAAGGAAGTGAAGAAGGAGAATGTTGCAAACTTCATTCGAGTGAACATCATATATCGTTTTGGCACTCCTAGTTATATAATAATAGATAATGGCAAACCGTTCGATAACAAATTGATGACCAAGATCTGTGAACTTTTTGGCTTCAAGCAACGTAATTCGTCAATGTATTATGCTGCTGCAAATGGATTAGCCGAAGCATTTAACAAGACGATTTGCAACTTGTTAAAAAAGGTCGTCTCCAGATCTAAAAGGGATTGGCATAACAGAATGGAAGAAGCTTTGTGGGCATATCGTACGACTCATCGCACGCCGACACAAGCAACTCCTTATTCTCTTGTTCATGGAGTCGAAGCAGTTCTTCCTCTTTAGCGTCAAATACCGTCCTTGCGACTCGCTGTCCAAGAAGGTCTTACTGAAGAAGAAAATGCTCGTCTACGCCTTGAAGAACTTGAGTCCCTTGATGAAAAAAGGCTAGAAGCTCAACAAAGTCTCGAATGTCATCAATCTCGTCTTTCTCGTGCTTTCAATAAAAAGGTTCGCTTGAGGTCCTTCCAAGTTGGCGATCAAGTTCTTGCAGTAAGAAGACCTATTATCACCTCTCGCAAATCCGGGGGAAAATTCACTTCAAAGTGGGATGGCCCATATGTCGTGCAAGAAGCCTATTCAAGTGGTTCTTACAAGTTAGTTGATGCAGATGGCATGAGGATTGGCCCTATCAACGGGAAATTTTTGAAGAGGTACTATCCTTGAAGAAAAAATGATGCTCCTCGATGCACGAGCCTAAACTGCAAGTCATGATGCTCCTCAACGCACGAGCCTAAACTGCAAGTCATGATGCTCCTCAACGCACGAGCCTAAACTGCAAGTCATGATGCTCCTCAACGCACGAGCCTAAACTGCAAGTCATGATGCTCCTCAACGCACGAGCCTAAACTGCAAGTCATGATGCTCCTCAACGCACGAGCCTAAACTGCAAGTCATGGTGCTCCTTGATGCACGAGCTTAAACTGCATGCTGCAATGCTCCTGGCCCGCACGAGCCTAAACTGCGAACGGCACCAAAAAAAAAAAAAAAACTCACCCATTTTGAACTACGTTATGACTTGATCCTCTTCACCGAGGTACGTAGGCAGCTTAGACTTTCATTCTAAGTTCAGTCGCATGAGTTTCAAAAAAAATAAAAGTTTGCCGCCATCGGATCATTATGTCAATTCTTCCAAGTGTAGAGGCATATATCTATGAGGAAAAGAGACGATTTGCTTTGAAGTATAAAAGATTTTTTTTATTGCTTCAATAGTACAAAAGTTGATACATCAAAAAAATGTAGAGACAAAGGGAATTAGACGTTTTCCTATACAAAAGCCTAAGTCATGAAAATAATCGTAAACTAGGCTTTGTGGCCGACTCGTCTTGAATGCTTCTTTCAAGTCCATATGACGTCTCCACATTCTAATACACTATCCTCAATGCCTCGTATATAAGAAGTCATCTCTCTTGAAAAAAAAAAACCTTCAATCACCACGGGAGCCGCAATTGATAAATTTTAAGACCGTCACCAAATCAAGAGCAAAAAGTTGGTGAAAGGATGACTCCACAACTTGTGTGACATTTCGGACTAATATCTGCACTCATCGAACTTGTTCGCAAGTCTGCAAAAGAAATAAACAAAGAGATAAGATTCATGATGATAGCTGAATCCATTACAAGCTGTAAAATCAACTTCAAAAATATTTGTTAGGTTAACCAAGAATGAGTGGAGCTTCATCTTCAATGAGACTATAGTTCATGACGTCCGAATTTCGTAGGTTCAAACTATTGGTGATGTCGACGCTCCTAGTTCAAGATACAGTTTTTCTGGCCAAAAGCATGCAAACCTGAAAGTTCCCTGCGGTCAGTTTGATTTTCAGTATTTTTCTGTTTCTAGGCCAAGAATAGTTCCTGGATGCAATTTTTATGTGTTATAGCACTAGGAATTTTCTTTCCAACGAGACAAACGGATTGTTATTTCGATACTCCTAGCTCAAGATACAATTGTTCTCGCTGAAGGTACGCAAACTTGAAAGTTCACTGCAGTTAAGTCGAAGTCTCGAATTTTCTGTTGATAGACCAAAAATAGTTTGACATGAAATTTATAAGTCCTTCAGGTCTCTGATTTTTGTTTCTAAAGGTTCAAACAGATTGTAATTCCGACACCTGTAGCTCAAGATATGATTCTTTTTTTTTTTGCCGGAACTACACGAATCTGAAAGTTACCGCAGCTAGATGGACTTTGAAAATTTTCTGTTTCTAGCTCGGAAAGATTTCTGTTACGAAACTCATATGTATTGCAGATCTATGATTTTACTTTCGAAAGGCGCAAGCGGATCACAATTTGGAGTCACCTAGCTCGAGATATGAATTTTTCCACCATAGCGCGCAAAGCTGAAAAGCAATTCCGCGGACAGATGGGTCAAGTTCAGAAAGTTGCTGCAGACAATCGGCTTGGAATTATTCTATGATACCTTGAAGACTTCATTAGCTATGAGTCTTATTTCCAATGACATAGACGGCTCGTGATTTGGATGCTCCTTGCTTGAGATATGCGCGTTCCAATAATAGCATGCAGTACTGTGAAGGCAAAATGACAGACTTGTGCATCGCCTTCAAAAGTTCATTCCGACTTGTCCTTATGGAATTTGGCCCCAAATTTTGGATGTCGCTGTGGTGCAAGTTTTGATTCTGCAGGACCAAGCGGATTGCAGTTTGGACATTCCCAGGTGCAGATACGATTTTTTCAATGCGAGCATGAAATGCCATGAAGTCAAAACAGCAGAAACACGCCAAATACTTGCTCGCCGATGTTCGAAAAGCCTACTCCAGTGGCCTTCCTCGCCAGCCCGCACCAATGAGATATGGTACATGTCACACCCGCTCGCCAAGGATGAAATATGGTCGCTCGAGCTCCAAGCCTCTTTCTCACCAAGATGCATCATGTTGCTGAAGGGATGTGCCAAGTTGTTGTACTCTCTCGAAAACCTACAAAAATAAGAAAAGATTTTGGAGCCCTCGGTGCCAACAAGATGATGTTTTTGCAGATACGGTGCAAGTAGCACGACGAAAAGCTCGATTAATGAATATAGGTGCCATAGCACGACGTTTCTGCTTATACTGATATGCTTCAATTTGATATGATGGACATCAAGGATCTTCCAAATCGGCATGCAAAAGGGAAGTTAAAATTTGGGAGCCTCGCTAATCTCTGGCCACACACAAGCAATAAAGACACGACGCTTCAATGCGGATGGTCAGTATTTTGACATGCACTTCTCCGTCAAATCTCGAGGGATCGTACCCTTCATGAACCTACAAAAAGAAGAGGGGAGCACCTCCGAGCCTGCAACAAAATAAAAGGGAGAAAAAGAAGTATGCTGCCCGAACAATCCTCGCGATTTCGGCGCTTGATCGATCAAAGATTGGTTGCATATGAATCAAAAGGGCTGGATCTTCAACCTTTATAGATGTTGTCTATCACCGAGTCTTCTTACCAATGATATAAACAGCTCGTAGTTCGAATGCTCCTATCTTGAGATATATATTCTTTTTAGCAAGAGCATGCAAAACTGGAATATCGAACAGTAATAGAACTTAAACTAGAATTATGAAGCTCACCTGGGATGCTACGATGCGAATCTAGATCCAAATTTTTGATATGTTGTAGTACTCTGAGTCTAGTTTCTGTAGCCGCAAACCACTCGTGATTTGGGCATTCCTACACCAAGATATGATTTTTTTAGTCAGGACGCACAAAACTGGAATATCGAGCAGTGACAGAACTTAAACCAAGATTACGAAGCTCACCTGGGATGCTACGACGCGAATCTAGATCCAAATTTTTGATATATCGTAGTAATTCGAGTCTAATTTCCGTAGCCGCAAACCACTCGTGATTTCGATACTCCTACACTAAGATATAATGTTTTTGGTTAAGACGCATAAAACTGAAATTCTTGGCAGCAACTGCACAAAAAGAATGTTAGGAGAATCGAGCGACAGGATTGCGTTGCCAACTATTGACGAGTACCTTCAAAACCACTGTTGCTTTCATCAAAGAGGGGAGAATTTCTTCTATGGCAACAATCACAGGAGAAAGCAGTGAATTTATAGAAAGGGAATTGATAGAATTTAAGGAAATTATTGGCGCTCAAGTCACAATATGTGTAAACAAGAAAAATATCACGTCCAAATTGGAGTTGGTCAAACTTGAAAGATGGAAACAAAAAATTAAAGGAAAGATTTTTTTGGATCCATATATGTTCGTACAAGAAAGGAAAAAGACGGTCTTGCAATTAACCAAGAAAGTGCCATGTTTGGAGATCTCTCCTTAATGCATGACATCAAAAGAGGAAAGTGATTAAAGTGCTTGGTTTATGCTTCCTATACGTCTATTACTTTCAAGATTTGCATGATTTTGTACTTGGAAATGTTGACTTAATAAGTCCATAAGACTTTGGAAAATAAGAAATCATTCCATGGACAAGAAGACACGCATGTAAGTTGCGCTCCCGAAAATGGAAAATTGCGATCAGACTCCAAATCAGAAAAGGATAGTAAATAGTATAACGTGTGGAACTGTTCTTTTCACATATACTTCAAGTCTTGTCTTATATTTTCGCAAGCTTACATCCCGCCAAGCTTTGAAGTAGGGGGCATTTGTAGACAATTAAAATTTTGTCAAATTTAAATCCATACAAAATTTGGATTTTACCACAAATTAAATATATATTGGTCCAATTAAGCAACATGGACTGGTATAATTGGGTTTGTTATTTAAATCCAATTAAATTGATTTAATTAAATGCCCATTAATATATTATTGGTCTAGCCCGTCAATTAGTCTTCTATCAAATGGACCGGCCCATAAGCCTCAAGCCCAATGATCCACTAGGGTTTTCTTGAAGACTACTCCACCCAACACCTATATAAAGGGGTCAAAGGAGAAGGCTAAGACAAGCAAGTAAGCAGAAGGAAAGGCTAAAGAAGCTCTGAAGGATAGCATCAAGGTCTCCATCCATATCTGCAATCATCGTCTGTGGTCAAATTCCAAAAGCGAACTCAAGTCATAGGCGGGCGGCTTCAAATCTTCCATTCGCGATAACTGCAACATCAAATCATGGTTCGTGACGAGCTTCAAATTGTTCGTGACGTACTACAAATCTGAAATCTGTCAAATTGAAGATCAAGCTTTCAAGCTCTTGAACCATCATCCGTGACGAGAAGAATCAGAGGACTACATCTCTTTTGATTTAGAGATATTATAGAGATTGTAACCCCATCACTTGAATTTAAATATAACATTTGTCGCTATTTTTCTTGTCTTGATTATTATTTTTCAGGAGCGAAATTTAGTTGTTACAATTACCTTGCTAACAAGCTTAAATCAAATATGCGCGTACTTATTAATGACTCCAACGATCACCTCGACTACGACACACCACTCTGGTGATATGGCATCTCAACATAAGCTTAAGTATCAACTTTTATAATACACGCATCAACAAGAAACAATCTGAATATACTCAAATCATGACAAATGACTCAACGAAGGAGCTGTACCTCAAGCTCAACAGTATCATTACAACACAAAACTGAGATCCCATCTCACATCATAGAAATAGAGTACCTGAATCCTCCTCGAAAGGTCATAACTTCACGTGGCCCTGCCACAACGCGCGATCCAATCCAAATATTGTTACACAGAAAGCACCTCAAATCACCATGCTCAAAACAGATAGCCACGCACCGATTGATGTCTGAAACCAAGCAATCCATCACACCCATGGTGAAGCAAACAATATACATTATTCAATACTGAAAAGACACAACCGATGCGCTATTCACCGAGCAACACCCAATATGGACTTCCCTCAGAAACCAGGAAGTAATGCATACAAAGTAACATATAGAAAACTATTCCGAACATCACACTATTGCGGCCTGCAATCAAATCCAGATAACATACCCGTGGTGGCGTGTCACCTGATCTGCACATATATATCTCAAAAGAAGACACACATTGAGCCAAATTTGCTCATTACAATAAACACATATAGTCTCATGCCCGACCACAAGAAAAGTATCTGAAAAAGTCCCTCAATACTGGAACTGAATCAATAGTAGAAACCTCTGCACTGACATCCGCCATGAAGGCCCAATTAATACAACAATACTTGCCAGCCGTCCGCTGGTCTTTGGAATACAAACTACCATGACATAATCCAATGTACCTTGCCACGCAACCTGTGACATTTTCCGACATAGCCTATAACACATTAGTTTAGACAACTTGACATTGGGAAAACCATCCTGCATCTAATATCATAGCTCAAATTTAACATACCAAGCAAAGAAAGATCCACTCGGACCTCCAATTTCAAATAACTACTAGACGATGCCGATACATACGATCTACAACTACTGCATAGTTAGATCACGAGAACTTCTAGTCTCCAACACATATAACACACATCAAGTATCTATTCATACCACAAAGATATTCAAAAATTTCCCTGCGCCATCAATAACTCACGTATCAATAGTAGATCCAACAAGAGAATACCGCAATACCACTAATATTATCAATTTACATTACACTGCCTCTTTTTTGAACATATACCCCCACCAAATTACTAGCATAGTAATACCATCTTTCTTAATCATCTGAAGATTGATTCTTAAATCACCTGCAGCTGCCCGTGCTGCTCAATTTAATGACTTCCCATTATATTATGGACTGAACCAAAACCTTGAACACGCAAATCTAAATTCTCCATATCATAACACATAGACCATACCATACTAGGATAACATGAGTATTTGTATCTCTCTCATGCATCGCAGATATCGACGCACTTAACCAGTCAAGAACTTTCATGATCCCATATAGGAAAAACATTATTACCCACTCCATACTTCACATACCCATAGGAAATATACTCATCTTCAAACTATGGTAAAACACATCAAGAACTCTTTCTCCCAATTCCATTGCACAAGCTAAACTGCCAGGACTGAATCCTTCTACCCAAACCAACCTAAGTTAACTGCCTGCACTTAAGAGCTTTACTGCACAATACCTGTAACACTCATTACTTCAAATATGTACAAAGAATTAATCATATCCTTATCACACTGAATAAGTTTATTATCAAGCTATTCCATTTATCCAATTTCCTTTATGATTCATCATTAATTTGATATTCTCCTTTGCTGTAGCGCCACAATACCACAACTCAGGTTTACCATACGAGATTCGCACATAAGACCATACTGTCTAAGACCCATAGGCCACACCCTCTCAAACATTTTCCAGGAATATCACATTCCAGAATGCTTTATCCCGAAGAACTTCTCGCGAATCTGAATTAGTTACCATTACCTTCCAAATGCGGATACATAAAATCCCATGATTAACATAAAGTACCAAAAGTCTTGATCTCTTCTAATGAAAACACAGTCCCTAGCCACATACACAACCTTAAGACACCTGATTATTACATGCAAAATCTAAAACACAATAAAAGCATTCTCGAGAGTCATTCACTCTTAAACAACTGTAATTCACCTGACCTAAATGAACGGAACCACTCGTGCCTTATTAGTACTCTGACCCCGCAGAACATAATTTCATACAGATATAAACAACCACATTTCTTCTTTATACAGTTAGCATTCTTTATCAACAGCAGCTTAAAACATCATAGTATTTTCTCACATTTACGAAAACACCATATAACTTTTGTAAAAATTTTCCTTCACACGTGCCATCCTTGGCACAATTTTCTGTAACCAAAACTGATCTGCCATCATACCTCGAAACGGAACTAACATAGCCCATAACCGTGCAATTAGCTGACCAACAGCAACCTCCCCAACTTGGCTCGAAGCCATATATGAAGGCACTCTTAACAACTCATAGAACTTTTGCTTTAATGATGCCACAATATTATAGTGAGATTAAACTCATGTCATTTACAAGTTTTGTGGAGACATGAATCATCAGAAATTTTAACTCTTCTGCAATTCTTGCATTCATTCACACAACAGTTAAGCCCACTCTTTAGGCGACAATTTTTTTACTAAGTCCCAATATTTTTTAAAAATTCCGACAGAGTTTCCTTTGTAATTGGGCCTATCCACCAGATAGAGAATCACCAAAACCATCCTAACAATACGTCCACAACTCGACAAAGCATCACAATGTATATCCACAGCATAAATCCCAATACTACATGTTTTATATTATCTAAATTGATACATGGACATGCGTTTTACTTATTCGAATCATAACACATATAAAATACCTTTTAATTACACATAGTGATCATACCACTTAAGGACACCCCGCAATTTATCTTACTAAGTCTAAACTCATTCCGCCACATGAAATGTACTTTACTTTCCAACTAAGAGTCATGAAAATATTCTTCACACAACCCTAACTCGGGACTATACAACAGATCACACTAGGAATCGAATACTTAACAGTTCACCTATTATTTAGCAGACTCCTTCGTCACTACCAAGATCACATAGATACATCCTGCAGTGCTAACATACTCATCACATCGATATTCAACCGCTATTCTGACTAATAAGGACATTACCGAACATCTAACTTCAAAATATTTGCTCACACAATTAGCAACTCGGTGCTAAAACTAGAGAGAAAGATCTGGCATCAAGTCCTCGAGACTGGCCCAACATGAACTCACGGAGATTACCTCTTTCCCCCTGATCGGGGAATCACAAGCCATTAAGGCACATAGACTACTGAGCGCTCACGGTTGCATACAGATGTGTGGAAGGAATTTCAAGAGTTATCTCAAACTGAATCAAGTACGCACGATAATAATTCCAAGAATAGGAAATTTTTCCTAAATATTCTATAGCCTCTGGAGGATAAATACAGACGTCTCCGTACCAATCTACGAGACTCTACTAAACTAGCTTATGATTCGTGAGACCAAATAACTTAGGCTCTAATACCAACTTGTCACGACCCTAACCTGGTCATAATGGCGCCCAACACACAACTAGGAAAGCCTGACCAATTCATAACAATTTCCCCAATTAACCAACAAATAAAGACAAAACTATCCACGTAAAAGTCTAAAATACTGATATAATATGGGAAATCTGACAAAAATACCTAAATAACCCAACTAGGACCCGATGTCACGATCATGAGCCTCTAATAACAGAATAACATCCTACTACAAGTCTGTCAAACACTAAATATGTGGAATTAAAGGATAAATATAGAATGAAGAATCCTTGGCTGCGACGAATGCCGTGCAGCTACCTCGAATAGTCCCGGGAGGAACTCTGAAATACAACTAAACTCACTTCGCCTGATGAGAAGAACCTGGATCTGCACACATGGTGCAGGAAGTTGTCACGACCCCAATCCCGATCGTGATGGCGCCTAACACACCTGCTAGGCAAGCCCGACCATTTACACTCTCACCCGAGCATGAATCTCAAATCAATTACCTGGATATTATTTCAACAATAAAGCTAAACTAAACAACCACCCAAAGATCTAGGGTCACGAGTCTAGAGCCTTTAAACAAGATCGGATAACAATATCCAAATCAAATACTAAAGTCTGAATAATTAATATACAAAGGAAAAATGGAATAAGAAGAGAAGCCAAGTCCTGCGAACGCCAGCAGCTACCTCAGCAACTCGGATAAATACTGATAAAAGCTGGAGTGCTCGTCTATCCCTCCTGTGTACCTGAATCTGTACACAAATGTGCAGGGAGTAGGGGTGAGTACTAAGTACTCGGTGAGTAATAAATATATATAAGCAGCTGAAAGTAGGAAATCTACAGAATACCACAATATGAAGCTAAACTACCGTTCGATCCTCCTACGAACTAGCATCAACAGTACAATACAGCTACCACAGAATAATTCAGCAGATAAAGATGCAATGCAATGCACATAACCGCTACGGCGTGTAGCCCGATCCATTTAACGTCGACGGCGCTCATTGGGTACAGACTCCGGAGGGGCTCCTACAGCCCAAGCGCAATACCGCTGCGGCGTGCAGCCCGATCCTCATATCAACCACTGCGGCGTGCAGCCCGATCCATCCTCAGTCCACAAAAAACATATAAGTCACACAACAACTCAATTTATTTATTACTAGGTTCCAGTTCATAAATTATGAAAATACTTTAACTTTTATTTAATTTTCCCAAAACAGGTGACTTAGCATTTCAATACGGTGTTTTCAAACCAGGACTGAGATTAGTGATTAAGCAAATATAGCTATCACATATATAACTATCCCCTAGGGATACTACAGGTCGGCACAAGGCCCTAAACATGGCTTACAGCCCACAATTATATCAAACATAATGTGTTTCAACCATATATATCATGTTATTCTTATCCGGGATGGACTAAGTCTTAATCCCCAATCACAATCAATCCCGCACCTGCCACGGGGTGCGAGCCACGCCCTACTAGCGTCACAATATGCTAAGCCGGGGTTTCGAACCCTCAGGCTACCATATACACAAACTACTCACCTCTAGCCGGTAGAAGCCTTAGTCCGCCTTGCGCTTGCCTTGCAATTCAATCACCTCGGACGCCGAATCTCGAACCGGTGAGAATTCTAGTCCGCGGCGCCTTTGCTCCTCAACCGGCCTCCTCGCGCTTCCAATCTATCCAAATTCATACAAACATCGATGAAGTTCGATTTCTAAAAGATAGGGTTTTAGCCGTACATATCTGAAATTCGCCCCTTAATGATACTACAATGATCCAATACAGTTATGTAACTTGAATCTACAATATCATATTCAATATGGCCAATATTAGTCATAAATCCCATAACTTGTGCCATCTAGGCCTATTATCAAACATCTTGTAGGCATAAATATTTACACCTCTTAACTATAGCATTGGTTCCTCAAACTATCACCATTAACCAACAATTCATCTTCCTATCATTCTTTAGCAATTTATACTCCTAACATCATGTGTGTGATCAACCATTCACACCCACACCAACAAAATTCCAACAAATATACACATTTAAATTCCTACCATGTTCATGTATTTAAATTGGGGATTTATGGCTTCCAACAACCATACTATAAATTGTAATACTTGATTCATACTCATATTCCCATAATAACACCATATGTGTAAGTCTAAGGTGTAGGATTACCTCTTGTAGATCAAATCTTGAAAGACAACTTTGGGGTGTTCTTGAGATTTTGAAGAAATCCAACCAAAATCATGTTGTAACTAGTGATTGAGAAGAGAAATCACCATGAAAACACACTTAAAAGCTTACCTTAGGAGTGCAATTGAGTGCCTTGGTCGAATTGGGGGTGTTGGGGAAGCCCTAGGCTTGAGAAATGACTCAAGTTCTGTCATTTCCCGTCCTTATGTATATTTAGGGCCTGCTACTAGCGCGCCTGCGCTAATTAGCGCGGGTTGAGGCAGAAAATAACCCATTAGCGCGGGCTACTAGCGCTCCCGCGCTAAGGCCGCGCTACTGACACATGCCTAGTAAAAAGGTCATAACTTTCTGTATATACCTCCAAATGACGCACGGTTTGTTGAATTGGAAACTAGACTCAAAGGGCTTTAATGTAATACGTTGTGGGTCGCATAACTCTTTATATAATGGGAGATATGATCGTTTAAAGTGAGGTATTGTGCACACTCATTTACATCTTCGCCTATTATGAAGTTTTCCAACTTCAAAAGTTCCCGTTAACCATCCGAAATCACCCGGAGGCCCCCGGGACCTCAACCAAAAATACCAACACCTCCTAAAATATCATACGAACTTGTTCCAATCATCGACATGCATCAAACAACGCCAAGACCATCAAATTACATCGAATTCAAGCCTAAGTTCTTCTAAAACTTCCAAAACACACATTTAATCAAAAACCCAACCAAACCACGTCCGAATGACCTGAAATTTTGTAGACATATCCAAAATCACATAACGAAGCTACAGAAATTGTCGGAATTCCATCTCGACCCCCGGATCAAAATCTCACCTACCATTCGGATTTCGCCAAAATTCGACCTTAGCCAATTCAAGCCTAAAACTACACCGGACCTCCGAATTCGATTCCGATTGCTCTCCTAAGTCATAAATGATCCCCCGAAACTAGTCGAATCTTCAAATTTCCATTCCGAGCTGTCTAACTCATCGGTCAACATTCGGTTGACTTTTCCAACCTATTCTTCTCGTAAAGAGATTTATGTCCTCATTTGTATTCAAATTCTCACCGATTTTCTTCTAACTCTCCAAACACATATAAATTAGCATATTGAAGTATTAAATTGAGAAAACGGGGCGATAACTCCCGTAATGACGGGCCGGGTCGTTACATTCTCCCCAACTTAAATAATCGCTCGTACTCGAGCGTACCCAGAGTTGTACTAGAAGCAACCCAATAGCTGGATGACCTTACCAAGCATATATGCGGGGTGGTACCACATCACCCTGTCCATCATAAGTCCGCTAACGCCATATAGCTGAACTTCCACAGTCCATCTGGAACATAGACCACATTGCACCTTTTGAAATCATATACCACATCTAGATCCCACGTCTATACTCGGAATACACCCGAACCAACTGTAATAGTCCATACTCGCCACTCCGAGTGAGACCTTATGGTGTACCAAACAAAGAAATCACTCGAGACGATGTCCTCTAATCACCACAATTTCCCACGATAACCAGTTACTACTGAAAAAAACTTTCTCGTTAGCTGAAGTCTTATTCCAACACCTTCATGTATATTTCCCACGGCAACCGAACACACGATATATCGAATCCATCTCTCAAGTCATCCATTCATGAATCCATTTCCTTTTTTTTTTACTGACATTAAAATATATTTCGGAGCCAAACCTTGATGTTTTCCTTTCTAACCAGTTGAAATCACATATGCCCGCACTCATTAATGGCTTCAACGATCATTCTGATTATAACACACCGCATTGGTGATATGACACCTCAACACCGGCCTAAGCCACGACGAGCACAACACATGCTCCAATAAGAAACGTTTGAACATACTCAATCATGATAACTAACTCAAACAAAAGAGCTGTAATTCAATCCCTCTGTACCATCATAACATAGAACTGAGATCCCGTCTCACATCATAGAATTAGAGTACCTGAACCCTCCTCGAATGTCATAACATCACGTGGCATTGCCACAACTCACGATTCTATCCGAGCACTATTACTCATGGAGCACCTCAAGTCACCATGCTCAAAACGGTCAGCCACGCACATATTTAGGTCAGAACTCAAGAAATCAATCACACCCACGGTGATACATTTAATATATGCTATCAAATTCTGAATGGATACAATCGATGTGCTATTCCCCGAGCGGTACCCAATACGGACTATTCCTTAGAAGCTAGGAAGTATTGTATACAAAGTAACTTATAAGACACTATATTTTCCACATCACACTATTGCGGCGCGCAACCCGTTCCAATAACATACCCGTGGCGGCGTGCCACCCGATCCAGATACCATACCTGTGGCGGCGTGCCACCCGATCCACGCATAAATCTCGCAAGAGGAAATGCACATCGAGTCAAGTTGCTCATTAAAACAAACATATATATAGCCTCAAGCTCGGCCACATAAAACGCATCTGACAAAGTTCCTCAATACCAGAGCTGAATCAATAGTAGAAACCTCTGCACTGATATCCGCCATGAAGGCCCCACTGACAAAGCAATACATACCCGTCGTCCGCTGGTCCTGAGTACAACTACCTTGTTGGAGCATACTCTGATGCTCTCTTCTATGCAATTTGTGCCATTTTCCGACATAGTCCATATCACATTAGTCTAGGCGGCCTGACTTATGTCAACCAGTCTGAAATAAGGTATCATAACCCAAATTCATCATATCAAGCTAAGAGAGAACCATTAGGGCTTCCAGTTTCCGATGATGGCTAAACGGTGCCGATACACACGATATACAACCACTGCATAGGTGGATTATGAGAACTTCTAGTCTCCATCACCTATATAACACATGAATTACTATGCCTGATTCCACACTCCACTGTACGAATACATAACACACATCAAGCATCCATTCATACCACGAAAGTCATTCAGAAATTTCCCTATGCCATCAACAACTCAATCATAAAAGTCGATCCAACAAGAGAATACCCCTCATACCACTAGATATTATCAGTTTACATTACCTTGTACTTTGGACCATATACCCTGCCATATCACTAGAATAGCAGTACCATTTCTTTTCCTTAATCACCCGAAAGATCGGTTCTTAAATTACCTGCAGCTGCCCGTGCTGATCAATAATTTTTAATGACTTCCCATATATTATGAATTGGTCTCAAAACCATAAACATGCCATTATCAGCTTCACATAACACATCGCATATACCATACCACTCTAATATAACATGGGAACTTCTATCCCTTTTCTGCGCCGCAAATATCGACGCACTCAACTAGTCAAGGACTTCCATGATTCCATATAGAGGAAAACCCATTACACATTCCCAGCTTCGCATACCAACATGAATATACTCACTTTCAAACCACGGTAGAACACATCACAAACTCTTTCTCCCAATTCATTGCATAAGTTTAACTGCCAGGACTGAGTCCTTTTACCCACATCGAGCTACGCAACCGCCAGCACTCAAGAGCTTGGTTGCACCATAGCTGCAAGACTCATTACTTCGTACACATGCCAGGAGTTAATCTTATCTTTATCATACCGTTTCAGTTTGTTAACAAGTTGTTTCATTTACCCAATTCCTTTCCGATTCATCTTTAATTTAATATTCTCCTTTACTGAAGGATCACAATACCTCAACTCATGTTACCACACGAGATTCATACACAAGACCACACGGTCTAAGGCTCATGGCCGCTGAATACTCTCTCAAATGTTTCCCAGGGTACCACCTTTTACAATACTTTATTTTGACGAACTTCCCGCGATTTTTTTTTTTCGATTCGTATCATTACCTTCCAATACAGATACATAGAATCCCATCATTCACATATCATTACACAAGTCTTGATCGCTTCTAATGAAACCACCATTTTTAGCCACATACAAAATCTTAAGACACCTTACCGTTACAAGCAAAGTCTTGAACACCGCAAGGCTATTCTCGGGCGTCATCCACCCTTATTCAATTTATAATTCAACTGACTTTCTTTTCTATACACCGAACATTATTGACCAACAGCAGTTCAAATCATCCTAGGATTTCATCACATCCACGAAGCACCATAACCCTTATCAGAATTTTCCCAACATACTTAGAGACATAACCAATATAGCACACAACAGTGCAATCAGTTAATCAATAACAACCTCCCCAACTTGGCTCGGAGCCGTACATCAAAGCACTTTTAGCCACTCTTAGCATTCTTACTCAAATGATGCCACAATATTATAGTGAGATTAAACTCAAGTCATTTACAAGCCTTGACAGAGACTCAAATCATCAGAGACCTCAGCTCTTCTGCAATTCTTGCATTTATACACGCACCATAGTTAAGCCTACTCTCTTCAGGTGACAGAAATCTTTTCTAAGTCCCAAATTATCCAAAAATTTCGACAGAGTTTCCTTTGTAATTTGGCCTATCCACCTGCCAGAGAATCACCAAAACCATCCTAACAATACATTCACAACTCAACAAGACATTACAATATATATCAACAACATTAATCTCAATACTACACGAGTTATATTATCAAAATTGATACATGGACATGCGTTGCACCTGCTCGCATCATAACACATATCAAATACCCTTCAATTACACATCCGAATCCACCCACCTACTTTGCATCAATCTAGTATTTCAGTACAACACCTTCCACCAGGATATACATATCATAATCACTTTAGTCTTCCTGAGTCTAAACTCGTTTTACTACACGTAAGGCACTTTACCTTCCAACTAAGAGATATGATAAATATTCACCACTCCCATAGCTAGGGGCTATACAACAGATTACAATAAGGATCTAACACCTGACAGCTCGTACATTATTAAGCTGCCATTTCCACAGTTAAGAACAATACCGATCACACGAAATTTCATAACACCAGTTTGTAAAATCAGCACTTTGGTGCTCATGTCAAAAACAAAGATCTGGCCTCAAGTCCTCCCGACTAGCCCAAACATGAACTCGCAGAGATTATATCTTGCCCCTCGATCAGGGAATCACAAACCATCAAGGTAATCATATTACTAAGCACGCGAAGCGTACACTGACGTGTGGAAGGAATTTCCAAGAATTACATCTCATGCTGAATCAAGTACGCACGATAAGAGTTCCAAGAAATGTGAAGTGTTTCCTAAAAGGTTTGCAGCCTCCCGAGGATAAATACAGGCGTCCCCATACCGATCCACGAGACTCTACCAACCGGCTCAAGACTCATGGGCCTAGTAACCTAGGCTCTGATACCAACTTGTCACGACCCCAATCCCGGTCGTGATGGCGCCCAACACACCTGCTAGGCAAGCCCGACCATTTACACTCTCACCCGAGCATGAATCTCAAGTCAATTACCTGGATATTATTTCAACAATAAAGCTAAACTGAACAACCACCCAAAGATCTAGGGTCACGAGTCTAGAGCCTCTAAACAAGATTGGATAACAATATCCAAATCAAATACTAAAGTCCGAATAATTAATATACAAAGGAAAAATGGAATAAGAAGAGAAGCCAGGTCCTGCGAACGCCAGCAGCTACCTCAGCAACTCGGATAAACACTGATAAAAGCTGGAGTGCTCGTCTATCCCTCCTATGTGCCTGAATCTGCACACAAAGGTGCAGGGAGTAGAGGTAAGTACTAAGTACTCAGTGAGTAATAAATATATATTAATAGGCTGAAAGTAGGAAATCCACAGAATACCACAATATGAAGCTAAACTACCGTTCAATCCTCCTACGAACTAGCATCAACAGTACAATACAGCTACCACAGAATAATTCAACAGATAAAGATGCAATGCAATGCACATATCCGCTACGGCATGTAGCCCGATCAATTTAACGTCGACGACGCTCTCTGGGGGTATGTACAGACTCCGGAGGGGCTCCTACAGCCCAAGCGCAATACCGCTGCGGCGTGTAGCCCGATCCTCATATCAACCACTGTGGCGTGCAGCCCGATCCATTCTCAGTCCACAACAAACATATAAGTCACACAACAACTCAATTTATTTATTACTAGGTTCAAGTTCATAAATTATGAAAATACTTTAACTTTTATTTAATTTTCCCAAAACAGGTGACTTAGCATTTCAATACGGTGTTTTCAAACCAGGACTGAGATCAGGGATTAAGCAAATATAGCTATCACATATATAACTATCCCCTAGGGATACTACAGGTCGGCACAAGGCCCCAAACATGGCTTACAGCCCACAATTATATCAAACACAGTGTTTTTCAACCACTAATATCATATTATACTCATTCGGGATGGACTAAGTCTCAATCCCCAGTCACAATCAATCCCGCACCTGCCACGGGGTGCGAGCCACGCCCTACTAGCGTCACAATGTGCTAAGCCGGGGTTTTGAACACTCAGGCTACCATATACACAAACTACTCACCTCTAGACGGTAGAAGCCTTAGTCCGCCTTGCGCTTGCCTTGCAATTCAATCACCTCGGACGCCGAATCTCGAACCGGTGAGAATTCTAGTCCGCGACGCCTTTGCTCCTCAACCGGCCTCCTCGCGCTTCCAATCTATCCAAATTCATACAAACATCGATGAAGTTCGATTTCTAAAAGATGGGGTTTTAGCCGTACATATCTGAAATTCGCCCCTTAAGGATACTACAATGATCCAATACAGTTATGTAACTTGAATCTACAATACCACATTCAATATGTCCAATATTAGTCATAAATCCCATAACTTGTGCCATCTAGTCCTATTATCAAACATCTTGTAGGCATAAATATTTACACCTCTTAACTATAGCATTGGTTCCTCCAACTATCACCATTAACCAACAATTCATCTTCCTATCATTCTTTAGCAATTTATACTCCTAACATCATGTGTGTGATCAACCATTCACACCCACACCAACAAAATTCCAACAAATATACACATTTAAATCCCTACCATGTTCATGTATTTAAATTGGGGATTTATGGCTTCCAACAACCATACTATAAATTGTAATACTTGATTCATAATCATATTCCCATAATAACACCATATGTGTAAGTCTAAGGTGTAGGATTACCTCTTGTAGATCAAATCTTGAAAGACAACTTTGGGGTGTTCTTGATATTTTGAAGAAATCCTATGAAATCCAACCAAAATCATGTTGTAACTAGTGATTGAGAAGAGAAATCACCATGAAAACACACTTAAAAGCTTACCTTAGGAGTGCAATTGAGTGCCTTGGTCGAATTGGGGGTGTTGGGGAAGCCCTAGGCTTGAAAAATGACTCAAGTTCTGTCATTTCCCGTCCTTATGTATATTTAGGGCCTTCTACTAGCACGCCCGCGCTAATTAGCGCGGGGTGAGGCAGAAAATAACCCATTAGCGGGCTACTAGCGCTCCCGCGCTAAGGCCGCGCTACTGACACATGCCCAGTAAAAAGGTCATAATTTTCTGTATATACCTCCAAATGACGCACGGTTTGTTGTATTGGAAACTAGACTCAAAGGGATTTAATGTGATAGGTTGTGGGTCACATAACGCTTTATATAATGGGAGATATGATCGTTTAAAGTGAGGTCTTGTGCACACTCATTTACATCTTCGCCTATTATGAAGTTTTCCAACTTCAAAAGTTCCCGTTAACCATCTGAAATCACCCCGAGGCCCCCGGGACCTCAACCAAAAATACCAACACCTCCTAAAACATCATAAAAACTTATTCCTATCATCGACATGCATCAAACAATGCCAAGACCATCAAATTACATCGAATTCAAGCCTAAGTTCTTCTAAAACTTCCAAAACACACATTTAATCAAAAACCCAACCAAACCACGTCCGAATGACCTGAAATTTTGTAGACATATCCAAAATCACATAATGAAGCTACAGAAATTTTCGGAATTCCATCTCGACCCCCGGATCAAAATCTCACCTACCATTCGGATTTCGCCAAAATTCGACCTTAGCCAATTCAAGCCTAAAACTACACCGGACCTCCGAATTCGATTTCGATTGCTCTCCTAAGTGATAAATGATCCCCCAAAACTAGTCGAATCTTCAAATTTCCATTCCGAGCTGTCTAACTCATCGGTCAACATTTGGTTGACTTTTCCAACCTATTCTTCTCGTAAAGAGATTTATGTCCTCATTTCTATTATAATTCTCACCGATTTGCTTCTAACTCTCCAAACACATATAAATTAGCATATTGAAGTATTAAATTGAGAAAATGGGGCGATAACTCCCGTAACGACGGGCCGGGTCGTTACAGAAGTAAATTGAGTACTTCCAACTTAGTGGTAATAAAAGTGAATAACACTGAAAGTATAAAATCCCAAAAGGGAACAAATAATGTTATCTTAACAGTAAACCAGATAAATAGTAGTATCCATAAAAAATATAGCAAAACATGCTCTTTAAAGGAATTAATTAAACAAGAATACACAAGTAAGGTCAGCCATTGTTACCTGACCGGTTAGCCATTATTACCTGACCAAAGTATTTCAGTGTCATCGTTACCACTAGTCAATCATTGTTACCTGACTGGTTAGTCATTGTTACC
>JASVEL010003051.1:0-27588 GCA_032618575.1 Nicotiana noctiflora | reverse complement strand
CATATGATCTCATCTGGAGTAGTGAATATGGGTTATTGCAGTGGATTCGAGTGTATCCTGAGTATAGGCATGGGATTTGCATTTGGCATATGATTTCAGAAAGTGCAATATGATTTATGGTTCAGATGGTCTGTGAAATTCTGACTATATGGTGTTTTCGGACTTAGGTGAGATAGGGTGACGTATGATCACCCGGATATATGCTTGGTAAGGTCATTCGGCTATTGGGTTGCTTCCAGTACAACTCTGAGTCCGCTCGAGGACGAGCGTTTGTTTAAGTTGGGGAGAATGTAACGACCCGGCCCGTCGTTACGGGAATTACCACCCCGTTATGTTGCATTCACATATCTTATGCTTTTATATCAGTGTTAGAACATATCATGTGAGTTAGGAGTGAATTGAATTGAAAATGAAGCAAATAGCATGTTTGAAGGAAGTCTGAATATGGAAAGTCAACCTAGAGTTGACTATCGAGTTAGAGTGCTCGGAATCAGATTCTAATGATTCGACTAGTTTCGGGGGATCATTTATGACTTAGGAGAGCAATCGAAATTGAATTTGGAGGTCCGGTGTAGTTTTAGGCTTGAATTGGCTAAGGTTGAATTTTGGCAAAAACCGAACGGTAGGTGAGATTTTGATCCGGGAGTCGGAATGGAATTCCAACAGTTGCAGTAGCTCCGTTAGGTGATTTTGGATATGCCTGCAAATTTTCAGGTCATTCGGACGTCGTTTGGTCGGGTTTTTGATTGAATGAGCAATTCGGAAATTTTGAAGAAACTTAGGCTTGAATCCGTGTGTAATTGGTGATTTTGATGTTTAGGATGGTGTTTTTATGATTGGAACAAGTTCGTATCGTGTTTTGGAGTATGTTGGTGGTTTTTGTTGGGGTCCCGGGAGCCTCGAGATGAATTCGGGGGTCCAAACGGACCAATTTGTGCCAAAGGCACTGCTGTTTCTGCTGCAATTAGTGCAGAAGATTTTTGTGCTTCGCGATCGCGAAGCTATGTCTGCGATCGCGTAGGGTTAAGCTGGGAAGCTCTGCGATCGCAAGGGGGAGACTGCGATCGCATAGTGTATTGGAATGAGGCCGGAAAATTTGTTCTTCGCGATTGCGGAAGGAGTGATGCAATCGCGTAAGGTCGACTAGTTGTGCATCGCGATCGCGATGTGTAGTGTGCGATCGCGTAGGTCTGGGATTTAGAGCAGTGCGATCGCGGGTGGTTTCACGCGATCGCGTAGTGTTGAGGCGTGAGTCAGTGCGATCGCGTAGGGAATGTCGCGATCGCGTAGAGTAATTTTGGGGTCCGGTGAATTTGTTCATCGCGATCGCGAGCCTGGGGCTGCGATCGCAGAAGGTCGCCTGGCAGTCAGTGAATTAATATAACAGAACAGTCGAGTCGCGAACCCCATACCCAAAACCCCCATTTTTGAGTTCCAAGAGAAGTATTGACGGAAATTTGCTGGGAAATCATCGGGGTTTCATCGGAGGTAAGTTTTGTGGCTTAATTACATCATTTCATCATGAAATCCTTGGTTAAATTTCTGTAAATGGAAGATTAAAGGTGGGTTTGAGCCCTAAGCCTAAATTGAAGAGAAACACCGAGTTGAGTGGGCAAATGGAGTCCGATTTTGGTAAATTTTATATGTACGGACTCGTGGCGAGAAAAGGATTCTGGAAATATGAGTTTTGAGATTTTTCGAGATGTGGGCCCGGGGCTCAGGTTTTTCCAATTTCGTGATTTTTGATATTTTTTGAGTTTTTTCGATTGGGTTATGTTCCATTAGTCTATTTTGATATATTTTTGCTGATTTGTGCTAGTTTTGACGTGCGCGGATGCCGGTTCGAGGAGCTAAGGCGTCGCGGGCATGAGCTTTCGTCGGTTCGAGGTGGGTAATACTTGTAAATGATGTCCCGAGGGTTAGTAAACCCCGGACTTGCACATCTTAGTGCTGTGTCGAGGTGACTTGCACGCCGGATAACGGGCTTGGGGTAGAGCACCATTGGGGATTGTGACTTGGTCCGTCCCGCGTAATTAATAATAACACCTAATTGTTGAAATGAATTGGACTAATTATCATGCTTGGGCTTCGTGCCGATTATTTGAATCTTTCAGGGATTGGTATCACTGTCTTGATAACACTGTGCATATTTTATTCTAAATTTAAGGTTTAAAATGGTATTTTGCTATTAAGCATTTTTATAAGGTTATGAAAAACTTGAACAAGGTCTTAATAACATTTTTAGTTGTGAGCTAATATGATATTGTTGTCCGTAAAGTTTTCTTGATTATTTGTTAGACTGATTGGGGCCGAGAGCCATATGTTAGGGCATGACATTTTATGTGAGCATATGAATACACATGCATGGATCGGACTGCACGCCGCAGTGGTATACGGATCGGGCTGTGCGCCGCAGCAGGTGTGATATCAATATTGTGCTTGGGCTGTAGGAGCCCCTCCGGAGTCTGAACCCCCACAGTGAGCAAGGGTACCCAAATTGGATCGGGCTACGCGTCGTAGCGGTCATATGCATTGCATGTCATACATATATTGGTTTGCGTGTACTAGTGGCATAACATTTAGCACTCATACATTACTGGCACACATGCATTAGTTGCCTTATTGACCAGATCTCCTGGTGTAAATTGATAAGGAGTGCTGAGCCCGAGGGGCTCATTTGAGTGCAGACTTGCACTGCTTGAGATTGTATCCAGGTATTGGTATATTATTGTGAAAAAAAAAGTAGCTAAAATTGAGATTTCTAAATAATCTACTCACATATGCTTGAAAGGAATAAAAAGATAGTTCTGTATTGTGTAGCATGAGATAGTGCCTATCGTGGTTTTCTTCCCTTCAGCATTATTTAATTTTATTACTGCTGAGTTGGAAGTACTCACACCCGACTCCTTGCACATTGTGTGCAGATCCAGGTACATCACAGCAGGGCTGATTCTATTGCGGCTCGGGAGTGCTTTTGGACAGTCGAGGTAGCTGCCAGCGTTCGCAGGACCTGATTCTCCAGTTTGTCTATATTTTGTTTCTGACTATCCCACAGTTGTGCACGGTTATATTCGTTATTTACACTTTGTATACTCTGTAGAGGCTCATGGCTCTTGACCCTTCGGTCTATGGGAGTTGGCACGTGTTGGGACTTGGTTCCCTGTTTTTAATATATCTATCACTGTTATGCTTAAATTGGATAAAGTGAGCTTGTGGCTCCATGATTGTTGTTGATTGGTCGGGCTGGCCTAGCAGTGTGCTGGGCGCCATCACGACCGGATTTAGGGTCATGGCAGGGAGTCAGAATGGAATTCTGATAGTTGCAGTAGCTCCGTTAGGTGATTTGGTATATGCGTGCAAAAGTTTAGATCATTCGGAGGTGTTTAGGTCGAGTTTTAGATCAAATGCAAGTTTCAGAAGTTTTGGAAGAACTTAGGCTTGAATCCGATGTAAATTTGGTGTTTTGATATTAGTTTTGGTGTTTTGAGAGTGAAACTAAGTTTACATGATCATATGTGGCATGTTAGTATGTTCGTATACAGTCCGGAGGAGCTCGGATGAGTTTCAGATAGGTTTGGGTTGCTTTATGCTCGTTTTTCTTATGTTTCGACATCGTTTTATTCAAGCATAAATGATATTATATTAAACAAATGAGCTCCGATTACTGTTTTTAATGAAGAATTAGATCCGTATCGTAATTACGGACCCGTAGCAAAAAGAATCATCGAATTTGGACATCGTATGAGGATTTTATGGCTATTTTACTAAGGTTGCCCAGATTTTCAGGTTAATGACGAAACTGCCCTTGACGGCGTATTAAAAACCTGCACTATTTGCAAATCTTAAAACCTACATATCTCCTTCATTATAAGGTCAAATTGAGTGATTCAAAAGCCTAAATTCATTAGAAATTCACAAGGAATCCATTGAGAGCAGTTAAACGCGTGAACAATATATCTAGAACGAGCAGGTCGAGTTTTCTTCCAATTTTGGAACGGGAAGAAGCTTCTGAGGTGATTTTTAAGAGAGAAATCAATGGGTAACCGCTGGAGGTAAGTTTCTTGACTCAAAAACATGATTTTATGCTAGAATAAACACCAAAATTCCTGAAATTGGTAGAATTTGTGAAGAACTAGGGCCTAAATCATGAAAACGAATTTTTGGGTTTTGAAAGGCCATTCGAACTCCGATTTCGATACATTTTATATGCACGGACTCGTGGCGAGATGAGGAATCTGTTGGTATGAATTTTGGAATTTTTCAAGAAGCGGGCCCGGGGTCCGGGTTTTACCAACTTGGTGTATTATTGTGTATTTCGTATAAATTGAATTGGGTTATGTTTCTTTGACCCGTATTTGATATAATTGTTGTGTTTGACTAGATTCTACGCACGAGGCGGCAAATTTGAAGGGAAAAGGTATGCGGACGAGTCTACGGCCGGCTAGAGGTGAGTAGTTTGTGTATATGGTAGCCTGGGGGTTCGAAACCCCGGCTTAGCACATTGTGACGCTAGTAGGGCGTGGCTCGCACCCCGTGGCAGGTGCGGGACTAATTGTGACTGGGAATTGAGACTTGGTCCATCCCGAATATGAAAAATATGCTATTAGTGATGGAAATACGCTGTGTTTGACATATTTGTGGGCTGTAAGCCTTGTTTGGGGCCTTGTGCCGACCTGTAGTATCCCTAGGGGATAGTATTTATGTGATAGCTATACTTGCTTAATCATTTATCTGAGTCCTGGAATTTGAAATCACACTATTGAAATGTTAAGTCACCGGTTTTTGCAAATTAAATAAAAGTTAAAGTACTTTTCTTAAATTATGAACTGGGAACTGGAATTAAGAAAAATAAACTGTTTTTGTGACTTATCTGATTTATGTGGACTGAGGATGGATCGGGCTGCACGCCGCAGCGGTTTATATGAGGATCGGGCTGCACGCCGCAGCGGTTGATATGATGATCGGGCTGCACGCCGCAACAGTATTGCGCTTGGGCTGTAGGAGCCCCTCCGGAGTCTGTACACACCCCTAGTGAGCGCCGTCGACGTTAAATGGATCGGGCTATACGCCGTAGCGGTTATGTGCATTGCATTGCATCTTTATTTGTTAAATTATTATGTGGTAGCTGTATTGTACTGTTGATGCTAGTTCGTAGGAGATTCGGACTGTAGCCAAGAAGGATAGTTTCAAATACCTTGGATCGGTGATCCAGGGGGACGGGGAGATAGACGTGGATGTCACCCACCGTATAGCGGCGGGGTGGTCGAAGTGGAGGCTTGCATCAGGAGTGTTGTGTGATAAAAAAGTGCCACAGAAACTCAAGGGGAAGTTTTATAGAGTTGTGGTTAGACCTGCCATGCTGTATGGGACGGAGTGTTGGCCGGTGAAGAAATCTCATGTTCGGAGGATGATGGTTGCGGAGATGAGGATGCTTAGGTGGATGTGCGGGCTCACCGGGTTAGATAAGATTAGGAACGAAGTTATTCGGGAGAAGGTGGGGGTGGCCCCTCAGTGGATGAGAAGATGCGTGAGGCGAGGCTTCGGTGGTTCGGGCATGTGCGGAGGAGAAGCCCCGATGCCCCGGTAAAGAGTTGTGAGCGGCTAGCGGTGGTCGATGTGAGGCGAGGCAGAGGGAGGCCTAAGAGGTACTGGGGAGAGGTAATTAGACAGGACATGGCCAGGATGTGTATTTCCGAGGACATGACCCTTGATAGGAAAGTTTGGAGGTCTAGTATCAGGGTTGTAGGATAGGAGCTTCTAGATTTTTCGTACTCCTTCCCCGGGGTGGGTGAGGTGTGGTAGGGCCGCCATAGATGATTAGTGTGTGTTCTCTTATGGTAGTCATTTCTGGTAGTTGGTGTTTTAATATCACTGCATGCCTGCTTATTTATGGTACATATGTCTCTTATGTTTAGATAATTTTTATGCGTTGTATGATGGAATAACTAATGCGGTTTTTGTTTTGTTTTGTTTGTTTGCCATTCTTTTCCATGTGCCGAGGGTCGATTGGAAACAGCCTCTCTGCCCTCTCGGGTAGAGGTAAGGCATGTCTACATATTACCCTCCCCAGACCCCACCTTGTTCTTACCTTCAGACATTTTATATACTTTTTACTCACTGAGTACTTAGTACTCACCCCTACTCCCCGCACCTTTGTGTGCGGATTCATGTACGCTGGAGGTTTAGCTGAGGAGTCTCGTTTTACAGAGTTATCAGACTTGTTGAGGTAGCTGCTGACATTCGCAGGACCTGGCTACTCTTTATCCCAGTTTTATTTATATATATATAATTATTCAGACTTTAGTATTTGGTCTAGATGTTGTTATCCGATCTTGTTTAGAGGCTCCAGACTCGTGACCCTAGATCTCTAGGGTGGTTATACAGTTATGCTTTATTGTTGACATAAATGTTCAGGTAATTGGTCGGGCTTGCCTAGCAGTTATGTTGCGCGCCATCACGACCGGGATTGGGGTCGTGACAAGTTGGTATTAGAGCCTAGGTTACTAGGCCCCATGAGTCTTGAGCCGGTTGGTAGAGTCTTGTGGATCGGTACGGGGACGCCTGTACTTATCCTCGGGAGGCTGCAAACCTTTAGGAAACACTTCACATTTCTTGGAATTCTTATCGTGCGTACTTGATTCAGCTTGAGATATAATTTTTGGAATTATTTCCACACTTTTGTGTACGCTTCGAGCGCTCGGTAATATAATTGCCTTGAGGGTTTGTCATTCCCTGATCAAGGGGCGAGATATAATCTCTACGAGTTCATGGTGGGCCAGTCGGGAGGACTTGAGGCCGGATCTTTGTCTATGACATGAGCACCAAAGTGCTGATTTTACAAAATGGTATTATGAAATTTCGTGTGATCGGTATTGTTCCTAACTGTGGAAATGGCAGCTTAATAGTGTACGAGCTGTCAGGTGTTAGATCCTTATTGTAATTTGTTGTGTAGCCCCGAGCTACGGGCGTGGTGAATATTTATCATATCTCTTAGTTGGAAGGTAAAATGCCTTACATGTAGTAGAACGAGTTTAGACACAGGAAGACTAAAGTGATTATGCTATGAGTATCCTGGTGGAAGGTGCTGTACTGAAATACTAGATTGAGGCAAGGCAGGTGGGTCGATTCTGATGTGTAATTGAAGGGTATTTGATATATGTTATGATTCGAGCGGGTGCAACGCATGTTCAGGTATTAATTGTGATAATTTGATTCGTACAGTACTGAGATTTAATGTTGTTGAAATGCATTGTGATGTCTTGTTGAGTTGTGGATGTATTGTTAGAATGGTTTGGTGATTCTCTGGCAGGTGGATAGGCCAATTTACAAAGGGAACTCTGCCGAAACTTTTGAAAAATTTGGGACTTAGAAAAGATTTCTGTCACCTAAAGAGAGTAGGCTTAACTGTGGTGTGTGTATAAATGCAAGAATTGTAGAAGAGTTAAGGTCTTTGATGATTCAAGTCTCTGTCAAGGCTTGTAAATGACTTGAATTTAATCTCACTATAACCTTGTGGCATCATTTGAGTAATAATGATATGAGTGGCTAAAAGTGCTTTGATGTATGGCTCCGAGCCAAGTTGGGGAGGTTGTTATTGATTAACCGATTGCACTGTTGTGTGCTATGTTGGTTCTGTCTCTAGTCTGTTGGGAAAATTCATATAAAGGTTATGGTGCTTCGTAGATGTGAAGAAATACTAGGATGACTTGAACTGCTGTTGGTAAATAATGTTCGATGTATAGAAAAGAAAGATAGCTAATTGTATCTGTATGAAATCATGTTCTGCGGTGTCAGAGTTCTAACAAGGCACGAGTGGTTCTGTTCAATAAGACAGATGGATTATAATTGAATAAGGGTGAATGACGCCCGAGAATGGTTTTGCGGTGTTTAAGATTTTGCTTGTAACAGTCAGGTGTATTAAGATTGTGTATATGGCTAAAGACAGCGGTTTCGTTAGAAGAAATCAAGACTTGTGTTATGTTATGTGAATGATGGGATTCTATGTATCCGTATTGGGAGGTAATGATAACGAATTCCAAATCGCAGGAAGTTCTACAAAATAAAGCATTGTAGAATGTGGTACTTCTGGGAAACATTTAGTGAGTATTCAGCGGCTTGTGAGCCTAAGACCGTGTAGTCTTATGTATGAGTCTCGTGTGGTAACCTGAGTTGAGGTATTGTGGTGCTACAGAGTAAAGGCTAATATTAAATTAAAGATGAATTAGAAAGGAAATTGGTTAAATGGGACAACTTGATAATGAACCGAAACGGTGTAATAAGGATAAGATTAATTCCTGGCATGTGTTCGAAGTAATGAGTCTTGCAGGTATTGTGCAACAAAGCTCTTGCATGCTGGCGGTTTGCTTAGCTGGGTTTGGGTAAAAAGGACTTAGTCCTGGCAGTTCATCTTGTGCAATAAATTAGGAGAAAGAGTTTGTGATGTGTTCTATCGTGGTTTGAAAGGGAGTATATTTCGGTCGGTATGCGAAACATGGAATGTGTAATGACTTTTCTTCTATATGGGATCATGAAGGTCCTCGACTAGTTGAGTGCGTCGATGTATGCGGCGTAGGAGAGGGATGAAAATTTTCCATGTTATCTTAGTGTGGTATGGTATATGCGATGTGTTATGGGAAGTTGATAATGGCATGTTCAAGGTCTTGAGATCAGTTCATAATATATGGGAAGTCATTAAAAATTATTGGGTAGTGCGGGTAGCTTGCAAGTGATTTAAGAATCGATCAATGGTATTGCTATTCTAGTGGTTGGTAGGATATGTGGTTAAAAAGGACAAGGTAATGTAAACTGATAATACCTAGTGGTATGGTGGTATTCTCTTGTTGGATCGACTGTGATGATTGAGTTGTTGATGGCATAGGGAAATTTTTGAATGACTTTCGTGGTATGAATGGATGATTGATGTGTGTTAAGTATTCGTACAGTGGAATGTGGGATCAGGCATAGTGAATCATGTGTTATATAGGTAATGGAGACTAGAAGTTCTCGTAATCCGCCTATCCACTGGTTGTATATCGGGGTATCGACATCGTTTAGCGATTATTGGAAATTGGAAGCCCTAGTGGCTCTCTATTAGTTTGATATGATGAATTTGGGGTTATGATACTCTATTTCGGACTGGTTGTCATAAGTCAGGTCGTATAGACTAATGTGATATGGACTATGTCGGAAATGGCACAAATTGCTTAACAGAGTGCATCAGAGTATGCTCCAACAGGGTAGTTGTACCCAGGACCAGCGGACGGCGGGTAGGTATTGCTTTGTTAGTGGGGCCTTCGTGGCGGATATCAGTGCAAAGGTTTCTACTATTGATCCAGTTTCGGTATTGGGGAGACTTTGTCGGATGCATATCTTGCAGCCGAGCTTGAGGCTATATATGTTTGTTGTAATGAGAAATCTGACTCGGTGTGCATTTTTTTTTTGCGAGAGTTTTATGTGGATCGGGTGGCACGCCGCCACAAGTTATTTGGATCGGGTGGCACGCTGCCACAGGTATGGTATCTGGATCGGGTGGCACGCCACCACGGGTATGTCATTTTGAGCAAGTTGCACGCCGCAACCGTGTAATATGGAGCATAGTTTTTTTCTATAGGTTACCTTGCGTACTATACTTCCTAGTCTCTGAGGAAAGTCAGTGTTGGGTGTCGCTCGGCGACTAGCGCATCGGTTGTGTCCTTACAAGATTTGATGGCGTATATTAATTGTTTCACCGTGGGTGAGATTGATTGCTTGAGTTCAAACCTAAATCTGTGCGTGGCTGACTGTTTTGAGCATGGTGACTTGATGTGCTTCAGGAGTAATAGTGTTTGGATGGAATCATGAGCCGTGGCAAGGCCATGTGAAGTTATGACCTTTCGAGGAGGATTCAAGTACTCTAATTCTATGATGTGAGACAAGATCTCAGTTATTTGTTGTGACGGTATTAAGGAATTTGAATTATAGCTCCTTGTTTGAGGTAGTTGTCATGATTTGAGTATGTTCAAGCGTTTCTTATTGGAGCCTGTGTTGTGCTCATTATGGCTTAGGCCGGTGTTGAGGTGTCATATCACCAGTGCGGTGTGTCATAATCAGAATGATCGTTGGAGCCATTAATGAGTGCGGGCATATATGATTTCAGCTGGTTATAAAGGAATACATCGAGGTTTGGCTCCGAAATATATTGTAATGTCAATCAAAAAGGGAAATGGATTCATGAATGGATGACCTGAGAGATGGATTCGATATATCGTGTGTTCGGTTGCCTTGGGCAACATACATGAAGGTGTTGGAATAAGACTTTAGCTAACGAGAAAGGTTTTTCGGTAGTATTTGGTTATCGTGGGAAATTGTTGTGATTAGAGGGCATCATCTCGAGTGATTGAGTTGTTTGGTACACCATAAGATCTCACCCGGAGTGGCGAGTATGGGCTATTACAGTTGGCTCGAGTGTATTCTGAATATAGACGTGGGATTCAGATTTGGTATATGATTTCAGAGGTGCAATGTGGTCTATGTTTTAGATGGACTGTGAAAGTTTAGCTATATTGTGTTATCAGACTTATGATGGAAAGGGTGACGTGGTACCACCCCGCATATATGCTTGGTAAGGTCAGTCAGGTATTGAGTTGCTTCTAGTACAACTCTAGGTACGCTCGAGGACGAGCGTTTGTTTAAGTTGGGGAGAATGTAACGACCCAGCCCGTCGTTACGGGAGTTATTGCCCCATTTTCTCCATTTAATACTTCAATATGCTAACTTATATGTGTTTGGAAAGTTAGAAGCAAATCGGAGGGAATTTAGATATAGATAAGGCCATAAATCCCTTTTTGAGAAGAATAGGTTGGAAAAGTCAACCGAATGTTGACCGATGACTTTGGCAGATCGGAATTGAATTCTTATGACTCGACTAGTCTCGGAGGATCATTTATGGCTTAGGAGAGCAATCGGAATCAAATTCGGAGGTCCGGTGAAGTTTTAGGCTTGAATTGGCTAAGGTCGAATTTTGATGAAATCCGAACGGTAAGTGAGATTTTGATCCGGGAGTCGGAATGGAATTCTGATAGTTGCAGTAGCTCCGTTAGGTGATTTGGGATATGCGTGCAAAATTTTAGATCATTCGGAGGTGTTTAGGTCGAGTTTTAGATCAAATGCAAGTTTCGGAAGTTTTGGAAGAACTTAGGCTTGAATCTGATGTAAATTGTGTTTTGATATTAGTTTTGGTGTTTTGAGAGTGAAACTAAGTTTACATGATCATATGTGGCATGTTAGTATGTTCGTATACAGTCCCGAGGAGCTTGGATGAGTTTCAGATAGGTTTGGGTTGCGTTATGCTCGTTTTTCTTATGCTTCGACATCGTTTTTTTCAAGCATAAATGATATTATATTGAACAAATGAGCTCCGATTACTGTTTTGAATGAAGAATTAGATCCGTATCGTAATTACGGACCCGTAGCAAAAAGAATCATCGAATTTGGACATCGTATGAGGATTTTATGGCTATTTTACTAAGGTTGCCCAGATTTTCAGGTTAATGACGAAACTGCCCCTGACGGCGTATTAAAAACCTGCACTATTTGCAAATCTTAAAACCTACATATCTCCTTCATTATAAGGTCAAATTGAGTGATTCAAAAGCCTAAATTCATTAGAATTTCACAAGGAATCCATTGGGAGCAGTGAAACGCGTGAACAGTATACCTAGAACGAGCAGGTCGAGTTTTCTTCCAATTTTGGAACGGGAAGAAACTTCTGAGGTGATTTTTAAGAGAGAAATCAATGGGTAATCGCTGGAGGTAAGTTTCTTGACTCAAAAAAATGATTTTATGCTAGAATAAACACCAAAATTCCTGAAATTGGTAGAATTTGTGAAGAACTAGGGCCTAAATCATGAAAACGAATTTTTGGGTTTTGAAAGGCCATTCGAACTCCGATTTCGATAAATTTTATATGCATGGACTCGTGGCGAGATGAGCAATCTGTTGGTATGAATTTCGGAATTTTTCGAGAAGCGGGCCCGGGGTCCGGGTTTTACCAACTTGGTGTATTATTACGTATTTCGTATAAATTGAATTGGGTTATGTTTCTTTGACCCGTATTTGATATAATTGTTGTGTTTGACTAGATTCTACGCACGAGGCGGCAAATTTGAAGGGAAAAGGTATCGCGGACGAGTCTACGGCCGGCTAGAGGTGAGTAGTTTGTGTATATGGTAGCCTGAGAGTTCGAAACCACGGCTTAGCACATTGTGACGCTAGTAGGGCGTGGCTCGCACCCCGTGGCAGGTGCGGGACTGATTGTGACAGAGAATTGAGACTTGGTCCATCCCGGATATGGAAAATACGCTATTAGTGATGGAAATACGCTGTGTTTGACATATTTGTGGGCTGTAAGCCTTGTTTGGGGCCTTGTGCCGACGTGTAGTATCCCTAGGGGATAGTATTTATGTGATAGCTATACTTGCTTAATCATTGATCTCAGTCCTGAAATTTGAAATCACACTATTGAAATGTTAAGTCACCGGTTTTTGCAAATTAAATAAAAGTTAAAGTACTTTTCATAAATTATTAACTAGGAACTGGAATTAAGAAAAATGAACTGTTTTTGTGACTTATCTGATTTATGTGGACTGAGGATGGATCGGGCTGCACGTTTATGTGGACTGAGGATGTATCGAGCTGCACGCCGCAGCGGTTGATATGAGGATCGGGCCGCACGCCGCAGCAGTATTGCGCTTGGGCTGTAGGAGCCCCTCCGGAGTCTGTACACACCCCTAGTGAGCGCCGTCGACGTTAAATGGATCGGGCTACACGCCGTAGCGGTTATGTGCATTGCATTGCATCTTTATTTGTTAAATTATTCTGTGGTAGCTGTATTGTACTGTTGATGCTAGTTCGTAGGAGATTTGGACTGTAGTTAGCTTCATACTGTGGTATTCTGTGGATTTCCTTCTTTCAGCTGCTTTTATATATTTATTACTCACCGAGTACTTAGTACTCACCCCTACTCCATGCACCTTCATGTGTAGATTCAGGTACACAGGAGGGATAGACGAGCACTCCAGCTTTTATCAGTATATATCCGAGTTGCTGAGGTAGCTGCTGGCGTTCGCAGAACCTGGCTTCTCTTCTTATTCTATTTTTCCTTTGTATATAAATTATTCAGACTTTAGTATTTGGTCTAGATGTTGTTATCCGATCTTGTTTAGGGGCTCCAGACTCGTGACCCTAGATCTCTGGGGTGGTTATACAGTTATGCTTTATTGTTGACATAAATGTTTAGGTAATTGATTTGAGCTTCATGCTCGGGATGAGAGTGTAAATGGTCGGGCTTGCCTAGCAGTTGTGTTGGGCGCCATCACGACCGGGATTGGGGTCGTGACAACTGCAAAGATCGATACCATTCCTCACCATCGCCATTCTCCCTGTAGATTTAACTAGTGCATTTCTCCGTGCTTCGCGCGGTCATAAAAACCTTATTAGATACACGATAATGTTTCTATAATATCTTAATATTAAAAATATGTTAAAGGTTATTTTCAGCTTTCAAATCAAATTTGGTTAAATTTCAAGTTCATTTTTAAAAGTAGTAAAAAAATAAATAATTTACAGGATAATTTTTTGTAATTTCAATCGAGATGAAACAAATAAAAATTTTGTATACTCGGACAAACGTTAGTTAATTCAACATATTGATTAAAGTACATATATAATGATTTGACCATAACTATAGTTTAAAAATACCAGTTCATACTGATCTTATTAAATTATGTGGTTGAGAAACAATCTTATTAATGCATATGAATTACTCAAGACCAATGATACTATTATCCTTAAATTGTTAATCTAAGTACTGATTTTTGACATCCAAATAGTAGATGTTTCGTTGACATTAATTATTATATCTTTTATCTCGTCCATGTTTTCTAAGGACGTCGGTATCACCTAAAGTTTGAGTGATCTCTCTCATTTTTATATTTGACCTCTAAGTTTTTTATTTATTTATAACTATGTCAACCACAAACTGTAGTTAATTTTCCAAACAAAAATATTGTGGACCTTTATTACTTTTGAACTTGTAGGTTATAGATGTAATACTACTATATGATACAATGCCAATAGCTTTTAGATATGTCAGTAAGTAAAATTTATTTATACTATAATAGTTAGTTAGCATTCACCTTTATCTTATGAATTTTTATTTGTTGCGCTTTTATTTTTCTCATTAATTTTCCTCTTTTTCTCTTTCTATGCAATTCTCTGTCTTCTTCCCTTACTCTATAATTTGCCGCCTCCTCCTCCCCATTCTTTTTCGATCATCACAGCAAAATCTCTCCTCTACCCCAAAAAAATAAAGAATATCACCTAAGCCTATAGGATCCTCCACTAAACCATCCATTTAAGACTCCAAAAATCAAGCAGGTGAGTTAAAATATAAATATAAATAGATATAGTTATTGCAAAAATGTGTCAATAAAAGTAAATATGTAAATAACTTGTTTCATTAGCTGAATAAAACTGCAATTGATAATGAACATCGGCAAGACCATGTTACTTATCCGCAATTCATGTTACTTTTGGTATCTGAAAAGGCTTCGTCGACGCCTTTAGAGCAACCTGTGCATCCTATTACAAACTCATCAACGGTCACAATAGTGAACATTTTAAATAATATGACGACTTACCGCAAATCAAATATACTGGATAAAGATACTCAATATAAGAGATGGATTAGGAAAAACTGGAGGAAGACAAATATGTGAGTTATGGATGCGAATTTTAAAATACGATAAATGGTTAAAATAAAAAAAGAAAAGTCCAAAAGATAAGAAAAAAGATAAATAGAATTCTACACTATGGAATGCCACATCATCTTTGCCAATTTCCTCCTTGGACAAGATCCATTCCGAATGCATTCTTCTTAAAATAAAACTCCACTGCAATATCTAAGTGCTGCTGATCTAAAGTTTCATTTGCAGGTCTCAAAATAGATTGACCGAAAAGAAGCGCAACATCAATTGAAAATGGTAATTGTCAGCCAAAAAAACACACAAATGAATTTTCAGGAAATTAAAAAAAAAAGGATAGATGAAACTATAGCCACCAAATCAAAGAAATATAAATAACATATTAATGGAATTGAAAGGAAAAAAGGATCAATAGAATTACATCCGAAGAAATAATGTTGTAGACAAAAGACTGTAAGAAGATAAAGAACATGGTAAGTAGAATGAAATCAAAGTGAGAACATTTTAGGTAATAAAACTGTAAAAAGCTACGGAAGTGGTAAATAAAATTACATTCAAACTAATAATTTATTCAACATATACATCGGAACGATTAAAGCGAAAACATCCCTTTCAGCGGTCTTGAAAAAATGGAAAACTGGAAAAAGAAATAGAAACGAAATAAAAAAAAAAGAACACAAAAGGATGTTATTCGGGAGAAGGTGGGGGTGGCCCCAGTGGATGAGAAGATGCGAGAGGCGAGACTCAGGTGGTTTGGGCATGTGCGGAGGAGAAGCCCTGATGCACCGGTGAGGAGTTGTGAGCGACTGGCGGTGGTTGGCGCGAGTCGAGGCAGAGGGAGGCCTAAGAGGTATTGGGGTGAGGTGATTAGGCAGGATATGGCTAGAATGGGGATTTCCGAGGACATGACCCTTGATAGGAAAGTTTGGAGGTCTAGTATTAGGGTTGTAGGGTAGGGCCTTCTAGAATTCTTAGTACTTCGGTTAGGGGCTGAGTGGGGTTTGGTAGCGATCTCTATAGTTAATTAATGTATTGTATTGTGCCTCTTATGGTAGTAACCGATTGGTATTATTGCATGTCATTCTACTTTTGGTTTTATGTTTAGATAATTATTTATTTGATTTATCCCGGATTTACTAACATTGTTTTGTTTTGTTTTGTTTGTTGATTTTCTCTCTCTTTTTTCTGAGCCGAGGGTCGGCCGGAAACAGCCTCTCTACCCTTTCGGGTAGGGGTAAGGCCTGTGTACGTATTACCCTCCCCAGACCCCACTTTGTGGGAACATACTGGGTAGTTGTTGTTGTTGTTGTTTAAAAGGATGTTATATGTCCATATTAAAACGGTGGTGGTATGAATAATAGAAGGGCAGGGTGTATAGGTGAAAAGGGAAGTGATATGTGGTAACGGGCATGTGAGAGGAAGAAAAGGAAAGGGGAGGTTAATCAAGTTAAATGACTCTTAAAGAGGAAGAGAGAGAAGTGAATTAAGAAGGTTAAAAGACTTGACTTTTGGTTTTCTCTTAGCACATAACGGGAAAAATGAGTTATGGTGTCATTTTTTTTAAATACAATAAATGGTTTAAATGAAAGGAAAATGTCAAAAGAATAAGAAAAAAGATAAATAGGATTCCTACACTATAAGAGATGCCACATCATCTTGTGAAGTCCCTCCTTTATATATATACTAGTGAATTGATCGCGCTTCGCGCAGTTAAATCAATAATATGATCAATTTCTAATATCTAAATAAAAAAATTAGCAAAAGTAGTCATCGATTTTGTATTATTTTCTTTTCATAAATAATTATATCCAATAAATGGTGTGGTCAAAATTTATTTTCTCTACTTCTTGGAGGCACTTAAATTAATTTGACCTCCTAGCATGATTATTTTCTTAAGATTTATATAGATATATTTAAGTTAGAAACTTATATTTTCGAAATTTTAGAAAGTGAATAAATCTATTTCAAGTGTTGCTTTTCTTCTCCTACTTTCATAAAAATTAAAAAAATAAAGAGACTTTATTCTATTTTAAAGGAATAAAGAAAAAGCAAAAAAGGTGTCACGACCCCAAATCCGGTCGTGATGGCGCCCAGCACATTGCTAAGCCAGCCTGACCAATCAATATCAACAACGGAGCTAGAAGCTCTCTTTAACCCATTTAAGCATTTTAATTTACGAAATAACGGTGATACATATAACGAAAACGGGGAACCAAGTCCCAAAATATATTAACTCCCATAGACCGAAGGGTCAAGAGTCGTGAGCCTCTACTGAACATGAGTGTATAAAGGTTTACAAGATACCAAGTGCAGAAAGAAAAGTCAATACAACATCAAGACAGTAAGAAGGAATATCGGGTCCTGCGGACTCTGCAGCTACCTCGAATATCCACAAACGTCGCCTCGCACAGCTACTGGATCACTGCTGAGAGGTACCTGGATCTGCACACAAGGTGCAGGGAGTAAAATGAGTACTGCCAGACTCGGTGGTAATAAACAAGGGTAAGACAAGTGCGGATAAGAAATCCGCAATAAAGCACTATGTAAAGCTATAATCGGCTACCCCGTCATAGAATCAATATTCTCTATACCGTACCAACAATTACCAATAAATAGCATAACAGCTAGGAGATGTAGCTAAATGCAATGCAATGCATGATATGACCGCTACGGCGTGTAGCCCGACTCCAATTTTTGGGTACCCGTGCTCACCGTGGGGGTTCAGACTCGGAGGGGCTCCTACAGCCCAAGCACATCTCATAGAGATATCACCGCGGCGTGCAGTCCGATCCAACATATATCTTGCTGCGGCGTGCAGCCCGATCCACTACTAGTCAGCTAATATGCAGATACAGCCTCGCAGGCTCAAAAGTAGTTTTTGAAAACTCTTTTATCATTTTTCAATTGGAAAACAGTAATACCAAGTTCCAGAGATTGGAATTAGCATAATAACAAAAATAGCTGCGGACTAGTAGTAAACTAGCATGTCTATGTGATAAGACAATGATAACGATCCTCGCGGGATCCAATAACCGGCTCACGGCCCACATGTATAATCAACCGCCCAAGAAGGGGTCCCTCGGCTCAAGAGTAGCCATTATCACAATATATATATGCAACCCTCCGAGAAGGAGGTTCGACGGCTCTAGAATAGCCAATAATACAGTATCAACAGGTTGGACTAATATATAGTCTCCAATTCATGATCGACCCCGCACTCTCAAGAGTGTGCGTGTCTCGCCGCTATACAGCGTCACAAAGTGGTATACCGGGGTTTCGAACCCGCCGGTCATCACCCACATATATTACTCACCTCAATACAGCGCGACGACTATTCCGCAATGCCCTTGCCACGAGAATCAAGCTCCGCACGCGTAGAATCTGATCAAGTACAGTAGAAATACAACAAATTAGGCCAATGGGACGACACCCAATCAATACAACTCAATTTACATCAAAATTCCCAAAGTTGTCAAAACCCGAGCCCCGGGCCCACATTCCGAAAATTTACGAAATTCACATTTCTGGAACCCTCGTCTCAATACGAGTCTAAGCATATCAATTTTACCAAAATCGGACTCCATTTGCCCACTCAAATCCTTGTTTTTCTACAATTTAGGCCTAGGGTTAAAACCCACATTTAATCTTCCATTTACAGGGAATTAACCAAGGATTTCATGTTAAAATGATGTAATTAAGCCACAAAACTTACCTCCAACGAAACCCCGATGATTTCCCAGCAATCTCCCGTCAATTTCTCCTCTTGGAACTCAAAAATGGAGTTTTGGGTTAATGAACCCGTATGTGAAATGTTCTGTAATTAAACTCACTGCCAGAGCAATTTGCTCTACGCGTTCGCGACGCCTATCACGCGTCCGCGAAGCTCTGCCCAAAAATACCCTTCGCGAACGCGACACACCTTCACGCGTCCGCGAAGGCCAACTTCCCGGCTCCGGATTTTTACTCTACGCGAACGCGACGTGAAGCCACGCGTCCGCGATGCCTTACCTTTTCCTCTTGCGCGAACGCGATCCAACCCATCGCGAACGCGATGACCAACTGGCCCCAACCTACGCGAACGCGTCACTGCTCTCGCGAACGCGATGCCTTACTGACCTGGCCTTCGCGAACGCGGGACCCTCCTTCGCGAACGCGAAGGCTTATTTTATGCCCAGTGATCTGCAATTTACAGCAGATCACTTCTTGCTTCCAAATGCCGGATGATGGTCCGGATTCACCCCGAGGCCCCCGGGACCTCAACGAAAACCACCAACATACCCCAAAACACGATACGAACTTGTTCCATTCATAAAAACACCATCCAACACATCAAAATCACCAATTACACACGGATTCACGCCTAAATTTCTTAAAACATTCCAAATTACACATTCAATCAAAAACCCGACCAAACGACGTCCGAATGACCTGAAATTTTGCAGGCATATCCAAAATCACCTAACGAAGCTACTGCCACTGTCGGAATCCCATTCCGACCCCCGGATCAAAATCTCACCTACCGTTCGGATTTCGCCAAAATTCAACCTTAGCCAATTCAAGCCTATTTCTACACCGGGCCTCCAAATTCAATTCCGATTGTTCTCCTAAGTCATAAATGATCCCCGGAACTAGTCGAATCATCAGAATCCGGTTCCGAGCACTCTAACTCAATAGTCAACTCTTGGTTGACTTTTCATATTCAAGCTTTCTTCAAACATGCTATTTGTTTCATTTTCAATCCAAATCACTCCTAATTCACCCGATATACTCTAATACTGTTTTAAAAGCATAATATATGCAAATGCAAGGTAACGGGGTGATAATTCCCGTAACGACGGGCCGGGTCGTTACATTCTCCCCAACTTAAACAAACGCTCGTCCGCGAGCGGGTTAAGAAACATACCTGGAGCATCAAATAAGTGTGGATATCTGCTCCCGCATTTCCTGCTCGGTCTCCCAAGTTGCTTCCTCCACAGGACGACCTCTCCACTGCACTTTCACTGAAGCTATATCCTTAGATCTCAGCTTACGAACCTGTCGACCCAAAATGGCTATTGGTTCCACATCATAAGTCAAATCCTCATCTAGCTGTATCGTGCTGAAGTCCAACACATGAGACGGGTCTCCGATATACTTCCGGAGCATAGATACATGGAACACCGGGTGAACTCCCGACAAACCGGGTGGCAAAGCAAGCATATAAGCCACCTCCCCAACTTTCCTAAGCACCTCAAAAGGTCCAATAAACCTTGGGCTCAACTTCCCTTTCTTTCCAAACCTCATAACACCCTTCATAGGCGAAACTTTCAACAACACCTTCTCACCTACTGAATAAGACACATCTCGGACCTTTCGGTCTGCATAACTCTTCTGACGCGACTGAGCTGTGCGAAGTCTCTCCTGAATCACCTTCACCTTATCTAAAGCATCTTGGACCAATTCTGTCCCTAACAACCTAGCCTCGCCGGGCTCGAACCAACCAACTGGAGACCTACACCGCCTCCCATATAAAGCTTCATACGGCGCCATCTGAATGCTGGACTGATAGCTATTATTATAAGCAAACTCCGCCAAAGGCAAATAATCAGCCCATGAACCACCAAAATCAATGACACAAGCACGCAACCTGTCCTCCAATATCTGAATAGTACGCTCAGACTGCCCATCCGTCTGTGGATGAAATGCTGTGCTCAGCTCCACCTGTGAACCCAACTCTCGCTGAAATGTCCTCCAGAACTGAGATGTGAACTGGGTACCTCTGTCCGATATAATGGAAATAGGAACTCCATGCAATCTCACTATCTCACGGATGAATATCTCTGCCAACCGCTCTGAGGTATAGGTAGTACACACTGGGATGAAATGAGCTGACTTAGTCAGTCTATCCACAATCACCCAAACTGAATCAAACTTCCTCGCCGTCCGAGGGAGTCCACTAACAAAGTCCATAGTTATTCTTTCCCACTTCCACTCCGGAATATCAATACGCTGGAATACACCACTCCAGGTCTCTGATGCTCATACTTGACCTGCTGACGGTTTAGACACCGAGCCACATGGCTCACAATATCTTTCTTCATCTTTCTCCACCAGTAATGCTGCTTCAAATCCTGGTACATCTTCGCGGCTCCTGGATGAATAGAATACCGCGAGCTATGGGCCTCCTCCAATATCAATTCACGAAGGCCGTCAACATTGGGCACGCATATCCGGCCCTGCATCCGCAACACACCATCACTATCAATAGTGACATCCCTAGCATCATCATGCTGAACTCTGTCCTTAAGGACAAGTAAGTGTGGATCATCATACTGGCGCTCCCGGATACGATCATATAAAGAAGAACGAGCTACTACATAAGCCATCACCCGACTGGGCTCAGAAATATCCAGCCTTACCATCTGGTTAGCTAACGCCTGAACATCAACTGCTAGGGGTCTCTCCCCAACCGGAATATACGCCAAACTGCCCATACTAATAGCCTTCCGGCTCAATGCATCAGCCACTACATTGGCTTTCCCGGGATGATACAAGATAGTAATATCATAGTCTTTAAGCAATTCAAGCCATCTCCGCTGCCTCAAATTTAGATCTTTTTGCTTAAACAAATGCTGAAGGCTGCGGTGGTCCGTATATACATCACAAGATACACCATATAGATAATGCCTCCAAATCTTCAAGGCATGAACAATAGCAGCTAATTCCAAATCGTGAACGGGGTAGTTTTTCTCGTGGGGCTTCAACTGACGAGAAGCATATGCAATAACTCTACCCTCCTGCATCAACACACAACCAATGCCCACTCCTGAGGCATCACAATATACAGTATAAGAACCTGAAGCTGACGGCAGAATCAAAACTGGTGTTGTGGTCAGTGCTGTCTTGAGCTTCTGAAAGCTCTCCTCGCACTCCTCGGACCATAAGAAAGGAACACCCTTTCTGAGTCAATCTAGTCAAGGGTGAAGCAATAGAAGAGAACCCCTGGACGAATCGGCGATAATACCCTGCCAATCCCAGAAAGCTACGGATCTCAGTAACTGAGGTCGGTCTGGGCCAACTCTGCACTGCCTCGACCTTCCTCGGATCTACCCGAATACCATCACAGGACACCACGTGCCCTAAGAATGCCACGGACTCAAGCCAGAACTCACATTTGGAGAACTTGGCATACAGCTTCTCCTCTCTCAACCTCTGCAACACAACACTCAAGTGCCGAGCATGCTCCTCCTGGCTACGAGAGTAGACTAGTATGTCATCAATGAATACGATCACAAATGAATCAAGATACGGCCTGAATACACTGTTCATCGGATGCATAAATGCTGCTGGGGCGTTGGTCAGCCCAAAAGACATCACAAGGAACTCATAGTGACCATATCTGGTCCGGAATGCAGTCTTCATAATGTCAGACTCTCTAATCTTCAGCTGATGGTAGCCTGAACGAAGATCAATCTTCGAGAACACCCTAGCTCCCTGGAGCTGATCAAACAAATCATCAATACGAGGCAGAGGATACTTATTCTTCACTGTTACTTTGTTTAGCTGCCTATAGTCAATACACATCCTCATAGATCCGTCCTTCTTCTTAACAAACAGGATCGGTGCACCCCACGGCGACACACTCGGCCGAATGAACCCCTTATCTAGGAGTTCCTGGAGCTGCTCCTTCAATTCCTTCAACTCAGCTGGTGCCATCCGATACGGAGGAATAGAAATGGGCTGAGTGCCCGGCGCCAAGTCAATGCCAAAATCAATATCCCTGTCCGGCGGCATGCCCGGCAGGTCTGAGGGAAACACATCTGGGAAGTCCCTCACAACAGGTACAAAATCAATGCTAGGAGACTCAGCTCCCACATCTCTCACAAATGCTAAGTACGACAAACACCCCTTTTCAACCATTTTCCGAGCCTTTAAGAACGAAATAACACGGCTAGGGACGAAATCGGTCGAACCCCGCCACTCGATCTGAGAAATACCAGGAATGGCCAACGTAACCGTCTTAGCATGACAGTCCAATATAGCATGGTACGGAGACAACCAGTCCATACCCAATATAACATCAAAGTCCACCATACCCAACAATAATAAATCTGCCTGGGTCTCCAGACCCCCAATAGATATAACACAGGATCTATAGACATGATCCACAACAATCGTATCACCCACGGGGGTGGATACATGAACAGGTAAATCAACAATACCACGAGTCGCACCCAAATGATGTGCAAAATAAGAGGACACGTAAGAATATGTGGACCCCGGATCAAATAGAACGGAGGCATCTCTGTGACGGACGAAATGATACTCGTAATCACGGCATCGGAGGCAACCGCATCACGTCTGTCGGGAAGTGCATAGAACCGTGCCTCACCTCCACCGGATCTCTCCTCGCCCCCGGGCGTCCACGAGAAGACCGACCTCCACCTCTACTAGACCGAGATGGTCCTGAAGAGGAGGGCTGATCCCTCTGCTGAGTCCCGCCCCTACGTAGTCGAGGGCAATGTCTCCTCATGTGGCCAAACTCACCACACTTCATAACATGCACCTGGTGCTGGAGAAGTAGGTGCTGCACTCTGGGCCGGGAGGGCACCAAGCGATGACTGACCCTGCTGAAACCCCCGTCGACCACGACCATAAGAACCTCCGCTCTGCTCTGGGCGGCCTGAATGAGAAGGTCTAGATGAGCGACCTCTGCTCTGCCGGGAATGCCCTCTAGATGGAGCACCACTGAAACTGCCCGAACCACGAGGCCTCTTGGCCTCCCGCTCCTCTCTCTCTCGGCGACGATCCGCCTCAATGGAGCGTGCCATATCAGCAACCTGCTCAAATGATGATGATAGAACTCGCTCGCTGGTCATAAGAATACGGATAGAGTAGTTGAGGCCATCAATGAACCTCCTGATCCTCTCCCTATCAGTGGGGATCATCCATGTGGCATGCCTAGCCAACCGAGTGAATCTAAGCTCATACTGAGTCACAGACATGTCGCCCTGAATCAACCACTCGAACCGGCGACGTAGCTCCTCGCGACGAGACTGAGGTACATATTTCTCTAGAAGAGAGTAGAGAACTGCTGCCATGTGAGAGGTGCTGCTCTAGCAGGCCTACGCCTTTCAAACTCCTCCCACCAATCAAATGCGGGACCAGGTGAACTGAAATGTAGTAAATGAAACTCCGCCGGACTCAAGAATACCAGCCGTACGCAGCATCTTCTGACATTTATCCAAGAAACCCCGGGCATCCTCGCCCTCAACGCCACTGAAATGGGGTGGTTGAAGTCTACCAAATCTCTCAAGACGACGCTGCTCGTCCTCGGGCATAACCTGAACCATATGCTCTGGAGCTGGAGCCGGTGCAGCTGGAGGAATAACCGGTGCAACCACCCGAGCGGGGACAGCCTCCGGCATCCGAAGTCCCCGAACAACCGGATCGGGTGTGCGAGCTGGCAGGGTCCGCCGACCACCCCCGACCGAGATGTCGCTACGATAGCGGTAGCTAAACTACCGAGCCAAACCGGAACACACCGATAATATCCGGGCAAGAGTCTCCTGAAGACCGGGAATAGCAATAGATATAGTCCGGCCCCGAACCGGGACTGCTGGAGCTTCAACCACCGGGGGTCGCTCTTGAACTGGTACAACAGGCGGGTCAGCTGGCACTGCCTCAGCCCGCCCTACCTCTAACTCTAGCACGACCGCGCCCACGACCTCTAACAGGTGGCAATGGAGGTCGTCCACCTCGTCCTGATGCTCGCGTTCTCGCCATCTGCGAGAGAATAGAATATAGAAGTTCAGTTCTCAGAACAACAAGATCGCACGACGGAGTTCAAGAAAAGTGAAGTTTTCCTAAAGGTTCGCAGCCTCCCGAGGATAAGTACAGGCGTCCCCGTACCGATCCACAAGACTCTACTAACCGGCTCAAGACTCATGAGGCCTAGTAAACCTAGGCTTCGATACCAACTTGTCACGACCCCAAATCCGGTCGTGATGGTGCCCAGCACACTGCTAGGCCAGCCTGACCAATCAATATCAACAACGGAGCTAGAAGCTCTCTTTAACCCATTTAAGCATTTTAATTTACGAAATAACAGTGATACATATAACGAAACCGGGGAACCAAGTCCCAAAATATATTAACTCCCATAGACCAAGGGTCAAGAGTCATGAGCCTCTACTGAACATGAGTATAAAAGGTTTACAAGAATACCAAGTGCGGAAAGAAATGTCAATACAAAATCAAAAGACAATAGGAAGGAATATCGGGTCCTGCGGACTCTGCAGCTACCTCGAATATCCACAAACGTCGCCTCGCACAGCCACTGGATCACTGCTGAGAGGTACCTGGATCTGCACACAAGGTGCAGGGAGTAAAATGAGTACTGCCAGACTCAGTGGTAATAAACAAGGGTAAGAAAGCGCAGATAAGAAATCCGCAATAAAGCACTATGTAAAGCTATAATCAGCTACCCTGTCATAGAATCAATATTCTCTGTACCGTACCAACAATTACCAATAAATAGCATAACAGCTAGCAGATGTAGCTAAATGCAATGCAATGCATGATATGACCGCTACGGCGTGTAGCTCGACTCCAATTTTTGGGTACCCGTGCTCACTGTGGGGGTTCAGACTCCGGAGGGGCTCCTACAGCCCAAGCACATCTCATAGAGATATTCCCCGCGGCGTGCAGTCCGATCCAACATATATCTTGCTGCGGCGTGCAGCCCGATCCACTACTAGTCGGCTAATATGCAGATACGGCCTCGCAGGCTCAAAAGTAGTTTTTGAAAACTCTTTTATCATTTTTCAGTTGGAAAACAGTAATATCAAGTTCCAGAGATTGGAATTTGCACAATAACAAAAATAGCTGCGGACTAGTAGTAAACTAGCATGTCTATGTGATAAGACAATGATAACGATCCTCGCGGGATCCAATAACTGGCTCACGGCCCACATGTATAATCAACCGCCCCAAGAAGGGGTCCCTCGGCTCAAGAGTAGCCATTATCACAATATATATATGCAACCCTCCGAGAAGGAGGTTCGACGGCTCTAGAATAGCCAATAATACAGTATCAACAGGTTGGACTAATATATAGTCTCCAATTCATGATCGACCCCGCACTCTCGAGAGTGTGCGTGTCTCGCCGCTATACAGCGTCACAAAGTGGTATACCGGGGTTTCGAACCCGCTGGTCATCACCCACATCTATTACTCACCTCAATACAGCGCGACGACTATTCCGCAATGCCCTTGCCACGAGAATCAAGCTCCGCACGCGTAGAATCTGATCAAATACAGTAGAAATACAACAAATTAGGCCAATGGGACGACACCCAATCAATACAACTCAATTTACATCAAAATTCCCAAAGTTGTCAAAACCCGAGCCCCGGGCCCACATTCCGAAAATTTACGAAATTCACATTTCTGGAACCCTCGTCTCAATACGAGTCTAAGCATATCAATTTTACCAAAATCGGACTCCATTTGCCCACTCAAATCCTTGTTTTTCTACAATTTAGGCCTAGGGTTAAAACCCACATTTAATCTTCCATTTACAGGGAATTAACCAAGGATTTCATGTTAAAATGATGTAATTAAGCCACAAAACTTACCTCCAACGAAACCCCGATGATTTCCCAGCAATCTCCCGTCAATTTCTCCTCTTGGAACTCAAAAATGGAGTTTTGGGTTAATGAACCCGTATGTGAAATGTTCTGTAATTAAACTCACTGCCAGAGCAATTTGCTCTACGCGTTCGCGACGCCTATCACGCGTCCGCGAAGCTCTGCCCAAAATACCCTTCGCGAACGCGACACACCTTCACGCGTCCGCGAAGGCCAACTTCCCAGCTCCGGATTTTTACTCTACGCGAACGCGACGTGAAGCCACGCGTCCGCGATGCCTTACCTTTTCCTCTTGCGCGAACGCGATCCAACCCATCGCGAACGCGATGACCAACTGGCCCCAACCTACGCGAACGCGTCACTGCTCTCGCGAACGCGATGCCTTACTGACCTGGCCTTCGCGAACGCGGGACCCTCCTTCGCGAACGCGAAGGCTTATTTTATGCCCAGTGATCTGCAATTTACAGCAGACCATTTCTTGCTTCCAAATGCCGGATGATGGTCCGGATTCACCCCGAGGCCCCCGGGACCTCAACGAAAACCACCAACATACCCCAAAACACGATACGAACTTGTTCCATTCATAAAAACACCATCCAACACATCAAAATCACCAATTACACACGGATTCACGCCTAAATTTCTTAAAACATTCCAAATTACACATTCAATCAAAAACCCGACCAAACGACGTCCGAATGACCTGAAATTTTGCAGGCATATCCAAAATCACCTAACGAAGCTACTGCCACTGTCGGAATCCCATTCCGACCCCCGGATCAAAATCTCACCTACCGTTCGGATTTCGCCAAAATTCAACCTTAGCCAATTCAAGCCTATTTCTACACCGGGCCTCCAAATTCAATTCCGATTGTTCTCCTAAGTCATAAATGATCCCCGGAACTAGTCGAATCATCAGAATCCGGTTCCGAGCACTCTAACTCAATAGTCAACTCTTGGTTGACTTTTCATATTCAAGCTTTCTTCAAACATGCTATTTGTTTCATTTTCAATCCAAATCACTCCTAATTCACCCGATATACTCTAATACTGTTTTAAAAGCATAATATATGCAAATGCAAGGTAACGGGGTGATAATTCCCGTAACGACGGGCCGGGTCGTTACAAAAGGTTTTTACTATATTCTCATTACAGTTTTGGCATTTTGAGATTTTATTTTTCTCCTTTCGTTATTTTACTTGTTTATCTATTGTTCT